>WEIU01007906.1:1218123-1296798 GCA_013389925.1 Aegithalos caudatus | reverse complement strand
CGGCCCCTCAGCGAGGCCGGCCCGGCCAGGGGAACGCGCGGTGCCTCAGCGCTGCTCCCGCCCCCGCCCTGTCCCTGTCCCTTCTCCGCCGTGACGCCCGGAGGATTCCGTCCTCCCCCGTCAGGGCTCGGATCCTGCTGCTCTAAAAGGAGGTCTCGCGTTCGTGTTGTTGTTTAATCACCAGCGCCGCCTCCTTCCCCAGGGAGCCCCTCGCCGCAGCCGCGGGGCGCGCCCCGGCCGTGCGTGGGCTGAAGCGGTCACATCGCTCCAGATCAGCTCCGAGCCTGCTTTTTCGTGTGAACGATGGGATTTACGTCCTTCTGGCTGTCCCATGCTGTCTCGTCCTGACGTTTCTCTACAGCACGGCCATGTGTAACTCCCACTGTACGTCAGTGGGAGCGGGGCTGCCCTTCACAGCCCACGGGTGCCCGGTGGCGGGGCGGGCATTTGAGGCTGTCCAGGGTTGGGGTGGGCACACGGATGATCCCGTCCTGTGCTGTTGGATCACCTTTATCCCAGCCGTGTCGCCCTGTTCTTTTCTGTTCTTTTAGCCTTCTGATTGTTTACATACTTAAGAGTCAGATTCTCACACATTTTCTATAAACAATACTATTGTTTACATTCCTCCAGTTAGGAGGGACAATTCATAGACACCCTCTCAGACCAGTGGAATTGAAGAGGTTGAATCTCTGTCTTCCAATGTGGTCCATTTCTGTGAAATGTATATAAGGTGAAATCAAAAAAGTAAACTCCTCTCTTTTCCTCCTCTCGCTCTGGCTCGGTCATCTGTTGTGTCTCATCGTGGTGTTCCTGCGTCACAGCCGCCTTCCCATGTGTTTCAAATACAGCTTCCTGGTGAGGGAAAAAGGAGAGGCACACACTGATTTCTTCGTGGTGCCGAGTGACAGGATGAGAGGGAATGGCCTGAACTTGTGTTGGATGAGGTTGGATGGTAGAAAAAGTTTTTTCCCCGGAGGGTGTTTGGGCTCTGGAACAGGCTCCCCCTGGAAAGGTCACGGAGCCAAACCTGCCGGAGCTCAAGGGAGCATTTGGACAATGCTCTGGGGCACAAGGTGTTACTCTTGGGGTTCTGTGCAGGTCCAGGAGTTGGACTCGATGATCCTCGAGTATCCTTTCCCAGCTCAGTTTATTCTGTGATTCTGCCCTCAGGTGACCTGACCTGGCCAGGTGGGACATGCACATCACTCACACGCTTGCCTAATCCTCCATACCCCCAGGAGATTTCCATAAATGCAGTCTCCAGTCTCATCTCTCTGGCACAGGGCTGCTGGCACCACTGCCTCCCTGGTCCTCTTGCAGCTCCCCTTTCTGGCACCTTCGCAGCCCTGTCTCCTTGTCGTGCCCCTGTGATCCCAAAGCAGCTCCTGGGCTGGCACAGAGCATACCCCAGGAACCTGCTGGAATTTACTCGTGCTCGGATCCAGACTTTCCAACACGACTGTGTTCCTCACCAGTGCAGAGCCCGGCACCGGTGAGGAACTGGTAACTTGGCAGATTCCTTCCCTGCTGAAGTGCCTGGGATTTGTTAGGAAGTTTAATAAACTTAGCACCAGTGCTCTTCTCTGGAGAACACTTACGAAACAAATTCCAGGGAAGTAGAGGAGAGGGCTCGGTCATCTTGGAGGTTTTTGGAAAGCAACAAACAGACACATTGTTTGGAAGGTGGTCTTGTATTTCATTCTCGTGTATTTTCTTATCCTGGAAGACCGTTTGCTTAAGTAGTTGAGGTTATCTTTTTTCTAAGTGTACTTTAATATACTACAAAAACAATTTTGGAGGCACTGTGATGTTAATGGTCCCTTTCCTTCAGGAATGTATATGAGCATGTGGAAAAAAAAAATGAGGCACTCCTTTTTTCCTGGGAAGGGAGTCTGAGATAGGGGGATGAATGCAGAGAGAATTGGTTGCTTGTAGGGACAGCTGTTCCCAGCTATAAGAATCATGGCAGAAATAAATTTATAGTGTCAGGAGAGACTAAATAAACTAGTTCTATGCTAGGAAGTTTTTATGGGTATTCTTAGCCACTTCTCTTACTCCATTCTGTGTTTCTCAGTTAAATTATCATTTTAAAATGTTGGTTCTTTTGAATAAATAAATAACTGGTTTTGTGCAGGATTAGTGTTTCTTTTAACCTAAGCTAATATGCAACCCCACTTCCTCTTAAGCAGTTGTGACAGGAACTTCGGGGCGAGTGTTTTTGGAATTGCAGCCCAAATAAATGTTTAATTTTAAACTGACAGATTACTTGGGGCTGTCATTCTTCTCAGGCTTTTACTATGCAAGAGTGAACAAATCCTGTAAAACAAACCGTGGATTGGGCTTATGGACACATGTTTGCTTCTGGGCTGAGCATCTTGAAGTGGTTTGCAGCATGTCTTTAAAAATTTATTTCACTGTTGCATCTACTGCTGGCCTAAGTGCTCCAGTATCTGCCAGGAGTAATTATAGGCAGTTGGTTCAGATGTTGCTTAAATGTGTAAGCCTTGATGGGAAATGCAGTGGATTTCAGCCAGAATGCTAATTTTGATGTTTTATCATTTCATAAAACTGTGAACTCAGAACAAATTATTTTTATACTGATCTGCTGATACGTAATCACAGGGTTAGTGCCAGATTCAACCATGATGTAGCACCGGAATCTAAAGATGGGATTAAAGTTAGAATATCAGCATTACTCTAGGTTGGCTAATTTGTATCCACAGTGGCATAATGGCTGTATTTACCCATGTACCCTGCACAGAAGCTCCTGGTTCCAAGGCTGGTTTGCTGCAGGAATGCAGTTTAAAGCTGTTGTGTAAATTGTAATTGTGCTTTTTGAATTGCATTCTCCTCCAAATTACATTTTATAAGTTAAACAGATATTTTGTAAATTCACTTTATTGTCCTAGGATGTGTTTACAGTGTACTGCTTTTTTGTGGCGTGTGCTTTTTTGGTTGTTCAGGGTTTTTTATTTGTTTCTCCATTTTCATCATAGCACAGAGTAAAAAAAAAAAAAAAAAAGTCACAGTACATGAATCAATTTTAGAGGCAAAGAGCAGAGATTATTCTCTGTCCATCATGGGTAGGTTAAAGTGATAGAGACACTGGGATATGAAAGATCTTCCTTAGCATTAGATTGATAAGTTGATGGATCCAAACACTTGGGTCCATCAGTCATTTTGGAGCCTGTTACCTCTTTTCAACTAGTCATGAAGCTGCTACAGCCAGAATTTATGTAATAATTAGATGGCATATTTTCCCCCCTCAGTCAATGTAAACAAGATAGTGTCTTCTTTCAGGGTTCAGGCATTCTGCAGTGTCATTTGGGACAGTCTGTGTGCCAGGTCATTAGTACAGCCCTTGGGGATGCAGCGTCAGGGCAGGGAATGGATCTCAGCAGCGTGGTGTGCATGGGGTGTGCCCACTGCTCTTGCCAGGCTGTGGGAAAAGAAAGGGTGCTGCTATAACCCCCCCTTGTTCCTTAGCTTTTCCTGCCTGGGAATTGTGTCCTGGCATTAGCTGATCAACACTTCCTCTGCTGGACAGGTTTTGGCAAGTGTTCAGACTCCTGCTGCTGTGTGAGTGCACCTGTGATGTTCAGGAGTGTCAGTCCTGGACTCCTGATCATGGCTGGGAAGTTGCCACTGATGGATGCAGGATCAAGCCCTGCTTTTGAAGTGATGTCCCAGTCCCAGCAGGGCCCAGAGAGCTCCAGAGGGAATGGGAGCTGTTGGTTTTCCCCAGAGGGCTGTATCTTCTCATCTGATGTTGTGTGTTCTCACAGCCCTTTTCTCAGTCTTCCTTTTTCCTGACAGCTCCTCTCTGCAGCTGTTTCCTGCTGTTCCCGGGTTAGGTGAGCCCTGGAGCAGGGGGAGCTGCACTTGTTTCCTTTGTGTGGCAGAGTTCCAGGCCAGGGAGCACAGGGACAGCCGGGTGTGCTCGGTGTGGGCCTGGTGCTGCTGCCCTGCAGAGCCTGTCAGGGGCAGCCTCAGAGGGGCCAGGGAAAACCAGGGTGAGCAGTAGCCCCAGATCTGCACCAAGCATGTGGTTGGAAGGAGCTCCTGGATCCCTCTGTTGTGAGGCCAGTGTTTTGGGACCTGCCTGAAGCTGGAAATCCCATGCCACTTCTGTGCTCCTGAGCAGCATCTCAGCTGCCACCAACACCCTGTTTTCCTGCTGCAGCATCTCTGAGCAGTATCTCCACTTGCCCAAAGTGTTCTTGGCGTTATTTCTTGCAGTTTATTAGTACTAACTACTGCAGTGTGTTCTGGTACTTGTGTTACTGCCACAGCCATGAGCAATCAGAGCAGGAAAATGCTTTTTGTCTTACCTGACCATGCAGAGGTTGTGAGTCCAGCTCAATACCCGTGGTCTGTGGATAGCTGCTGTGAGGCCTTTGGGGGTGATTCAGAATGTGATGGAATCATGACTGCATGGAGAAAGTAAATACAGAGCAATTGCTTAATGTCTCCTCTAGCTCAGGAACTCAGACACATCAAACAAAACTAGCAGGTGGCACACTCAGAGCAAACCAAAGGTCTTTTTCCTGCACTGTTTACACAGAACTTTATAACTTGTTACCACAGTAGTTTGCAGTTAGAAAAGTTTCCCTGGATTCAGAAAGAGCAGAGACTTAGAGAGGGAAAAGCCTTCAAGGTCTGCTAATCCCAAAGATAAAATTTCTGGCTCAGGAAGTGCCTTTACTATAGATAGCAGGAGGAAAGGTGTCCTGGGGAAGTCCTGCTGGATGAAAAGGGCAGGCATATGCTTTTCTTACAGCTTGTGCTGTTTGTGGAGGATCCTGGGCTAACTGGACCTTTCATCTGACCCAGCACAGCCATGCTCTGCTCTTTAATCAGGGGCCAGAATGCCATTGCTCCTATTTGATCATCAGTACCACAGGCTGTGTCTGCCTGTGTCAGCTGAAGGCAGGAACTGGAAGGAGAGCAGATCATTCTTCTGTTTAGTACAAACTCTTCTCGAGCAGAATATAGAGAAACCCAGCTCTGTTGTACATGGAAGAGCTTGGTATTTACTGACACTGGTCATGCTGACATCCTTCTGCTGTTCCTCAGTGAGATAACTATGTAGGCAGTAGAAGCTGAAAAATAATTTTTGGATCTAATTTCTTAGAATAATTTAATAATTTTCACTTCTTCACTTACTGGTTACACCAGGATAAACCCGAATATACCTTGCTTTGTATCAGAGCAGGTGGAAGTAATTTGGCCTGAAAGTATTTAAAATCCAAAAGATAGAATTAGAGGGCAGAGGGCAGCAATGAAGTAATGACTTTGTCTTGGACTCTGAAAGCAAGGGGAGATAAAAGATCTGGAGAGACATTACAGCAAATTAGTATGTAGTGAATTATTTATAGAGAGAAAAGGAGATACTAGAAAATAGTAGAATATTTTCAATCCTCTCTATGCTGGAATTTATTGACACTGCATTACAATGTTAGGGGGACAGTTAGGAAGGTTTTGATGGAACAATCTAAATATTATAGGGCTGGAGTCAGGGTTGGATCCTACTACTGAAATCTTCCACAATTTGAAGCTGTTTTTCCTTGTAAGATGTGAGAAGGCTTCCCAGAATGTACCAGAGAACTGATGAAAGATTCTAGAGATGCTTGGTTTTCAGTGAAAAAGCACATTTTCCCCAGCTCCATTTTTATTTATTCCAGTTTTGTGACTGTTATCACAGTCCTCACATTCCTAAGACAGAGCTCCTGCATGTACCTGTTTCTGTTTGGGGAAGGGAAAAGGGGAGGTGAGGTGTGCTTTTGTTCCTTGTGTTTGTTTTGTTTGCTGTGGGGTAGCTGACAAATAAATGCTTGTTGATAGTTATAGCACAGCCCCTTGGGCATTTAAGGATATTTTCTAAATTAGTACTGCCCTTCACCACAGCGTTAGAATTCCCCATCTGCTCCTGCTCTCCCACACAGACATGTGCCTCCTTTCTCTTTCCACATTCAAACAGGAATTACAGAAGCTGGAAGAGGAAAGGGAGTTCACTGCCTTCAAGGAGATGCTGCCACTCTACCACCACCACTTGTATTGGCTCCTTAACTCCACAAGCCAACAAAGTGCTGAATTTCCAGTATAATGTCAAAAGGGCTTGTTTTGGTTTATGTCCTTTCTACAATTGAAAAGCAGCTTTTCTTTAGCATGTTCAGATCTTTTCACACGAAGCTTATGAAGCCTAATTTGAGCCTGTTAATCTTTTTCTTGGTAACCCATAGAAAAGCACAGCTGCACTATTAAAAACACTGTTTATCCACAATCACTGGATCTGGGCAGCCCGCAGTGTTCCAAAGATCAAAGTTTAAAACAGACATGCCAGTCCTTCCTAATTCCTTGTGTTTAAGCACACAGCACCACAAAGTCTAAATTGCTGCTGCTAAAAGCTTGTGCTGAGCTTGGGCCTGTGTTGGTGTGAGAGTGCAGCCCCTCCTGCAGCGTGGCTTTAGCAGAAAGGTGCGTCCTGGCAGCTCCATAACCATGAGGTAAAGGGGGACAGAGGAGTCTAACAGTGCTCATGAAAAACTCATCTGGTTGCTTACTCATTCCTTTTAAATTTAAGTAAATAATGTTAAGGATTTTCTTTTTCTTTTTTTTATTTTATATTTTTGTAACTGAGTTTCACCCCTCCTTTTTCTTTCTTCATTGCCTATGTGGGAAAACTAACACATTTGTATGAGGATAAACTGGGAAGTCTGTGGTTTCCAGCATGCACATTCTGAATAATATTTATACAGACTATTATTTAATGGGCCATATAAATATTTATAATATGCTGTAGCTTTTTGATCATAAATGCTTGTTTGAAAAGCCATTCTGTCCCTGCTGTGATTTGCAGAGAAAGAGGCCATTGCTGGTTTAGTGCTTGGAGGGAATTTTGGCTTCTTGTCCTGATTTAGCAGTTACAGTCATGGATTAACACCATCAAGCTGGACATGTCTCTTAGTTTTACTTTTTTCCTCTGCCTCTCTCTCCTTCTGTTTGCAAATTCAAATAATAAGTCGAAAATATGAGGCTTGAATTCTGCAGTGGAGGGACAAGGCTGTATTGACCTTTTTTTTGGCTGCAAGGAGCCAGGCTTCCTGAGTTTAGATACTTCAAGGATTTAGAAGGTACTGTCTCCACTGCCTTCCACCCCTTGGAAGTCCATGAACATGCATCATGCATGCATAAAATATTTTGGTGTCATGTTAGGAATATTGTGCTTGATGAATTGACCTCTCTGACTGAACTTTTAGGACATTTTATTTCAGTCATTTTTCTGGTTCAGTTTTCCTTATTATTGTATTGCCTGCAGAAGCTAAGAATCCAGCAGATAAAAAAATCCAAACCAACGTTTTATTTGCACAACAGTTTTCTTTTCACGTAGCAATGAATGTTGGTGTCCAAATTCCAAAGCAAGAAGCTTGTGCAGGGACCTTCTCCTAACCCTGAACTCCATTAAGGAGTTACTTCAGCTCTGATTTGGAGCTTCCTCTTGTACCAAAGGAATCTTCTGGAAAAAACCCAGAATGATAACATTCCTCTTTAAAATTCTTATCACTGTACTTGGGCTAAATATTTTCCACCAACTTCTCTGCTGAGTTCTTAGGTTCTCAAGAAATACCCTAGGGCAGAGTCCATAATTGCTGACATTTATGACCTAGAGATGAGAGTGCTTTTTGTGGATGGGGTTGATAAGTAGGTGGCATACCAAGTGTTTGGTATTCCAAAAAAACCCTTGGCATCAAATTATGTTTTTGCAAGCAGATCAGATCCTGTTGCAGACACACTTTACTTTGAACATAACTTAGTGCTTGCTGTTCTTGAAAAAGGATTAATATTTACTTTTAGCCTTTTGTTGCATGAGACATTGAGTGCTGCTTTGTGAATCTAGGTGAGCCTTATTCAGAAAGAGACCAGTTAAAATAGGTTTGGGGTTCTTGATTTTGTACTGTCACTTAACTCTTTCCTGTTCCCACTGATTGACAGCAATAAACTGGTGGATGTGCAAAGGCTGATGTGCACTGCTGGAGCACATAAACAAACTCTGCTTCCTGCCCAGTCACTCACACAGGCACATCCTGGTTGCTTAGTAAGGAAAAAAAAATGGAAAGTAAACATTACATGGGCAGATTGGGTTCCAGGTTTCAAATGTTTGTGGGAAGAATCCAATGCAAAGCCATAATTTCAAGTGCTGAGTAGGAGGTACTGTGAGCTTAATTCTCTAACATCTGCTAAGCTTGTTCTCTAAGTAGCAAAAACACATTAATGAGCTAAAATCAAGGCTGCCATACAAGGAAGAGAAATTTGGACTAATATTGTGTGTGTGAGCAGGAGGCAGGATATAAAATACTCCTTTTGCTATTTGTATTTTGTGAAAAGCAAGTAAGAAGGATTTGCCTATGTTAAAAAAGAAAAAAAAAAGAATCTGGTTTGCAGCTTGTGGTTTATTCTCAACTTTTTATGAGTCAGCAGCTAAAGGCAGAGCCGAAATAGGGGAAAAACAGGGAAATTCGTGAGATAGTATCAGGAACAGTATTATGCAATGTCTTTGTAGTAAAATTTCTCACAAGGAACTTGCTGCACCTGCAGCCAGCCTTTGGAGCTTTGGGGAGGTGGAGTGCAAAATTAAGAAGTAAACACCATGTTGAAAAGAATGTCTTAAAAATGCTTTTCCAGCTGAAGGCTAAGAGGGAGAAGCTGAGTGCTGTCACCCCCCAGGTGACAGATGCAGCATTAATCACCCAGAGTTGTCCTCCCTGGCAGAGAGATTGGCTTTTGTTCCTCTGACCAGGTCACAGAGCCAGGGCCAAGAAAATAAAGCAGGCTTTCTTGCCAATATTCCTAGGTGTTAGACTCATGGCACACCATTATTTTTAGCTGATTGCTCATCGCTTGGACACATGACCTTGCTTAACGAGATTAGTGTGTGTTGCACCTAATCTGCTGGGCAGAACCAGCATGCTGGGAGGCAGCAGCCAGGATTTCCACAATATGCTCTATAGCTTGGAGTTTTTTTTTCTACTTTCTGACATTATTAGAAGCTTATTATTATTCAATTATTATTCAATCTGTGCAGCTGCTCCGGTGACCCTGCACGGTGTGAGCAGAATGAGGTGTGGTGACTGCTTTGGTCTGCACCAGGGGCAGAAGAACTCCCTGGTGCTGGCCAAGCAAAGAACAAAACCTTGGGCCCTGGACCCAGCAGTGGGGTCTGGGCATGAAGTGCCAGATTGAAGCAGGAAAAATGATTGTGTGATAAAAGATCTCCACAGACTGACCACATTTCCATGAGCTGTTTAAGGGGTGGGAGGAAGGGAAGCCTCGGTTTCTTCAGCCAAGGTGTTGTTTTATGCCATTTTCAGTGCAAATGGAATTTTGTCCTAATTTATTATCCAAAACTGGAGTTTTCTGAGATAGGGGCTTTTTTTTTTTTTTCTTCTCTGTTTCACCTGCTGCCTCTAACCTTCAATGATTGTAGGTTTGTGATATCCATCAGCAGCAGTGGTTATAAGGCAGACATGGATGTGAAAGACACATTGTGCCAGTAGATCTTGACCTGTGCTCAATGTTATTATTAAAAAAAGAGAAAAAGAATCAATTTGGAATGGGACTAATCATATTCTGTTAATGAGGACTTTCCAGATCTTTCCCCCTTTGCCTATGCTCCTCCCTCTAAGCACTCCTGCCATATCCAGAAATTATCCAAGTCACTTCTTTAGAAGTGGGCTGTTTTTAAGTAGAGCCATTTTGATGCTCTGTAAATACCATGTGTTTTAAATGCCAGTTTATCCATTCTTTTTGTGAATATCAGAAGCCATGTGCCAGCTGAGTTTCATGTGTTTCAGAGATGTAAAAGGTTCATACAAGCACTAAACGTGGTACTTGTCTGACGTTTCAAATCTTCCAGCTCTGACTTAGCATTCTCACAGCTTGATTAAAATGGAAATGTTAACTATTAATTAAGAACAAACTGTGAGAAATAAGGAACAGTGAATTTGTCACTGTATTAAATGTCAAATAGTTAAACTTAATATAGTGAAATAAGCAACTCATTGTGAATAATTAAATCAATTAACTTAACCTCACTTTGTTCTTGTAGGATGTCAGAGTAGGCAGAGATTTCACACCATGCTCTCATGGCTCAACACATTTTCAGAAAAATTATTTTCTGAGTCTTTAAAGTGGTGTGAATTGATGGTGGAGAGCTCTTGAAAACTTAACTTCATTTATTCTTTTTTTTTTTCCTCTGGGTAAGGTGTACCTGATTGTCACCTAATTACTTTATAATTACCATCATCACACCACAGGTGGGATATTAGGCTAGATGGGAGGCAGCAGCTGTTGGCAATTTTCCTATCAGTCATTTTACCTGCCTTTAAGCCCTTTTGTTTCTTTTCCCTCAGCAGGTGTTATTAAGGATGCCCAGTGAGAAGCAGGCTGCAGTGAATTTCTACGTTGGGGTTGACGTGGGCTCGGGCAGCGTGCGCGCAGCTCTGGTGGATGGGTTTGGGACGGTGCTGGCACACGCAGAAAAACCCATCCAGGTTTGGGAGCCCCGGCCAGACCACTATGAGCAGTCCTCTGCAGACATCTGGGCTGCCTGCTGCTCTGTCACAAAGGTGGGTAAGGACAGAATGAGGGATTTGTGTGGCATGGTGGGCTCTGCGAGTGGGTCTGCTCATGCTGTGTAACTTGTGAGCACCTTGAGGCTGGTGTAGCCTCACAAATATTTGTTTTACTGGTGGGGAGTTGAAGGCCAGAGTGAAAAAAAATAATACATGTTACAACTGCAGATAGAATGAAAGACTTTTCTTTGTGCTGTTATTGCAGAGAGAGAATTTACTCACTGCTTCCAGGTCTCACATCTGTGAGCTTTGTTTAGCTGGTGATGCTCTACCCATGAG
This sequence comes from Aegithalos caudatus, assembly GCA_013389925.1. Taxonomy (NCBI): domain Eukaryota; kingdom Metazoa; phylum Chordata; class Aves; order Passeriformes; family Aegithalidae; genus Aegithalos; species Aegithalos caudatus. The sequence continues at coordinate 1,285,888 of WEIU01007906.1, read as the reverse complement.
AGAGTTCTTGGAGGAGTCAAGGTTGCTCAGAACCTGGCAGTGCATGCATCTAGAGATGTACATTGGGCTGCTCTGGAGTCATAAAGGAGAATTTATTATAGAAAAATTATCATCTAGTTTGTGGATGGCCCCTAAAGTAACACTTTTTATCCTCATTATAAGAGGATCCAGTATTATAAGACCAAAATAAATAATTAATGTCTGTGGATAGTATCAAGCATAAAACTAGATTGAAATAGACTTTACTACAGGGGGAAATTTGTACCCTCTGATCCAGGGCTCTGCCTGTACCTGCTGGAGATAAAGGTAAATTAGAGACCTTGCTTGTAAAGCACACAGAGGCAATTTCATCTTCCTCCCTACAGCCCCTGCCTGCTGCATGTTCTAAGGTTGGCTTTTTAAATATTCATGATACACTTGGTAATTTGCAGATGGACTGTTCACCCATTGTCTTGTTATTGATCAGCCTTTTCAAACATTAATGAGCTTGGCTCTGCAGAAATGCCCTGAGATGGAGAAAGTGACTGGATGGAAGGGAAAGAAGGGAGTGACAGGAGTGATAGGGAAGAACAGCTTGATGTTAAAGCAGAGCAAGTGTTCCTTCGCTTATTTGATTTTTCTCTGTCTGAGTGGTTTTGTTCTTGCTCTGGACCTCTTTAAATGCAATCTCTTATATTTAAGCAATAAAATGGTCTGAGAAACTGCAGTTTTTACAGAGCCAGTAAGAGACTGGCACTGTGCAAGTCTACTGAAAGTCTTTCCTTATAGTACTAATTAAAATAATGATATTTTTATTGTTGCTGAGAAGTGGCAATTTATTACCGTGCTACATTTTAGGTGTCTTGCAACCTCATTTGGCACTTAATCCTTATGGGTGTTGTGTTTTTTTTTCCAGTGCTGCTATAAGCTATGAAGTTCAGGCATTTTGGAGCAATGGTTTGGGTTTGTTTTTTTTTTTTTTTTGAAAACCTTCCAAAAAGTGTGCTAGTCACACTCTTGGTAGCTGAGTAAAGGTGTGCATTGCAGAGATGTTATCATGGCTACAGGTTTTGACCAACTTTAGTTTTGGGACCCTTCAGTATTGCAAGACACACACAGTATTACCAAAGTAATTCTGGAAGATGGTTGCTTCCATGGGCAGGAAGTCAGTGAAGTAACTGATGGAAACACTTGGTCCTAACCCTGGTCCATGTTTCACATCCAGCTCAGCTCCAAACTTTAGAAAAGAGAGAAAAATTAACATTGCAGGTTTTCTGCTACCTTTATCTACTGATATTTTTGTGCTTCCTGCTTTTATCCAGGACTGTGGATAAAGACCTCTGAATTTGGGTGTGAAACACAAATAATTTCTGGTATTTTGATGTGTTTATGTTTCAAAGTTTAAAAAACACTGAATTTAGGAAATTTCAGAGTTTGAGCTAACTTGTAGCTCCCTTTGTGTACTCACTAAGTTGACGTGGCACTTGCACATGCACGGATATATTTGTGCTCCTGTGTGTTTTGTGTATTTTCAGGAAGTTGTCCGTGGAGTGGATGCCAGGCAGATCAGAGGGCTTGGGTTTGATGCTACCTGTTCCCTTGTTGTGGTAGATAAACAGTCCCAGCCTTTGGCTGTCAACTCTGAAGGTAGGGCTCCACACAAAATGTGGTGTTACTGTGTGAGTTTTACCCCTGATGGGAGGGAACTTTCCATGTCCTCCAAATGCCAAGTGGTGGGGCTGACACTTGGAGATGGAGATGACACAAACTCTTTTTTCTAAGAGGATTTTCTCCCTGGTTTTACTGCTTTAATTTTACTGCAAAATTAAATCTGAGATGAGAATTACTTAGTGTTTGGTTAAATATTTGGCATCCTAAGATGACATTCATTCATATTGGCTCTGAGGAATTGATTCTTAGGGAAATCTGTGCTCATTTTTCTTTTTGGCATGTTTTCTTCTCCTTCAGCCTGTACTTTTATAGTATGTATAATGCCCATCCACACTGGCTAAAGGAATGTTAAAAATGTTAGTGTTAGTGTAGCCTAACTGCTTGCTCTGTCATGGAGCTGCAGGCAAGAAGTTCACTTTGTGTATTTTATTACACTGGTGTTCTGTCTTTGTCTAGGACAGTGCTAAACTTCAGAAACAGTCTGTGACCTTTTTCTAAAAATCTGGGGGGTTTCTATTAGATTTTGGGTAGATGATTCAGAAGACTCTCAAAAAGTCTGTGCTGCACTTTTTTTACCCAGTGAATCCCACCTAAGATTAGGTGTGTGCTATATCAGTAGTTACAGAGGCATAATCATAATTCTGTGTATGTTCCCTTTCTGTTCTCAGATGTGTTTGTCATCTCCTCCTATCCTTCTCAAAAAACCAGCTTTGCCCCCAAAATGTCCTTCTCTAAATTTAGATTATTTATTTTTCAGTTTGAGAGTCTCTTACAATCTGTTCAATGCCTAATGATGTCTGGGGCTATTTTGGGTCTAATGAGTCAAATTCAGTTCTCATTTTTTGTGCTCTGATATCCCCGAGAACTTCAAGTTTACACAGTGGTGATGCTAAACAACAAGACAAGAATTCACTCAATACTGTAATGCTGTGAAGAGTCTTGCAGTGGAGGCAGTTTCACAGTCCTGAGTTGTATTTCAATCCATTTTAGAAATATTGATGTGCCTCACACTTCTGCCTTGTTTTGGACTATGTTTTCAAGATGATGCTTGAGTGGCTGTGGAGTGTGCAGTGTACTTAGCCAGAGAGGAATCTGCACTGTCACCTGGATTACTCTTCCCTCTGTCTGGCAGCTCCTCTAGAGGTTAATTTGGATAAAATGTTCTTTGCTTTTTGTTCTCATTTGTGTGTGATAGAGAATTGCCAAATGCATTTTCCTTGCACATCCAAAATAAAAGCATTTCAGCAAATTATCCCCCTTGAAACAGTATTTCGGAAAGGAATTAGGGTGGTTCTGCTCATAACCATAGAAGGTGGAAGAGAATCCTTGTAGCTGATTGACTTAATTTCAATTTACAACATAATTGTTCAGGTTTTGTCACATTTTTAGTTTTTGGTCACCAAAATGTTCCTTTATATTTTTAACTAAATACATGAACTTGGTCAGGAAGTTTGGGTTCATTGAATGAAATACAATCTAACATGGTGTTTTGCAGTTCTTGGATGCTCCCAAACCAATCACTTGGTCCTCTGTCCAGCTTTAGGGCATACTGAGCACTGAGAGTGAGCTCAGGGGGCTAAAATTTGATTTTTAGATATCCACGGTGAATTATTAACACAAACAGAATTTGAGTTTTCAGTGCAGAAGTGTGAAGCAGTTTAGAGCCTAGTAACTTACAATGTAGTAACTTGAGCTGGGGTTAAACCAGAGCTAAAAGAAGTGTTTTTTTTCTGTTTTCCCCCTAAGGACAGAGCCATAGGAATGTGATCATGTGGATGGACCATCGTGCAGTGAGCCAAGTCCAGCGCATCAATGCAACCCAGCACAGGGTTCTGAACTACGTAGGGGGAGCCATGTCTGTGGAAATGCAGCCACCCAAATTGCTCTGGATAAAGGAAGTGAGTACATTTAACACTCTGGTGCATTTTTACTAGTGAGTAGTGCCCTTGTTAATTCCTGAGAATGGGATTTCTGAAACAAAAGCCTTCAGTCTTAGTGTTGAACGCCAAGGTGTGCAGAGTGAGGTCAGGTTAAAGTTGTGATTTAAACCTTTTGAGGTTTCTTCCTCTCAGTCTCATATAAATATGTTTGATTTTATTGAAATGGAATGTTCCATGAGAGAAACATTCCATATGCCTTCCTTATCTAAGATTAGATATACATACAAATAGAGGTACAGATAATAAATGAAATATCCCAGGATTTAGTTATGGAGGTGTATTTCCTACTCCAGCTGGGGCCTGGAGTGCCAGAGCTGTGCCTTTGAGGCATCCAGCAGTGCAGGCTGTGATGGCCTTGGCTGCTGGAAGAGGAACTCTCCACTTCCAGCTTCAGTTTAGTTCTGTCCCATCAGCAGGAATAGAACCCTGTGTGTAATGTGGAGCTCTGCCTCTGTCTCATTGTGTTTAAATTTGGTGTGTTACAATGACCTACAGCCTCTTAAAAACAACTGTCAGATAAAAGGAGAGACACTTGCCACTTGAAGCTTTTATAGCCTCTTCCAACCTGGCTTTTTACATTTGGCCTCAATGATGCTCACTATCATCTTAACTAAGCCCAAATGTAAATTACTTGCTGCCAGTTTCAAGCAGCCAAATTCTCCTGTCCTCTCAGACATGAGACATTATATTGTAACAAGGTGCAGATTGGAGAAAATCAAAGGAATTCACTGGTAGAAGCAGGTACTGACAGATTAATGATCATAGAGGGTAATGAATGTTGATAATGAAATATGAATATCCATCTACTAGTTCTTCCCTTCTCAAGCTCTGAGTATCATACATCAGTCATTTTATAAATAATCAAATGCAAGCTGTAAAAACATTAAATGAATCCTTTGCATTTAAAGCATTTTTATATTGCAAGGTCTGGGATCTCAGTACCTGTCTGCTCAGGAAATTCAGATTATGGGGTGTCCAGATGTGGTCACGTGGAGCCTGCTGTGACCTCAAAGCCCAGTACATGATTGCTGTGGAGTGAAGGGGGGAGCATTGCAGGGCTTGTTCCCTCCAGGAGCCAGTGGTGGGACACAGGATTCTCCTGACCCCAGGTGCCAGCCAGCAGCAGGGATTTCCTCAGAAGGGTGGTACAGATCAGAGCTTGCTCACATGTCCCTTTTCAGCTCCTGACATACCAGCTAAGGAGATTATTGTCCTTAAGAGAAGGTTTTTTTACCTCAGTGTGTGCCTGCTGAGCTGCCCACAGGACAATTCCTTCATCCTGAGTGCTCTGGGCATGACTCACCATTAAACTGCTTAAGCTTGCCCTGCTTAACTCAGGCACCTCAGCACCCACAGCAGCACCTCAGCTGCTCAGGAGCAGTAAATTATCCTGGAGTGGGCTGTAATCTGCTGAGATTTGGTTAAACCTTTCAGCTCTGGAGAGGTGTGGGATTGAGTGGTTTTACTGCTTCTCTACTCCTTGCAAAGTAGGAGGGGGAAAGGAATTAAGTGAAGAGGGAGGGTTTATTTGCAGTGCCAGGCACAGTGGTGCATCCATGGCTTACCTGACATCAGGGCTGTCAGCCAAGGGCCACACTGGCCTCTGACAGCTCAAACTCAGCCTCATGTAATAAAAATATCCTCACTTTTGCCAAGGAAGGCAAATCTTACAATAACTTTGAATATCAGGTTGTTCAGATGAGACCTACAACAGCAGTTTCCACATCCGTTGTTTCTCAATGGACTGTCTTGAACAGGGCTAAATATAAATTATTTAAGTTTCTTCAGACTCTTTGTTACCAATATTTTATATATCAATAAACTGTGACATAGGTATTAGAGGTATGGTCAGGAAAAATACTTATAGAATGATATTGAATGTGTTCTTCCTGTTTTTTGAGTTGTATCATCTTCATTTTCTGTTTAGTGTATTTCCCAATGGCAGAGTGAGATTTTGATCTAGCTCACACACCATAGGGAAAATATACTTTATATTCTGACTATAGGATTATTTCTTAAGCTAGTGATAATGCACAAGCTGGTAAAAAGGAAGCTTAGTTCTCAAATCCCATGGGAGAATTGCAAGATTAGCAGGTAGGAAGACATATTTTATTTTTATTCTATCCTTTTCAACTATCTGAGGGCTTTGCAAAGTGGAAACTGAAATTCCCATTGTGCTTGTACTTAATTATGATAACTAATGTTCCAAAAATGAGTGCACTGTACCTGGTTTGACCTGGTTACTGTCTGGGAAAGTTTTACAGTGTGTTCCCCACACTGTGCCTGGCTGTGATTGTGGCTTTGGTGTCTCAGCTTTCCTGACTATTGAGTATAGTGAGATGGTTTGTTTTTTTTTTTTTTTNTTTTTTTTTTTTTTTTTTTTTTTCTTTCCTTCCTTATTCCTTTCTCAATATTCCTTCCTAATGTTGTCATATACCTCCCAGCATCCCAGGAGGTTAAGACAAAAACAGTGGATTGGGCACATTCTCCCATGTCTGACCATAATCCAAACTGGCTAAACCAAGGTGTATCCAGAAGCTAATTTGAGCCTTTGTTCCTTTGGTTGGCATCATGTTTCTGGAAAGTTTTGATCAGAAGGCTTGACATGGCTGCAACACATTCAACACAGGGATGTTTGTAAAGAAAACAAGGCAGAGCAAAACCCACAGCTGGACACTTTGCACAGTCATGCTCCAGGTCAGCACATACACCCTAATATATGAAGAATCACTGTTGACTTTTGCTTTGAATCCTCTGGATCTTATTTTGAGCTCCCCAGGAATTTAATGTTTCTTCTATTAAATGTTTTTTGTTGTTTTCCCTCTGTACATCTTTGCCTGGGATTGGTGCTGTGCACATTCCACAGCTGCTTGCATTCGTATGGGTTTTGCAGAGGGAGTGCAGTGGGGGAAAGTACTGCTTTATCTGTGAAGTGAAATTATAAAATAGAAGTTAAATAATAAAGATAAAATAAATAAATGATAAATTTAGGAGATGGACTTTTGGAATGGAGTTATTTAGAATACTGTTACTAGATGATGGTTAGTCTGTTGTTACAGGGAGAGGTTAATTGTGTGTACATTGTTACCAAAGCCTGCCCCTCCCTTTCCATGGTGCTGACCTGGGTCTGAAGGCCACATTAGGAGATATTCCTGTCTCATGTTTTTCCCTGAGTTCTCCTAACACCAGAATTTGCAAACCTGATCTCTGTGAGGAAGGGTCTGACATGGGTCTAATCAGCAGTGCTGGTAAGTTTTGAGGGATTAGGGTATCTCTCAAAGAAAGAAGTGGAATTTCTGTGGCTTGAAGAATTTTCATCTAAGCAATTAAAAGTATTTCTAAAGAATATGACTGCAAATTTACTGTGAATTGGTTGGAAGTAGTGAAGAGAAAGGAGAAGGAGGAAAGGGTGAAGGTGACTTACAAGACAGTTGGAGAGGGACTTTGGACAAGGGCCTGGAATGACAGGACAAGGGGGAATGGTTTCACACTGACAGAGGCCAGGATTAGATGGGAAGAAATTTTTGGGAAGAAATTCTTCCCTGTGAGGGTGCTGAGGCTGTGGCACAGCCTGCTCAGAGTAGCTGTGGCTGCTCCATCCCTGAAAATATCCAGGGCCTGGAGGAGCTTGGAGCAGCCTGGGATAGTGGAAGGTGTCCCTGCCCATGGGGTGGAACTGGATGAGCTTTAAGATCCCTTCCAACCCAAACCAGTCTGGGATTCAATAATGACCTAAGTGTGCATTTCCATTTCCATCACCTTGTTCCTGGAATTGAAGCTGCAGATGACCTCAGTGAGAGGAATGAGCTGACACCACTCTACAAGAAGTAGATACTGGTCCTTATCTCTTGTGGCTTTCTTCTTCCTCTCCCCTTGTATTTATTTGTGGAAAGTTGCTGCAGGTTTTCTTCCAAGTCACAAGTCACTGTCATCTGCTTCTTTTTGACCTTCTTTTCCATATAATGCTTTCTCTTTAACATTTCATCTCCCTACACAGCATAGGGATGTAAGCAGAGACTGGAGGTTTCAGGGTATATTCTCTTCTTCCAGGTCTTCATCTGTATTCCATTTTGAGTTTGAATTAAACACCTAAATTTTTAAGGCCATGATAATAATTTGAAGTCTTGTATTTGCCAACATTCAGTTCAGTTTGGGGCTGAATCATTTTGCCCTCTGGCACCTCTTAGTTAGCATCCATGAAATGAATTGGTTGTTCTTGGTGCTTGTGGTTGCAGATAGGTGTTCCTATGGCAAAGCCATCCCTGCAAGTGGAGTTTGTGTGCTGGAGACAGCTTTTGGCAGTAAATGATCAGCTGAATGCAGCTACTGTGAGGCCTGTGGGGCACTCTGGTTAAAGTGTGCACATCTGTGGCTCACTTAGGAGTAGCATTGTATTTTTCTGCCTGTGTGGATTGTGTGTGGTGATAGAGTCCAGTGTTAAATGCAAAACCAAACAAATGCATGATTTTTTTTACAAAGCTTGCTTCTGTGGATGCAGCCACGTTTGACTTTTGATTGTGGTCACATGAATTAAGAACATCAACTGTAAGTGAAAGTGAAACAAAGGATCCTTTGACAAATATTTAGAAACTAGCTGAAAGATGGTTCTGACAAAGTCTTCCTGAAGCCAGTAAGGTAAATTTGAATGTAACCTTCACTAAAAAGAAAAGTAATTCCTGGTTACTGGTTCTTTTAAAATAACCAGTTAAATTCACTCCTTTTGCTGTTATTTCCTTAGATTTTGTGATTTACAATCTTCTTACAAAATATTATTGCAGTAGTTCTTTACTTCTGTAGTTGTAGGTACATTTTTGTGCCGTTTACTAAGTGGATTCTGTGACTTTGGCTAAAGAAACTGGATGTTCACTGCCTGGCTGAGTGCATAGGTAGTTCTGGGAGGTAGATGCCTGCATGTGAGCTGAAAATGTGAGTACATAAGTCCTTCACTTGAGAATTATTTCACTGTAGGAGTTTGTCAGTACAACACAAATGCACAGACATCGATGCTGTGGCAAACCAGTGTTAGAGCAGTGAGAACACAGCTCAAACACAGCAATGCAAGAAATGCATGGAAGGGTTGTCCAGCTCCAGGATTAGCCTGTTAGTATTTTTTTTTCCTAGAGATAGCAGAAGAAAAAAAAAAAAGTTGTTTACTAATTTCTGGCTGAAAATGTTATTGTAGCTTGTGCCAAAACGAAAGGATGCATGTTATGTTTTCCTCATACTAATGACATTACAAACCAGCTATTTCTAAAAAATACTAGTCCCATTAAATCAGAGATGCTGAACTTTATTGTTTATTTTAAATGGGTGGGGGATGTTGGACTGGGGGTAGGTATTTGCTTGGTAACTGCCTCCAAATGAAATGCAGTCTTTTCTATTCTGTTGTCACAACTCTGCTCTTTATTTCATGCTCAAGAGAGAAGAGCAGCCTCCCTTTAGGGAAAAAAAAATCCCAAAACCCAAAGCATGGAGTGACTGCTTAGCATATCATTCCTCTGCCATTAATAACCAAAATCAATAGTCAATGAATAGGGTTTTTTTTTCTGGCAGTCACTGATCTTCCTGTCTGTTCCAGTTCACCTCCTCAGTTAGAGCTGCTGTTTGATCCATCATCCTTTTTTCCTTCTCTACACCCATGACTTGCAGCTACCACTGGGATCATTTTTAGGAACAATTAAAACCTCTCTTTCCCTGGCAGTGGAGGGAAGGATAGTGGCTGTAGTGGCATTAGCTTGGCAGCAACTCCTTTGCTGGTGCATCTTCACTGCTTGCTGCCCTTGCAGCTGGCTTTTTTTGTCTGGTTGAATGTGACTGAATATGTTTCCATTAAAATGAATAATAAATTCTGTGTTAAATGAGAATGACTCCAGGCTGTTGAGTTTGGAACTGAACTCTTGTTTAGAATTGTTTATAAATGTTTCAACACTCTGTGTTATCACAATCCATACACAGTGCAGACACACATGCAGAAGTTGTGCTTGAGGCTGAGTCTGGTTTTTAGCTGCACTTGCTGATCAGGCTGAAGTGGCATTTAGAGACAACCCTCACAGCTGGGAGGTTTGCAGCACCTGCACCTCTGAGCATGTCCTGCTTGGGCTGTCTCCCCTCTGAGTCTCCTCTGCAGTGGGGCAAAGCTCCCAGCAGGCACACACTGTCCTCCCTGCCTGGTTCCAGCTTCTGCAGCTCTGATTCCATGTGCTGCTCTGTGCCTCTGCAGCCCTTTGTGGCCTGGGCTCTGGTGCTTGCCTGCCTGTGGTGCCATGCCTGGGATGCCTCAGGGATTTCAGGATGCCTGCACCAATGTCTGGGTGGTGCAGGCAGTTTCCTCCCCCTTCAGCAGCAGCCTTACTCCAAGAGTTTATTTTCCAAGCCCCTCCTCTCCCCCTGCCCTAGTTCCTGACTCTGATAATTCATATGAGTTAATCTTTTACCAGAGAGAGTGCAAGTTGTGTCAAAATTGATCAGTTTGCAGCCATGGATCTGGCAAGGATGGAATTTCTGCTCATGGCCTATCTTGGTGTCTGGGAATAGCTCTGTCACATGGCTTGGCATCCAGTGTGAATGTGGGAGATCCAAGTTATAAATCCTTGCTTTGAGTTGGAGCAGGGCATGGGACATGAGTTTTTAGATCCCTGTGAGTGTGTGCATTAACTATTCCATTGTTCCCTTTCTTCTTTTCACACAATGTGCATTTGTTTTCTATAATTTAAAAAAAGACACCCTATGTGTGTATTTTCAGTCCAATTAAGAAATCCCTCATTTTCCCTTCTTGCCTAGGAAGATGAAAATACATTGCACTACATAATTCTTATATTCTTTGACCCCAGGTATTTGGGATTACCTATAACAACCTCAAAATATTATTTTGTGGAGGTGCAGCTGTTAAAGCAACCCAAAGCAATGAGAGAGAGAGGAGAAGAAAGGGCACCCCACAAGTACCTCTGGAAAGCAGAAAGATTGTGAGTTTGGAGGATGAGTTGCAGGATGTGAACACAGCATTGGGAACGTTCCTGGATCTTTTCCACAATCCTTTTAATGTGGTCACAGACTCCTGACTGGGTGAAAATAAATTTGAATTAACTTCAGTGAGTGTCGAAAACATGGAGACTTTAAATTTGTTTGGAAAAAGCATCAGGGCATGCTATGATTTTTTTTTTTTTTTTTTTTTGTCTGTACTAATTAGTGATGACACAGCATCAAGATGGCAAAAAATGAATCATTTGGATGTTCATGAAACAAAGTATTTTGAGTGTCACTAACTTGTGGCTTTGGGGAATTCTTGAAGTAATAGAATAAGGATCCAAGGAGTATGTTTGATGAAACAGATTTATTTGAAGAGGACAGTTATTCTTAACCCAGTTTATTTTCTGATTAAAGTAACTCCTGTTGCTTCTTGAAGGCTCTCAGGTGTGTTACCAACACTTAATGGCTTTTTTTAATCAAAAAAATCAGGCTGAATGATCTTTGGGCTAAAATATGGGGCACTTTGGCATTCTTATAGGAAGGTAAATTTGATGTGAGTAGCAACCACATATGTCTGGGACGTGAGCTAAAGTTGTAATCAGAGCATTTCTTTTTTGAACTCAATAGAAACCCAGTAAGTTTTAGAACTTTTTCAAGGTCTAAACTCAAAAAGTTTTACGATAGATTCTTGGCTTGACCCAAAACTAGACAAAATTTTGTTTTTGTACTTACCCAGTTGCACCTGAGTTTCTCAAATTCATAGATTCCATTTCAGCAATTTTCTGGACTTGTAAGATTTTGATTTGATATCACAGAGTATCTAAATTATGTTATAGAATCATAGGATGATTTGGGTTGAAAGGGACCTTAAATCCCATCTCATTCCAACCTCCTGCCATGGACAGGGACCTTCCACTATCCCAGGTTGCTCCAAGCCCCATCCAGCCTGGCCTTGGACACTTCCAGTGATCCAGGGGCAGCCTCAGCTTCCCTGGGCAATCTGTGCCAGGGCCTCACCACCATCACAGGGAAGAATTTCAAGAGCCAAATATTATTTCTCTAAAATGGAATCATGTTCTCTTTTAGTTCAGCCTGTACATTCTTGACACTGCATGGAATTAATTTCTGTTCCAGAAAGACCCCAGCAAGGACTTGTGTTTCTAGTGCAGGAGCTGACCTTAAGTGAGAAAACTTTGCACTTCTCAATTATTTCAGAAGCTGGTGGAGGTTTTTCAAGCAATCTTATCTTCTCGTGGAAGTTTGATTTTTGACCCTTGTGGGCTTTTATTTAGTTTTGATATTCTCTACTTATTTTAATGTACTGAGGTCAGAGGTGACCACTGGGATTGCTTTGTAGGACAGTGATGTTCATTGTCTGTCACACTGGAATACAACATTACCCCTGGGAAACCTTTTTTTCCCATTCATTGTGGTCTGATGATACCTGTGGGTGTTGTGGAGATTCTGTTTGTGGAAAAGGAGTTTTGAGAATATGCAGTGCTAACATCAGCTGAAATCAGTCTGAGCTTTGGAGACACAAACAAGGAATAGAGTCTGGCCCAGGTGATGTGATCAGCCTTTTCTGAGAATCTTTTTGCTTTCTGGAGCATCATCTCTCTGTAGAGAACAGTGGTGGAGACTCCTTCTAAGTGATCTGTCTTGCTAGAGGAGTTTTTTAGGAGTTTGGGAATGTCATGTGGCTTTTCAGAAAGCTGCAAGCCCTGCTTCTGTACTCACAGAGCTCTTTGTTTTCTTTCTATGCTTATAATTAACAAATATTAAATTTTATATCTTAATTTTTTAACATTTTAAAATCTTAAACAGCTTATTTTAGAAAATAGAACACTTTCCAGGCAAATGTTTTTTGATAAAGTTGCTGACTTTGAAACTGCTCTGACATTGGGCAGCTGATGGGGAACAGAGAACACCCCAGCTTATTGATCTGAAACTTGTGCCTCCATGAACTCTTCATGGGGAACTTTGCTTGTGATCACTCTGTGCTTGGGATCACTCAGCTCTCCAGGCAGTAAATCAGAGAGAAGAGCTGACTGGGTGATCAGAAAAAAGAGCTTTAAAAAATGTCATTTTTTTACCTAAAAATCAGGATTTTAATTGCATTAAAATAAGGACATGACCATGCCTGACCTCTAATATCTGGCTTTCTAAACATATTTCTCTTAGAACTTGCCAGAATCGTGGGAGAAGGTTGGCTACTTCTTTGATCTTCCGGATTTCTTATCTTGGAAAGCCACAGGTGTCACTGCAAGGTATGTTAATTATAACAAGATGATTTTGTCTATTTTTTTATGTACATTTCTGCTTTAATTCATTCTGACTGGACCTGCTGTTATGTACATCTGTCTGTAATTCAGCCAGTCCCAAAACATCTTGAACATATCTCCTGCCTACATTGTGCATTCCTGAACACAGTTGTTCCTGGGAGCAGTGGAATTCACAGATACAGTGTGTTGCTGCAAAATGTCATTTTGGAGCATAAATATGATTGCTGGAGTTCCTGTGAAATACACTCCCAATAATTCTCTGAAGTCTGTTTTTGTTGACAAATTTATTGACTTTTTTGAGAATTGGAAATACTCACTTCTTTGCCTTGTTAGGAGGGGTCTGGTAAAATCTAATTTTAAATGGTCACTTCACTGTAAAACATGGCAGCTGTGCTGCTCCCCAAAAGCACCCTGAAATCCTTGCTGAGTAGTTGAACAAAAGCCTCTGAGAGAACCCCTCAAAAATCTGGATTAAAGTGACCAACCAAGGTGAAGGGCATTTGCAGATCCTTGTGAGGAGTGAGGGCCAGTATTATTTATTTAAAGTCATGCCCAATTCCTTGCAGCTCACAGTTATTTCCATTGCAGTTTGTGGAATGGAATCTGTGCAAAAATGTAATATCTCATGAAAACTGGCCACAGGGTAGTTTAGTTTTAGTCTCTATGGAAATGAAGATACCTTCCCTTCAGATACAGTCCTTTTTATTTGAGTGCTCTATTTCTCCCCAGTTAGTTTTCCTGATTGACAGCTGCTGTTAGAGCATTATATTATATATTCCTTGCATTATACAGCAGGGAAGTGTTATGATTGTCTTAAAAAAGGCAAAAAGAGGAGTTGTGCAAGGACTTGCCAGATGATAATTGATAAATAGCATCTTAAATCTTCTTCTTTTGGACTTTCAGTCAGATTTTGCTGTCTAACTCTGAATTGTGTACAGAAGAACAGCTCCTACCCCACAGATCTTGCAATCTAAACAGTCCTGTCACCTGACCCAACTCTACCTTCAAGAGGATAAATCCCAGGCTCCCAGATGATATTCCAGGGTCTGCATCTTGTGAAAGTACTCAAGACTTTGATTTAGAATTAGCACCCTTTGGTCAGGGCATGAGGTGGGGGAGGCTCTGAAAAAGGAGAGCACAGTGACCCTGACTGCTCCATGGTCCTGCCTGGCTTTGGCTTTGTGTCCTTGGCTGCAATTTCCTGGAGGTGAAGCAGAGAACCTCTCTGAAAATAATAATAATAATTTTAAAAAAGAGTTGCAGAAGATTGTATTTGAAAGTTGAGATGCCTGAATTTAGACTGGCAAGTTTATTTCCTTAGCAAGGACAATGTGATTACTCAAAATCTTTTAATTGAATGTTGTAAGGGGGACAGGAATGTTGGGAAAAGACTCTCTGGGTAAAGTCTTTCCTCACACTTTGGTTGAGAGTCTTCTATTTTGAATAAAATAGCTCCTTGTACATCCTTCATTGCTGTTCTTAATGTGCTCCCCAAAATCAAGCCCATGGCTTTGGCTCTAGTGGATTGTCTTGTAGGGTAACAAAGAAGGAAGAAAAAGACAGGAAAATAAGGATAAGAAACATTTTGCTAGAATCAAACTCTTATTTTTTCCACTTTTTCTACTTTACCCCATGTACACCTGTTTTCTGAGAATTTTCTTGTAGGTTGGTGAAGTCAAGTAATTTGTCCTGCATATACTCATAATACAGGGGAAGTGTGAATTTATCAAGTATGAGATTATTACCTCTTAGCACCCTTTCTGCCTTTGAGCACAAAGGAGTCTATTCACAGGGCAAGACACAGTGTTAGTCACTGTGAATCATACAGAACTTGGCCCTGATAAAAGAAGGATTTATTTTTTAAAATTTGTTTTGGTGATGAGGATTTTACCAAAATAAATGCAATTCTGAAGGTACTTTTATAGCAAAGACCTTGCTTCTTTAAATGTTTAAGGGGCTCTTTAAAACACTTTGTATGTATTTGACATTTAGAAATTATGTAAAGTCTTTCTGCCTTCAGTGAGGTCACTGTGCACAAAGTTAAGTAGTGTGTGAGATCAGAGTTTGATGTATTTAAAATGCAGTTCTTGATGTGTGTTTCTATGTATGAAATCTTATGTCTTTCACCTTTCATTCTGCTGGCTTGAACTGCCTTGTTGCCAAGGGTTTTTTTCCAGTGGACCTATAATTAACAATAAATGTTTCTTACCTCCAAGGTGGAGGCTCAAACATCTTCTAGGATGTTTTACCTCCTGGCTTTGAAATTGCTCTGTATCTCACTGAACAACATCCACTAGCCAGTTGCAAAGGATGAGTTCCAAATTTTTGATTCCCATTGTTCTTGGAAACCTGTTGCCTGTAATGCTCCATATTTAGTATGTTTTATAATTTCTGCTTTGGGTTGATGAACAACCATTGACTTGTCCTGAACAATCCAGGCAGCTGACTATTTTGCATTAAAAACAAATGTTACTGACAGCTCTTTAGTTAAAAAATTTAAACCCAGAACTTCTCAGCTTTGCCACCCAAGGCTGCAACAACGAGTGTTGGTTTGGCCACTTGAATACTCAGTTGTCTTCTCTCAGAAATGCTGTGGTGGGGAGGAAGAGCTGTGACAGACACTGAGCAGTGCTGTTGAGAGGCTCAGCACTTCTGCTGGTGCTCAGCCTGACTCACTGCCCTCCCTCCCCCATCCAGAACCTCTGCTAACCTTCCCTTTATATGGTACACAACTATCTTAATAAAATCTAAACTCCTCTCTGGTTTAGTTACAGGCTACTGTGTTATGGATGGGGAATTCTTACCAGAGATGCACATCTGCAATCTCAGTGTGTTTCTGGAGCCTTGTGAGGGATTACATTGCAGATAAGAATAGGGCTGAGCTGTTAAACTGGGTGGAATCCACACACAAGTTTCTCAAAGGTCATGTGTGTTTAGACACAGAATTCTGCTTCAGGGACGTTTCCAATCATATGCAACTCACTGCAAAATGAGCTAGTGTGTACTGGAATTTAAGATGAATTTTAACAAAAGAGAGGTTAGACATGTGAAGGAGGATTTGGAAATGTAGGGAATAATGTCAGGCTGACATTATTGAGATAGAGGGTGTCCAGCATTGTGCTGCAAGCCACCTCCCAAAATGGCCAAAAAAATTTGGAACAAGTTGAATATTTATGCAGATTAATTTTTTTTTCATATTATTATACTCTAGATATATTAATATCTGTGGAAAGTAATGTGCTATCTGGTAGAGACTTCATCTCATCTATGAATTTGACTCAAATAATTTCTTGTGAAAATACTTGTCCAGTCAGTCTTCAAGTGCTTGCTATCACAACATGGGAAAGAGTGGAACAGATGTTTCATATATTTCACTTTTCTAAATGATCTCCTTCCAACAGGATCATGAGTTTCTCAGTTTTAAAAGAAATTCATACTGTTTATGGTAGTGATGGACTGCAAAGTGAAAAGCAAATCTTGTAGTTGATAAAAAGCATTTCTGGGAAGCATATGACTAATTCTTGTCTGTATCTCTGTGAGAGAGGGTGATCTCTCTTTAGTACACAGTCTATTTTCAACAGGGGGATACTTGACAAATTGTTTTCTTTCATTTATGAGTTCCTTGGCTTGTGCACATTTAAGTAGCTGCCTCTTTATGTTAAGCAGTGATGGAGTCTTTAAGGTTTATTTGTAACCTGTTTAGAGTAGCTGATAATTAGGGCTGGAGATGGCTCCATTGCACTGATTGACACCCTGGACACTTTCAGAGTTGATACAGGGTCCCCTGGGATGAACTGAGTAGAGTCTGGTCCCTTGTTGAATTATGGTGAGGGAAGCTTGTAATAAAACAATAAAGCCAGGGAGGTCCTCTAGAATCCAGGAATCTGGATTCAGATCTCTGCTCTGTGATTTGGAGAAGCGAATTAAATCTGTGTATTGGAGGTGTTCAGGCAGCTGAACACGTGTGAGGATCTGATGTTTGTTCATACCTGAGTTTGTTCTTCATCTGTTAAACTGATGCATCCACACACTCTTGGGAGGTTGCTTGCTTTTACCACTGTGTGGTCTCTCGTGGCCATGCCAGTGCAGCCCTCACCAAATATTTTATCCAGAATAAGCTGGAAACTTTGAGGAGGGAGAGCGCTTTTAGGAGAGGAGCTTGTGTTTAGAGGCGCTGTTGAAAAAACAAACCAGTGTGAGTTAAGTGATTATCTGAAGGGTGTCTGTGTCTTTCTTAAGGATTGGGCAATCCTTTCAGAGAGATGTGGTAACTGCAGCAGCACAGACACCACTTTTTGGGGCCAGCTGCCCTTCCCTTCCTTCCTAGCCCTGCCATGACTAATGGATACCCTTTGGCTGGGATCTGGCGCTTGGATTGTTGTTGATATTTTGTGCCTACTTCAAAAGATGCCCAGTCTAAAAATCAGGCCTTGTGTCTGGAAAGAAGGGGCCTAGGGAATATTGCAGAGAGCTTTTGTGATTAGTGCTGAGCCCACGGGGCAGTGACAGTATCCTGAATTGCACTCAGGGTGTTGTGTCCTGTTTATGAAATGAAACCCAAGAGTTCAGACTTGCAGACTTGTTTAGAGAAGTCTCTGGAGGAGAGAGAATTATCTTGAAAGGCTGTTTGGGAGGGGAGGAATGGTGTTTTTGTGGATTGGACAAAGTACCATGAATTTCTTGTCATGGAGCCAAAAGCAAGTGTCCCTGTGATGGCATGTTTGCCAAATGAGAGAATTCTACTGCTATCAGGCTTTTAATAAATTCAAAACATGTCCTTTGGAGACTGGTGACACACAGGCTGATCCAGAAAATAGGAAATGTGTAGCTGGAAAAGTTATCAGGACTGTGAAGGGCAGGTGCAATGTGGGCCATTACTATTAGTTTTTTGGGTTTCTTTTTTTTTTAATTTAAAAATGATATGTCCTTGAGTCTACTGAGTAATCTGAAAGAGTTCTGTGTGCTAAAGAAGAAAATTGTCAGCAGGTCTCCTTAATGTTAGCCAGGAAGCACACAGGCAAACAGGAAGCTTTAGCTATTGTTATTGTACAAATGCCCTTTACAAAATATTAGCAAAAGAAGCTTAATGTGTTTTCCACAAGAACAGGAGCCCTTCAGAGTGTCTCACTGTATCTGCCCAGTGAAGAAAAACTGCTCTGTCCCCTTCCAACAGCTTCAGACATACATTGAGAGGTTGCACTGCAAAGGCCTGCATTCACACCTTCAAATATTTACTCCTTAATTTTTTTGAAGTTATTAGGATTGTTAATTAGCTGTGACAGTATCTAGCCCTTCGTTTTCTATTGTGTTCATTTGCTGCTAAAAAAAAAATAAAAAATAAAAAGCCAGCTAGGTCAGTATAGGAAGGATTGGGGGCAGTGGATGTATTCCTGGCAGTTTGCCACGGAGACACTGAGCTGAGCCAACCATGAAGTCATCGTGAACTCAGGGAGTCTCACTAATCCAAGGCAATGTGTCTTAATTTGACAAAGCAAAGGCTGCTTGATAAGCAAGCCCAGCTAGGAGTGCTGTGAAACGGGGGTGTTTGTTAAGTGGAGATTGTGGACAAGAAATGTGGTGATATGAAAGGAATCGTCTTGGTTTCGGGTCCTTCCTCCCCCAGGCCCAAAGGCAGCCTTGGCTCCCTTCTCCCCTGCAGCTCGGGCTGTGCAGTGGCTTGATGTGAAATTTGAGAAACATATGTAGTTTTCTATTTCAGGAAAATGATCTCAGGGATTGAATGTGTGTTTTGTTGGCTGTTAAGCTCTGATCTTGCCTAGTGTGGTAGTTTGAGAGTGTGTGTGAGTGTGTGTGTGTGTGTGATGGTTAAAATGTTCTCCAGCACTTAAAAAACATAATAATAAAAACAAATCAGAGTTCATATATTCATTGTTGTTAAAGGTCTTATTTCTTCAGTCTCAAAATGCAACATCCTAAGAAGACTCTTAAATAACTGTACTGTGTGTATCAGAAAATGTCTTTTATTTTTCTGTGATAGTCATTAACATTTACTTTAGCTGATGAGTGGTGCACACACAGTTTTCCATCCAAGCAAAGAAACTCTGTTTAAACAACCATTTCATTGTTGGTCCTGTGCAATGGAGGCAATGGAAATAGATGAACACTGAAGTTATTAACTTCTGTGAGGTTGAGATGGCAGTCTCCCCATAATAATATTCATAAAGAGATGGATGGGAGTCTGAGATTCCTCTTGCTGACATCCTCACTAATGGTGGGACTGGATAACTTTTCTTCACTGGGGTTGGGGGGGAGTAATGAAGGAGGTTGTGGTGTTACAGCCTTAAATTCTGAGGAAAAATAAGACACAAACCACAGAGGAGTTTGTTGTCTTTCATGTCTCTTAATCTCATTTTTTTTTTTACAGTCATTTCAGTTCTCTTCAGAGTCAGGCTGGGTGTTCAGGGTGTTTCTTTTGCATTAGCTCCTGTGAACACCATCAGGGATCAGACCCTCATGGTACAAGGGATGTAATAAACAATCTTTCGTCTCCTTTGAACTTTTCCTTATGTGAAACCCCATGGAAAGCCCCCTTGTGCCCTGTGAGATTGAGTCTCTGTTCAGCCAGAGCTGTGTAACAATTGCTTCCTTGCAGAAATTTCAACCAGATAAGAAAATAGCCATGTTTATGAACTTCTGGGTCATTTACAGCCCCAGCAGTGTTTTGGTGTGCACATATATAATGCATGTATTCACAGTAAATTCTTAAAAACCACCCCCCTGAAAACAATAACATTCCAGGAGCGTTCTCATCCAGGGAATGGAAGAAAAGCTATGTAGCATGAAGTCTGTGCATTCTATGTGTACATACACTGCT
The DNA here is from genome assembly GCA_013389925.1 of Aegithalos caudatus. Taxonomy (NCBI): domain Eukaryota; kingdom Metazoa; phylum Chordata; class Aves; order Passeriformes; family Aegithalidae; genus Aegithalos; species Aegithalos caudatus. The sequence continues at coordinate 1,266,215 of WEIU01007906.1, read as the reverse complement.
TAGAAGTATTAAAACTCACAGAAATTTATTATCCCATAAGGGCCTCTTTTGTCTTCCTTTTTTTTTTTTTTTTTTTAAACCCCCAAACCTTTACTCCTCTGTAATACCTTGCATATGAAAGAACCTTCATAAATTCAGCCCTTAAATGTGCTCTTAAGCAAGAAAGTGGCATTGTTATTTTATAGCTGGGAAAAGAGCCGTATAATTTGAAGGGTAACATTCTTTAAGTGTTTAGCTGGGCATCCAGCTTTCTGTCTAACTAGCAGTGAGAATTAGGTGTCATATTCCATAGGCATTTACACAGATCACACTATAAACTATTTATTCTGGACCAATTCTTCCTCCAGACTTCCCAAACAAATGCTTTTCACCACTGGAGTGTTCCTCCTCTCCCTCTCACTGTAATACATGGCTGTAACAACAGTCTTGGCCTGGAGGGCAGTTTACCTACAGGTTTGCTTTATTTTTTTTGGCTGGCTCTCTGAATCTGCTTAATGTTAGTAACTTTCACTGGAAATTCTCAGCGTGCTTTAGGATGACACTGATGGTGTCAGGGTTGATTTACATTATCTCTTTAAAGTAGCATTAGCTTGCCTAGGACTTTTTCTCTTATTTGTTTTAGAATTCATGTTCTCTAGAGAGGAGCCTTTTAACTGTGAAATGTAAATAACCTGACAAGGAAGACTTCAAAAGAAAATGAGTCTTTGTCCATGGCAGTGATACCAAGCTTGCCAACTCCGTAACCTTTAAAACAGAGCACTTTTATGCTTGACCTGTCATCTGCCTATAAAAATAATCTTAGATCAATGATACAGTGCTTTCAAGAATGTGTCTGAAGAAAGCAGACACTTCTATGTATGTGTTCTGTCATTTCTTCATTGTGATGGACCATCTGCTGCTTTAACTCTCAGTAGGATCTGGTTATTGATTCGGTGTAAGTGCCTGGCTCTGCCTTTTGCTTGCACTGAGGTGATGAACACTTTTACTACAGCTTGCAAATTGATGCTGCCAGATAGCCAGCCCAATATTATATAAATATATAATGTGTTATGTGAAATCACCAAGGGTTTGTTTTTGCCTTCCCCCATTCTTTATTCCAGTGCCATTCCATTAAGCTGTTCTTTAGATGAAAGGTTGTAATTCAGTCTTCAGTGGATGAAATGTATATGTGCTTATGGAATCAAAGACATTCCAAGAAAGGTTGTTTATTTTCTTACTACCTTCTTTAATTAAATCTCTATGGTAGGATTCTGTCTGACTTCAGAGAAACAGATGAAGCAATAATGCTTGCAGTGTGATCCAGCAGGGATGACTGGAGTTATACTTCTTGGTTGTTGGCCACTGCATCCATAGGAAACTCAATTCTCCTATGGATAGGAGAGCTGGAATTTCAGATTTCACCGTGGCTGTTGGTTTAATTTTAAAGGGAAGGGGAAGTTCTGGAAGTTCTGTGTTTTATATCTTACTATTATGTAAATTTAAATAATATTTGAGTTATATATCTATTTGGTTCAGCTTGCTGACACTCATCTTTAAACTGGAGCTGGGAATCTCAGTTATCTTAGTGTTTGTCCACTGTATTTTATTTCAAGTGCTCTGTCTCAGGCTTGTCAGCCTGAGTTCTGAGCTTACTGCTGTTCTGCAGTGTGGATGCATCCTGGGATTCTCTGGAGAGGGGATTGGAGAGCACAGGGGTTCCTCAGAGAGCTGTCCCTGTATTCCCTGGCGGTCTGGTGCTGTCCCAGAGTCACTCCCAGGATCCACGAGCCAGTGTTGGAGTAGAAGAGAATTTATGGAAGGTGACCCAGCTATTGCCTCTATGCAAAAGGATTTTTGTTAAAGTGGGAAAGAAAGTAGGAAAGCCTTTCATGCTGTAGGTGATTGGGAAAAGTATGAGGATGTGCAGAGAGATGTGCCTGTTATATCCCAAACTCTCATCACCCCCAGAGCCCACTTGAATTTATCCATACATAGTACATGGAGTTAGGATGGCAGAAATAACTTCAACCTTCATTCACTGTGCTTTGAAACAGTTTTGAAACTATTTAGATCCTCTCCTTCCAATCTCATTTTCTAAGGTGAACACGTTCTTCTGAGGAATGAAGCTGGATCTGCACAATAAGGTGTTTTCATATTTAATTAAAACTGATAAGAGGGGGAGAATGCACCACAAAATACAAAGAAAACTATTTTCCTGTGGTTTCAATCTTCAGAGCTTCCCTCCATGAAACTGTCTGGGAGTTTCTGATGCTGGTTTGTCATTGTATATAAAATACCTCAAACAGACTCCTTGGAGAAAAAGAAATACCATGAAGTAACTTTACTTGCAGGAGAGAAATTAAGTGTTCTTCCTGTCTTCATGGAAAAACTAGGTGTGGTGTTGTCCTTAATTCCTTGTGCACAGCATCTGTACAGGAGGTTAAGCTCCAGAGTGCTTTCATCTCCCTACAAAAAAGGGAAAACAGGGAATGTGTAGGAGCATGATACACTGCTGGCACCTGTTCTTCATATCCATCCCATCCCATGCCATTCTTGCCCTCAATTCCACTCTCAAGCTCTGTGGGCACATGTGCAGTCTGGATTTAGTCTCCTTCACAGATGGCATCTTTCATGTGCCATCTTGGGCCATGCTGCCCATGAGATAAATATAAATATAAATATAAAATTTATACATATAAATATAAATATAAAATACACTATAAATATAAAATACAATATAAATATAAGATTTGAATGTGTATCATAAAGACAAGGTAAAGTTCTTCAGTGCTCACCATTCCTCTTGCTGTAGCACCAGGTGTAAATCTAACAGGGGGCCTCTCCAGAGGGGTTCCAGTTTGTTTTAGTCTTTCTGGGTTTGTATATTTTGTCCTGTAGCAGCTCTTCATTTTGTGTATAAGGACAGTTCATAAACACATGTTGAATCTCAACATGGTGCCTGCTATTTCCTGCTATTTCTGACCTGCCTGGAACACAGACAATCCTTATTCACACCAGTTAGCTCCACTGGTAATCTCCCCAAGAACATTTCCTGATACCTCTTTCTTTTCCAGGCTGCCTCTTTAAATGTGGATCAAAGGAAACTCATACCTACTAAAACGTTAAGAGATTTCTGATTGCCCAACCTATCAAGAGGTGTATTAATTAATTGAAGTAGGTGCTCATTTGCTTTGGCACAAACAGAGAAAGGAGGAGGTAGAATATAAAGAATGATGTCCAAACTAGCACAAATTAACCCTGTGACTATGATACCCACCCCCTGTGCTGATGGAAATCACTTCAGGCTGATTAGGGTTTCATCCACTATCTCATTTGCTTTTGTTTTATCTGAAAGGGCCTCTATTTGTGTGTATGTGCATAAAGTAGGGACTACAGTTTTACCTCATTAAATGTGAAACTCTGCTTGGAGGAATATTGCTCAAGAAAACCACATCAGGCCAAGGTTTTGAAAATGCAGACTTGTTTAGAGAATGCATTTTAATATATTGAAGCCTCAAGCCATCTACCTCTGCTCCTGAGAGCTCTACCTGAAAACTTTCAGGGCTGAATAATTTAAGGTTTGGGGTTTTTTTTTAATTCTTTCTGCAAGAAATACTAGTCTGATGTTTTATTTTCTTAAAGTCTGAACTCCACATAACTTTTTTTTCAGAACTGTTTATCCTCACTCCAGACATGAACCTTGGAAAGGTGGCAGAAAAAACAAACAGCTGCTGTGTTTTTGGGCAGTCTGCATTCCTTTAAACTCTCTGAGATCAGACTTGTGCTGAGATTTTCAAATTATTTGTCCTAGGGCTTAACTACTTTCACTCCTGCTTAAAAGTCAGTGAATTTGCCATACTGGTGCTTGTGAGAGCTGTCATGCAGAGCCTTAATGATTCAAGAACTATGAATATATGATGTGTTCTTAGGGCTTTTTATTATTGTTTCATTCAAACTTCACCTACCTCCCTAATCATCTTTCCATTTTTGGACTCCAGTTCTTTTTTTAACTTAAGCACATTGCTTAAGATATTCTAGGGAACTCTGTTTTAATTTTGGTTTTGGGGGTAAATTTGATACATATAAAAATGTTATTAATGGACCAAGGTGGAGGTAGTAAAAAAGGACTGCCACATTCCCAAGGCCCAGAGTCAGAAATTATCTGCTCAAGTTTAGGTTTCCTTCAAAAAGTTGGAGACAGAAAGAAGAGCCACCGATCTGTGGCAGCATTTTGTGCCCTCTTTATGAGGTCTCCAAAATAAATTCTGTCAAGCTGGTGGAAGAGTCAAAGCAAGGCAGGTTTGTGTGGTAAAAGCATATTTAATGGTTGGGGCCCTCATGTGGATTTTCCTGCAAGAGAGATGTGGAGATGCTGCTTCTACTTGTGCCTTTTAAGTAGCCTAAATCCCAAGTGTGTTTCCAGTTCCTGAAAGTTCCCTGAGTGCAGAGATTGGTTGTACCAGGTCACTATTCTTGTGAGATGGGTTAAATCCAAATGTGTGTTTACTAGCAACTGGAATGGACAAACAAAGCAGTCAGGCCAGTTCTGAAGGGCTTTTCAGTTAACTGTGCTCATTCTTTTCTTTGGGCCCTTTTCCAGCAAAGCACTTAGGCACGTGCTTAAACTTAAAGCCTGTGCTTAAGTGCTCTGCTGGTCTGGGTCCTTTATTTGCTGTCCAAGCATGTTGGTATGAGCAGGCTGTTGGCTCTAGGAATGTTTGGGGAACTGTCCTTTTTACAATGTTCACTTTCCTCCTCTGAACCTTGCGGTCACCTATGGCCCGGAAGATTAATTTGTCCTTTCAGTATGACACAGAGAACAATTTGAAAATGGTATTTGAAAACCTGTAGCAGGTTATTGATTAACTGGCACTGATTGTGAAGGAACAGTGTATTTGGAAAAATCAAGATCAGGCCAGCCAGAGGAGTTTTTCATCTGATGTCTTCCTGGCAGCATTTGTCATATGACAAAATCATCTTTAGACTGTTCAATTATGGATTGGATATGTACTATGGATTTAGTATCCAGAAAATCCTCCTTAAATAACTGTTGTCTCTTAGGTACTTGTTACTTTTTGATCTGTATGCAGATTTTCTTGTTTATTTATTTCTGGTTTTCACTGCTGCAGTCCAGAGTTGCCAATCTGTGATTCCTGCAGGCCAGCAAGTCTTGTGCTGTCCCTCCTCATCATTCCCATACCATCCATGGCAAGTCAGGGCAGGAGAACTCAATTAAATTCAGACCTTGGGTTCTCTCTCTGGGTCTTGCAGCAGTGAAAGTTGGCCTTTCACCTCTAGAGCCATTTTAGGACACCAGGGGGTTGATTTTTTTTTGTGCCTTTTTTATTTATTTTTTTTTTTTCTTTTGTGAGGGTGCAAACCACTTTGCAGCAATGAAAATGGCAGAATGTGCAGCCTGATATTGCTGACCTAACTGTGGAGGTAGCAAGGCAAATCCATATGGGATAAGTCAAGCACAATCCTGCAGTTGCTTCTGCAGACACATGACTTACAGAAATGCCCCAGCTGACGTCAGAGACACTTTTTGTTCAGGTCAGGTTACTCACACCCACGTCTCTTTAGGACCAAGCCCATAAATAAAGAGTTCACAAAATTGCCCTTAGAAATTTCATTCTTAATTTCTCTCAAACAAAAATGTGCGGGCTCTCTATGAACAGTGATCTTTTTAATCCCATTATTTAATTTGGTAAAACACACAAATGTGGAATTTTATTTTTTTTCATTAGAACCATAAACCATTAAAGAGGGAATAAAGCATTCCTTTTTTCAGGCATCTAACACAGGGATTTTGAATTGACTTTTAGTCTATTCTCTGTGCTTGCAGCATTTGTGAGTGTATTTTCTGCAAGTATTGCAGTGTAATTCAAGTTCCAAGAAAGGGAAAGACAAATATTTTAGTGTTGTTAGGGCCTCATGAAAGGGTTTATTAGCGTTTAGAGCAGTGGTAAACTCCACCCTGCTGGTTCAGCCTCACCTTTCCCAGTGCTGGGTGTGAGACAAGCTCAGGCAGTACCTGGGAGGCTGAGCTCTGGCTCTGAGAGAGCTGGGGATGTGCATTCCCAGGTGAAACTGCTTTTAGGATTTAAATGAATGTAAAAACCAATCATGTCCACCTTCCTTGTGTACCAGGCTAAAGCATCTGAAATTAGAGGGGCAACTTCTCTCTGTTAGCCACTCTCCCAAGAGCCCATGGGTTGATCTGGTTGGTTCTTAGAACAAGTCAGAGTGGAGTTAATTAGTGCAGCCCCTTCTCTTTGGCAGTGGCAGCAGAGATGCTTTCAGAGGGAAGGAGAGAGGAATCCTAGAACTGACAACATGTTAGCATCCTTCTGGGACCAGTGCTTTGAAATCATGCTCAGTTAATGAGCATTTATATTTCCCTTATGTTATTTCTCCCTATTGTTGTGACTGGAAGCAGTCTAGGTAACCATGTAATGTAGCCTGCTTTTCCTTTTATTTTCTCTTGGTCCCAGCAATACCCTCTTTCAACTGCAGAATGATTGCTTGTTTTCTTTGAATGTGTTTATTGCTGCCTTCTGAGCATTAATGACACCTGATTGATCTACCCTGTAGCCTTCCTTATTTTCTGCATTGATCTCCATTTTTCTCCCTGATGATGTAAATAAGCTGAAATGTTTTCTTATTCTTGCTTTATGGAAATTTATGTATTCTTTTACTCACTTGTTACCTGTTTCAGAACACCTTGGTAGGATTTTCTTTGTTTGGTTTATGAAATCCCACAGCTGTCCAAATAACATTGTTGGTTTCTTTGCTTTTTGAGATTTGCTCAGAAAGGTGCCCTCCTTTTTAACATGAATACAATTACAAAGGGCTGTAAATGCATACCATTATTATTAATTAAAGATACTCTAGAAATAGATGCACTGCTGCAGTCATTTAAAATATTAAAATACAATCATACAGTACATGTATGATGTATGTAAAGTGAGCCATCTTGCTTTTCCTTTGATTTAAATCACTTACCTTAAAATCTAATAAAACCTGTTTGCAAAAATTGATACTAATGACTAAATTTTGACCTAATATATCTAGTATTTAGGAATGACTATGATTTTAAGAGTTTACACTGACTGAACTGATTTTTGTGGTGGGAGGTAACAACACAGCTCATTCCCTGAGTAGGAATATCTAACGTGTATCTTTGATTCAGGTGCCCCTGGCTGCTGTATCTGTCATCCAGACTTGAGTAAGACTTGAAGGTGGTTTTCCTGAATAAAGGAGGGCTCAATATTCGAGTTTAGCATGTGAAATGGGATCAGCCTCCATCAGAATGCAGTTATTAGGACTTTCTTTTATTGCAGTACTCTTGGCAATTTCCCTGCTTCTGTTCTGGTTTCACTTAGGCTTTGTCTGGCCACAAGTGCACGACAGCCGAGGCTCCAGTTCAGCACAGTCTGACTAAGCTGGTAAAAACTCCCATTAACCCCACTGACAGCTCCTCAGGACTTTCTAGTCACACATGTGTTCAAGTACTGTGCTAAATTAGACTATCAGCAGTTTGATGGTAGGAATATATACATTATTTACTCATGGATTAGTAAAATGTGTCTTTGCAGCGAAGGTGTGAAGAGATTTCTGGACTAAGAGTTCTCTCTCTCAAAACACCACTGGTAGGGCTGTAGAGGTGGGGTTTTTTCACACCACTCTCATTCTGCTCAATTGTATGAAGACAGCAGAAACCACATAATGAAGTGTAGCCCTGATCCTGTGGAGATTTGTGATCCTGGTGGGTGTCTGGAGTGTCAGGGTGCACGTGGTGCTGGCCAGGCAGTGCCCTCAGCATCTGCCACACTTCCCAAACTGCTGCAAGAGTCAAGGACTCCCTAAATCCTTCTGCTCCCTGAACAGGGCTGGTGGGTGTGCATGTCCTGTCTTTGCTTTTCACCCAGAGGAACGACACAGGGTCATGGAGCAGTGGCTGTGGTCTTCCTTGGAGCCTGCCCATGTTATTCTCTGTGGGATAAGGATGTCTGCAATAAAGCTGTGTCCGTGGCTGGGGCAGTGCCTGGTGCTGGCAGATGTGCTGGGTGATGGACATGTGGATGTGCTGCTGTTGTTGTACTGGGAGAAGCTGATGTTGCTGACAGGAATAATCTCACTCTGTCCAAAGCCACGTGGTGAGGAGGGAGCTGAGACCCAACTTTTTTCTCTTAATCTCCTCACCAGCTTCCTTGAGTGTTTGGGGAAGCCTTGAGCTGTGGTAAATTTGCCCAAGCTCAGGCTTCCAGAGGAAGCTGTTCACTGGCTCTGTGTACCAATACTTCCAGTTTTAATTGTGTCATATTTTTAACTGCCAGAAGGTAATGGGAGAAAATGTGTTTTTTAAATACAAGCTCTTAATTGAAATAAATATTTGACTTCCTATTGCAGAGTGGTTTGCTTGAAATACTGAGCTTGAAAGAATGTATTTTTGTGATTAAATTGAACTGAAACATTGCTGATGTTGCAGAAGGCAGGAGGAATGGCAGGAGCAATGTCCCAAGGCTGCTAGACTGCAGTGGCTGGAGATGTGGGCTCTACTTCCAGTTTTGCTTTTCATTTCTCTTGCCATTTTTGGATGGTGTTTTCTTTATAACCTCCCCTCCACTTGTTAAGCATGTAAAATTTAAAACAGTGGCTACTTAAAACAGTGATTCAGTTTTACATATGGGCACACTTTTTTTGTTTCTCTCGTATTTAAAGATTTAAACTACAGCTGTCCTTAAAAAGATTTTTTAACATGTTCAGCATCAGTGTCTGAATGGTGTCTTTCTGCCTGGATCTCAGTCTCTAGACAACCTCTGGAGTTCAGGATTTAGTTCAGGGGTCTGAATAAAGTTTATTCTTTGACCCTTGGCCAAATTCCTCAATTTTCTTTGCCTCTGTTTGCCATCTTTTGAGGGAATGGACTAAGGTTTCCAGCCCCACATGCTATGTCTGATTTGTCTAGACAATACATTTTTTTGTCTAGGACTGTGTCTCATTATGAGTTCTCCAACAATGCCGAAGACAATGGGCTTGAATCTTGGTTGGGAGTCTGTAACATAATACAGAAGGAAATCAATAAAAAACTCAGCAATCTGCTGACTGTTGGCTTGCCCTTGCCTCATGACATGGTGAGGCATATGTGGGTGGATAGAATGGTCTTATTTTGAGCCAACTCAATGTGTTTAGTTCAGTGCATCCACTGAAATTATTAGATGCACACAAGGGATTAATCTGACTTGATAAGTTGGACTTCAGATGGGAGGTTCTCTACAGGTTTGGTGACATAACTTCTAGGAAAACTGAATTCAAGACTCTTAAGTTTTCCCATCTTTTGATAGCATGTTTCTAAAGAGAAACACACTTCAAAAAAGAATTGGACTCTGTTGCAAATCATAGAAGAAACATCATCTCATTGTGGTCAGTGTGATTCACCTTGTGTTGGATGACTTTTTTGACATTTGCAGTGTTTGATGCATTTATTTGTAATTTTAAAGAACATGTTTAAATGTATTACAGCAAACACAAACAGGCACATTCTCCCAATCCAAAGTAAATATCTGCATATGTATACACATTACAAACATGTGTGTGTATATTTATGAAAAAATACAACAAGCCAGTTTCCTTGCAGTACTCATGTATCAAATGCACATTTCCACATCTCTAACAAGATTTAAGGTACCTCATCCAACACAGAATTTTCTTTAAGTGAATTAATCCTTAGAGTCTGAGTGTCACAAAAGGGGCTTTCCCAACAACCTCAGTAAATTTGAGATTTATCTATGGAATATAACATCAGTCTCATACCTTCTTTGGCACACAGGAAACATCTACACTCTACATTTCTCAAGAGACTTCTGTGCTTATTGTGGTGGTAATTGGAGGTCAGTTTTTGCTCTGGTTGGGTGGTCAGAAGGTTGATGCTGGAGTTTAAAGCACTTCATTGCTTTGAAACCTTGTGCTGCTATGTAGGCTTTGACAATGATCCTATTGTTCTTCTTTTTTTTCCTTTCAAAGTGGCACCCAGAGTTTAAATATAACATGGAATCTCGTCAGGGAGTGGCTGTATTCAGAGGAGATTAATTATAGATGTGGGTGTAGAAAATTGCAAATGTGAATTGTATTTTTCATACAATAAAGTCTGTCCCTTTAAGTAAGCGACAGACTTGCTTAGAAAATCCTGTGGTTTAAAAAGCCAGCCAAAAACCTCTAAGTGTTACAGCATGAACACCAAATATTAGAGCAAGGTTTGAGTTAATTAATACTTTTTCCCCTTTACAAAAATAGTTTAAACTTTTTGATTTGCTGATTGACAGACTCTGTTTCCTGCTCAGTGCTTGTTGCTGAGGGGCTGTGTGGCTTCCACGTGCACACAGGTGGGGTGAGCTCAGGAGAATCATGACTCCTACACTCTGTGTGCCAACAAAAGACCTCAAAGTCCTGTCTGGATGAGTTTGGAAGTCCTGGTGTAATGTCTATGCCTGTTGGTGAGAGTGTTGATGGATCCCAGTCCCCCAAGGGCTCTGATGTAGCTGCCATTCCCTAAGGGCCTCTCTCTCTCTAAGAGAGAGTTGCTCTTTCATGGGCTCTGCTTTGGCAACGAGATTTATGGCAGGGAAAGGGAGACCTGGCTTATATTTTTAAATAAAAGCTGTGCCACCAGTCCAGTGAGAATTCTGACTTTCCAGATGTGAGGCCAACAGAGCTGCTGAATACGTGTTCACAGATTTTTAACCCCAAATTTCATCTTGTTGGTTGGGAAGGAGTCTGGTAGGACCCTGTGAGCTCCCTGAGTCAGCAGTGTTCAGGAGAAAATGGGGGGAATAGTATATCATTAAACCAATGTTTTAACCACAGCTTTGAAGGAAAAGCTGTGAAATCTTCACACCGTATGTGGTACTTCCACATATCTTTTTTTTCAGCAACAAAAAACCCCCCAAAATCTTGTAAGGCTTTGGAAAGGTATTATATAGCCAAATACCAGTATCTGCATTACCTTCTAGTATGCAGCTTGTAGGTTCTAAGTTGTTCATTGTCTTTTCAGTTGGTAGCTTTGTGGGTTGGTGTCTTCTACTTGCACAATTACTGGAAAGAGAAATCTTTTCTACTAAATCCTTTTTGTTGGATGTTGAAGAGCTATTTTATGATGCTTAATTTTGCTCATGGTGAGGAAAAAGAAATCTAAGTAATTTCTCAAACATTAACTTTTAAGGTTTGAGATCTGGAGTTTAATTCTGTTTCATCCATGAAATATGACAAAATTGCCACTTGCCTTAGTGTGAACAAATATTGGCCTTCCATCATGATATTGGATCGTTCTTATTTGTATTAATATTTTTCTCCACAGCTTTAGTGAAGATTTCAGGGTAGGGAGAAAGCTTTGCTTTTGCTGTGGTATTTAACTTCCTTCAAAAATCTAAATGGCAGCCAGACTACTATTAATTATTTATGATAAATAGAAGTGTTATCCAGAGCATAGGAAGACTGAGGCTGGTAGAATTGCTAATGCTGATTACAGTAATTTTCTTGCTACCTTTATTGAATAGGTTTAAATCCTCAGATATGCAAAGACTGAAAGTGCCGTGAGTACAACTGGGAATGTCTGCTACTTGTCCCAAACAGGCTTCCCCACCTGTCTTCTTTGTTTGGCCTGTTTAATGTTTTGTAGGAAGAAGAAAAACCCTTTTCAGGCAAGAGTCAAATTGCACAGCTTGCTAAGACAATGGGTTTGGGCAGGCAGGAATTTCATAGGCTTTGGGTCAAAGGCAATAATCATAAAAAGTAATGTGTTGTAAATGTTAGGAACTTGGGGTTTGCATGGCTGGGTGGCTGGAGCAGCCCCTGGCAGGTTTTGCTGTGTGTACCTACAGTGAGAGGTGTTGGAGATGTGAAAGGAGGGGAGTGCAGTCAGGGCACACCCAGACTCTCTCAGCCTGAGCTTTGCAGCCCCAAGGAAGGGCTGAGGGACACAGGGACAGCAGGGGCAGCTCCTCTACACCTCCCTGAGCTCAACCCCCTGCCCTGACTCCTTTTAGCAAATGATCAACAGGGCCAGCATCTTGTACACTTCATACAATTCAAGACTCACTGATCACATCTCACTTTTCTTCTCCTCTGCTTTGAGAAGTGTTCCCTTAAGACAAATATTCCCTATTTCCTCCAAGCAGGCAAATACACCAAGCAGGCAGAGACATTTTAACTAAATGCCAGTGGTGGATGTGGATCCAACAACCTGGTTCTGTTTCAAAGGCTATGGATTAATGGATATGGCATTACCATAACAGAGCAGAGAATAATTACAGGTTTCCTATTGCTCTGTGATAACCTCCACTGTATTTTAGACTGTTGCAGCACCAGTGCCCAGTTCTGATCTTGGACGCTGGGAGTGTATGTGCTGGGTATTAAAATTTCTGCCTGGAACATTTTTGCACAAACCACAGTCAGATCTGTGACTGTGTTAGAGCTGTAAATTGCTTGCTTTTGTGAAAAGCCTTGAGACTGTGGGGTGCATAATTTGGGAGGACATTGGCAGCCTGGCCCAGATGTCAATATGTGGAGACATTTTGAGCAGAATCTACACCCTGGATTGCAATTTGAATTCAAAATCTGTTTTAAATTTAAACTTTGTAGAACAAAAGAAAAATCATTTGATGTTGTGAACACCCACACTCCATTGTTTCAGGTCTTCTTCTAGGATTCACAACACCATAAAGCTTTCTCAGCTTTTGATTCTTTGTAGCTTTAAATGAATCTGCCTAACAGACCACAGAGAGTTACTTTATCCTAGTGCATGTTATTCCATTTGGGATCTAGCTGTACCCTATCCTTGCTTCTGTAGGATTTAGCTTTGGCACAGCCCTCAGCAGGTGCAGCTGGCTTTAGTTCAGTGATCCAGCAATTGAACTGCTGCACTGTTAATGATGCCTACAAAATTAATTAACTTCATGAGTTTAGGTTCATTTCTAAGCAGTTGGGATGAATGGAACAGGTCCTTTTGCTTTGGAATTGAGAACAAAGCTGCCTTTCACCTCAGAGTGCCCCAGCCAGGGGTTCTCTGCCTTTCAAGCTGGTGACTGACTCATTTTCCAAGCTAACTAATCTTTTACCAGCCCTCTGCAATGGAAGGTCATGTATAAATGCCTTATGGGGTCACTTTTCAGGAAAAAACTGTTTCTTTTAGTAAGTTTTAGTTGATAGGACTTACCTATCAACCTATACTCAAAATAGGGATGACTTTCACAAGACAACTGCAGTTAAGGATTCTTTTTGTAGCAGATGTTGTCCCAAGAAGGGCAGGATCTCTATACAGATTTGGGAATCATGTCCATGCTGGCTTTACCCCTTTTGGAGTGTGGGAGATGTGTCAACAAAGACTGGACCAAAGTGTGAAGTTCTGGTGACTCCTAAGTGGTTGTGGAAAAGTTTTTTGAGACTTTTATCTTTTAGATACATTTTTATGGCCCTAACTTAGAACATGCAGTCATTCCCATTTTCAATGAATGTATCTGATTTTCTTCTCTCCAAGAAGTACAACAGAGTGAGACAAAGTACTCAGAATGGGCAGATAATGTGGGAAGAGCCACACAGAAACAAATTTAGATCACCTGAGTGATCACAAGTCCAGTTACCCCGGATCCTTTCACAGGTTAGTTGCTTCCAGACAGCATTTTGGGAATTACAAGTGTGTGTTCACAGGCTCTCAGTGTTTTTAAGACTGCTGAGATTCTGGTCATGTAAGACTTCAGCACATCTAGTCAGTCCTCAGCAAGAAACTTGTAGGAAACTCTAAACATAATCATTTTCCTGTTGAAAATCTGGTTTAAATAAAATAAAAATTTTCCATGCACAGTGGTTGGGTTGTTTTTTTTTCAGTAGGAATATTCTAAGCAAAACTTTTTGTTCTGAACAGAGAAAGGAAATCTTTCATTTCATTGTGCTGGGAATATGGTTGAGGAAAAGTCTCCAAGCTCATGGTATTTCAGACTGGCTACATATGGCTCATGCTACTGAGGGGTTCCATGTGTGGCTCCTCAAATCCTGTGTTGGATTTGGCAGTCAGGAGAGGACTGTTCCCTCTGGGACTGCCTCTTCTCTGCACCTTTGAACCCAGCTGATCCTGGGACTAAAGTAAGAGGAGCATTTGCTTCAACCCATCTGGTTCATCCAGCTTCAGCCAGCACAAGTCTGGTGTTTATGACCAAATAATTGAGGCAATGCTGCCAAATAGGAAAAATGGAATCTACCATGGCAGATATCAGTACTGTTTCTGTTTAATGTCTGCCCTTCATCTCATCAAACGTAGGAGTTCTGTGAAATATAAAATTTTCTCATAGTTGAGGCTTTCTTTGGAGGTGTACTGGTTTGGTTCCTCAGGTGGTTCTTTCTCATAGTGTCTTTCTGGATATTTTCCCAAGTTAGGAGTTGTCCTATCCCCTTTGCAGGGTTATTCTCTGGGGGAGAATTTCTGAGGGATTTCCTATAAAGTTAATATATATATATATATACAAATAAATATTATCTATCTAATGTACATCTATAGTACTGGCTTCAGCAGTGACAAGCCATGAATGATCTGTTCCCTCTGCAGTGCATAGAGCTCTCTGGGACATACAGACTGAGCACCTGGTCAGGTGAGGGGCAGGGGTTTGAGTTCCACCCATCCAGGTGCTTTTGTAGCACTGGTGATGCTAATTCATCATGGCCATCACAAAGAAATCCTTTCCTTTGAACTGTTATCTAAGAGAGCAGAATGCCTTTCTGCAGTGTGGCACTTTCTCTTTGATAGTAGGGATTTGTATGAAGCTTTTGTATTGTATTATATTTGTATTGTTCCATTAAACACCTACTTCTTGAGTGGCAGCAAGAGTGGAAGAAGGAGACTGAATCCCAGAGAAGTGTTAAATGCTCAGACTGTGTTTAGAACAAGCATTTTGAGTTTCTTGCTGTGGCCATGAGAATAAAAACCTGCCAACATAATGTGTCAATGTTTTAGCTCAGATCTGAGACTGGTTTTCATACCAGAACCTTCCACTTGGAGATCAGTCAGTCAGTTCATTTGGGAAGAGTTTTCTTCTCCAGTTCATTTTCCATACTGTGTTAAAAATTCAACCATAACTCCTCTGTGTATCCTTGTTCTGGGAGCACCTTGCATTTATAAATCCACAGGATGTGTTCGTATCCTGCCAGAGAGCTCAGCTCTGCTGGAATTCTGTGGATTGGCAAGGGGTGATGTCTCCCCATCCCCAGTGATTCCATGGGCCTTTGTGTGTGTGCTGTGGTGTTCCACAGAGGGCCCTGTTTAAAACATGTTCTTTGGAGCCTTTTTCAGGGTGTGGCATTAGTTCAGAGCTTCAATCTAATTAGAAAAAGACATATTCGGTTTTGATGATAATTTGTTATGATTTGGTATTTCCCATATTTGGGAAAACTTGATGCATTGTTTTTCACTCTTTATGTCTAAATTTTTCCTAAAGTCATGAAGTGCTTTTTATTTCAAATACCTCGTCTTCATTTCTCCTTTTAACGAGAGGTTTGAACCGATTTGGGGAAAATGTTTATTTTTTCCCAGTATTTCCTTCAGCCTAGAATTTATTTATTCACCCAGTTTTTGTCAAAGGTCCTAATTAGATTTCTGTGTCTGGCTTTTAAATCCTTGGAAATTGGAATTCCTTATATCAACATTGTCATTGCTGTAGTTACAGGTCATGTGCTTTTTCTGTTTTCAAACCAGACACCGAGTTGTGATTGTGTGGTCTATTCTTAAACTATAAAGAAGAAAAAAAAAAGGGGGCTAGGGGTGTCAGAAGTGTTTTCAGAGTAGTCCTAAAATAATCTCTGCATTTATTGACTGCATTTATTTATAGAGATATAAGGAGTTAACTAATGTCTTTTTTTTTTTCCCCCCAAAAAATGTAATGTTAATTATTCTTATGCAGCAAAGAGCAACCAACACACCTTTACAACCAGTGGGATGTGAATGACCATCACTTGTCCTCTGGCTGTAAAAACATAGTTACTCTAGTAGAGTATGGAAGGAAACATAAGGCATTTAAAATACACATTTTTGTCCCATATGAGAAAGTGGGAGTTTAGAGATTCCATGTAACCATCCCATCTTCTGCTCAGTGTCACATAAGAGCACGTTGCTTCTTGTTGTAACCCCCCCAAACATGGAATACAAGGCCCAGTAGTTTTCCAGCTGTGTGGGAAGGCTTCTCCTGTTCTTATTTGGCTCTACTCTGTCTGCAGGATCAGTGTCTGTAAGCTCTAACTTTGATTTGCAGATAGGAAATAAAAATAGCTTCTCTTTTTCTGCTCAAGGCCAGGTTGATGGGGCTTGGAGCAACCTGGGCTTGTGGAAGGTGACCCTGGCAGTGACAGGAGGTTGGAACAAGATGAGCTTTAAGATCCCTTCCATCCCAACCCATTCTGTGATTCATATTTCAGTCCTTGGGTAGTTTTCTTGGATGAAAGGGAAGATTTCCTTTTACTCCAAAAAAATAATTTTGAAAAGTTTTATTTGGTTTTTACTTATGCAAAACTGCAAAAAAAAAGTCAAATGATTGAGTAAAACTGAGTTTGCTTTGAAGATACACGTTCAAATTGTACCATCCTAATAAAGAGAATATGTCTGTGTAAGCTCACCTTGGCTATACATGAGTCACAAATAAGCTGTCTTGTAAAACATCAAAGAAAATCCACCTCTGAGCAGGGTTTCTCTTTGAGAACAGTTATGATGATGTGTTTCCCCGAGATGCATCTGAGCTGCCTTGCACTTGCTGGTGCTCTGGTATTCCCAGGACTACACAGAGCTGCAGTTTTCAGTGGTATTTAGCATTTTTAATACCTTTTAGTTGACTGACTTTTCAAGCACAGTTTAATACTGATCTTTTGAGATGATTCTTGTTCAGACAGAAAACAACCTATGTAATACTAAATCAACAGGAATATTGTTCATACTTTAGGCAGGAATGAGGTTGGGGATATTGATAAAAACCATTCTGTGTGTTAGGACAGACTTTGCTGTGAGTGTTCTTGCCTTCTGTGTATATTCTGCTCCTGCCTGTGCCCCGTGGTGCTGCCCTGGCACAGCAGAGTTTAACACCAGCTTCTCAGGAATGAAATTTGTGCATCTGACCCCATCATCCAGCTCTCCTGGAAATTGTAGTTCATTTATAAGAGAAGTAACCCAAAGTGTTCCTGAGGACAAGCTGTGTGCAAAGCAGCCATTTAGCCTGCAAGGGCAGCACTCTGAGCTGTGTTCCTGCCCTGTCTCCCCCAGGCACATGCACAGCCTGTTATTTGACTGATTTATGCAGTGAAGTGGCCAGACCAGGAGTTGTTTCAGCAGAGAAGAATCTTAAACACAAGGTCCTTTTAAGGTCCTCAAGACGTGCACTCCAAACAGTCACTAGTCTTTTTTTTTTTTTTTTTTTTTTTTTTTTTTTTTTTTTTTTTTTTTTTTTTTTTAATGTGAGCATTCTGCTGGAGTTTTTGACCAATGGAGAAGAGATCCTTTTGCAGGAACTTGTTCCCAGTCACAAGCTTAAATTCAAATGTGTTAATTTTCCTGACTCTGTGCCTATATTGTCTTTTTTAGGTCTCTCTGTACAGTGGTGTGCAAGTGGATGTACACATCAGATGGAGGTTGGGATGACAGCTTCTGGAAAATGATTGGTTTGGAAGATCTGGTGAAGGATAAGTATGAAAAAATAGGTATATCAGGGTTTGGTTTTTATATACCTATATATTCATATTATTAAATATACATATATATATTTGTATTAATAAGATTTGTGAATATATATATATATGATATAAATATATAGTGAGAGATGGGGCTTTTTAGCAATTTGGTCTTGTGGAAGGTGTCCCTGTTCATGGCAAGGGGTTGGAATAAGATCAGCTTTAAGGCCCCTCCCAACCCAACCCATTCTCTGATCCTGTGAATAAAAGATATATACATATAAAGAGATATTTTGCTGTATTATTGTGAATGTCAGCAGCTTCAAATGGGTTGCTGAGATGCCCACAGGGAACAGACCTCCTAAGTGCATTTTTTACTTTGCATTGTTGTGAGAAACTGTGTTGAAATTTTTTATCTCCTATCCTTCAGAAAGGCCTGGAAGGCCTTTCTGTACTGCTCAGTCTCAACAATAGAAGAGTAAAAAGGAGCCCCAGCAACTGATGACATGAAAGACACACTGGATGTGGGTATATTGGATGGCAGTCTACAAAAAAACCTACAATATAGTAATTTATAGGTGTTACTGATAGCATGATTTGTGACCTGTACCCATCTCCCTCATAGTAATTTTATAAAAGGTGCTACTTCTGCTTGTTGTTATCTTTGTACATTTTTTTTCACTCTCAAAGCCCAAGTTTAATTAGAATAGTAGCCCTGCTAATAGCAGTTCCTACAGCAGATATTCATTAAAAGTCCATAACGTTAATATACCAGAAAATTTCCAGGATAACTTTATTAGACTTTCCCTGTTAAGTTAATGGACTTTTAATGGATGTCCTAAGCAGACATGTCATTAACAAGAATATTACCAGACATGAATTAAAATATGCTCATTCATCAAAGTTAATTATCTGAAATTTCCTTTGATTTTTTTTTTTTAATGTCGAGCACTTTGAACAAGTTTGTACAGCAGTTTAAATGAGCAGCATGAAATGGAAATGGTGGAGGAAGGATTGTAGTGAAAAGAAATGTAATGAAATCGATAAACTTTTCTGATCATCACATAATCTGCTCTCAGTCATTTTTGGGTTATCAGAAAATAGTACTTGAAAGCTTCCTTGAATAGATTTCAGCTTTTCTCCTGCAAAGGAAACTGCTTATGCAGAGGTACAAAACCTACCAGGAGAATGAGGCTTTCAGCTTCCTGAGGTTTTGGGTTGAATACAGTTCTTACAACATGTCACATGTGGCTTTTAGCAAATCTTCAACAAGTTAAAATAAGACTTGCAATAAATACATGTTTTTACCAGAAAATTGAACATCTTGCCAGCTGGTGGTCTCGTGGAAGGGTATTTTAAAAATAAATTATTTATGAAGTGTAAGCTAAGGCTGGAATACAATATTTATGCAATGCACTTCAAGGACAGTGCAAAGCAATTTGCCATTTTAAGTAACAACATGCATGTTTTAAATGATAAAGTAGCCATTAATAAAAGGGGCCTTTTATAAGCCTCATAACACTGGCCTATATATGGCTGAACATTCATTAAGGGAGAAATCATCAGTTCCCAGTATCAGGCTTCCATGTTTGTTAAAGCACAACGTTTACAAAATAAATCAGTAAGTTATCTTCTGTTGATAAGTTTCTTGCAAGGCAAAAGTGTTTCTTGTGAGTTACTGGTGAAAGTGTCTAGTTCCATGGAAAACTGGGATTTTTTAAGAAATGAACCACAGAATCCCTGGAAGGGTCTTGGCTGGAGTTGGAGCACAGTCTGACCTCCAAAACCAAACCTTAAGCCAGAACTTGTAGCTTGTGCTCACCTTGAGAAATCCTTCAGTTTTCAGTTTCTGGGGCTGATTCCCTCAGGTGAATCCACAGCATAAGGCAATTTCTATTTGCATAATAATCCTGAAACCTGGCCCTAGGGAGAATATGAGCTTATTTCCCTGACCATTTGTCTAACCTTGCCTTTTTTAAAAAGGAAGGTGTCATTTTTGTTATATTTAGCAGTGTGATAACATCACAAAAATCAGGAGCATGTCCTTCATTCCTGTGTCAGTGCAGAGGAGTTCTCTGAACCAGTGTAGAGCCCAGATTGCCACCACTCCATTCCTTGGAGTTTCTCTCCTACCCTGTACTTCTTGGAGTCTCTTGAAAGGGTGTAGCTTGAGAAAGAGTCAAAACAAAGCACTCCAGGGAAGTGCTTTGCTTTCTGCCACCCTGAAATCTTACCAGCATCCCTGAATGTGGGGGAGTGGGAATGGGATCAGTGTTCCAATGAGATTTGGGGGCTTTGCTTGTGTTCAGTGGTGTTGGACTTGAGAAGAGCACTGTGAATCAGCTCAGCTTTCCTCAAATTCATCAGGACAGGGTAAATCCACCTACCAGGAAGGTGATTCTCAGCCACTGAGCAAACTGCAGCTGGAATGGTCCTGGATAGTGGGAGATTCCTTCCCACACATCCCCTGGTGTCACCATCCCTGCCAGCAGCCCTAAAACACCACGGGCTCACAGCTTGCACCAACTCAGCTCAAGCTGCATTTACACCAGTGCTCCAGGGTGCTGCCCACTGGGGAACAGCCTCAGCTGCTGGAAGTGCATCCATTATCCCAAGGGATGTCCCTGGACAGTGTGTGCTTCCAGGAGGAGCATCAGAGCTGCCAGGCTGACAGGGAAGGATGGGAAGCAGGGCACTGAGCTGCCCTGCAGATAAAGGAGCTCGAACTTGTCAGATAACCCAAGTAGGAGGAGGTTGAAGGGAGGTTGTACATGCTCAAAACCTCCTCCTGAAATGAAAACAAAACCAAAAACCTGACAGAGCCTGAAGTAATTCTGGTGGAATTTCCTCTTCTGTTCTCAAGCTACTCTAAGCCCGTGTCTGTCTGCTCAAGGTTTGTTTAGCTCAAAGGCAAGGATGTATTTTAGTGCCTGCACGTTCCCCTTGTAAAGAGAGATAATGGCTTTTTTCTCATGTCTCTCTCCTAAAAGATAACAAGGCTTTGAGTCATCATTTCTTTTAACCAGAGCAAAATATCAGAAGATAAAATTAGCAAAATTTTCTGGCTGGAACAAAAGTAAATACAAAGTTTACCAGTTTAAAATATGCAGAAAAGCTATGTTTGTTTGTTTTTTTTTCAACCTCTACTAAAATCATTATTGTTTCTAATCAGAGGGAACCAAAGATAAATAGCTACAAATAGATTTATTTTTTTGTGTTATTTGGAAGTAGACTTAACTTTCATGCCACTGGAAATACTCCTGGAAATTACCTGAGAGCAGCTTCTTTAATGTACCTATTTCTTTATTCTGGTAAATACGCTTTAAAGCATCACTTTTACAACTTCTTGCCCTTTAAAAATACATTTACTGTAATCAGAGTGCTGTGGTTCCAGGGAGTACACTCCTCTTGGTTTCAGTTTAACTTAACATATGACCTTGTTGATAAGGGAGACCCTCACATCTGACCTTTAGGATCTTCCACAAACCTTTCCCATATCAGGGCGTGGGTTCACATCTGAAAACTACCAGGCCTTTGACATTTTCTGTTTCTCAGGGCAAACTAACCTTTCAGGGAATCCACATAAGTTGTTTGTGGTCCCTTCTGTACATCATGAATTTACTGATCAGGCTTGTGAAGGTAAAGAGTCTTATCTGGAGATACTGAAAAATTTACTGATCCCATTAATTTGCTCACCAAGAGAGTGGAAGACAACTTGTATTCAAACCACTGTGAAAGTGTTGTGTACTAGAGGCATTAGCATTTATCTGCTGTGGTAAAAGCACATGACAAGTATCTCTTTGTGGTATTATAAAACCTAGAAAGACATTAACAATTCTGTTAAAATTTCATGTACTGTAGAGCTCCTAAGGTACTGAGGCATACATTCCATTTGGAGAAAAATGCCTGATAAATTTTCACCACAGCCTTCTACTTCAGGGCCTACTTAAGGGACCAAATAATGATTTTTTTTATTGAATGGTAATATTTCATAGCAGGTCTTTTTTGAGCTGAAGATGGTGGTTTTGTGTGAGAGAGCACTGTGGGTACTGCAGAATAGGTTCTACTGACCTTACAGGATTTGTAGCTTTTGTAAAGGGCAGTTTGTCACCCTCTTTCATCTGTGCTGATATTAATGAGGTAGCTGTAGTTTTGCTTAATTTGCTGTAGTGTACAACTGGAAGCATTCTTTCATTTTTGATTTTGGGGGTGATGGTGGCATAAAGAAGAACAGCCTGTGCTCCTTATGCATCTCTTTTCTTAAATCCCATTCTGGGTCTTTTTCCCACTCATACTTAACTACCTTTTAGAAGAAAGCTTTCCATTTTCCACAAATTGCCCCTATCTTACTCCAGTAGGATTTCTGTGGGGTTTTTGTTTGTTTGTTTGTTTTGATTTGATTGTTTTGCTTTGTTTTGTTGTTTTTTTGTTTTTTGGGGGTTTTTTTGGTTTTGTTTTGTTTTTTTTTTTAATTTATTTTTACATTTTGGCACTGTTTTCAAGTAAGGGTTTGACTTGACTCTAAAGTGCATTTTTGGTTAGTGTTCTTTACCCCCTCCATCAGTTCACCTGTTCACTACCCTCCCTGTTCCAACACTCTGCCTGTGCTTTAGTGTACAGCCCCAACACTTTGCAACCCCATTTTTAAACTCTCTCCTTAATTCCAGGACTTTGGGAGTGGCAGGCTTCATATTTTTTTGGGCCTGTGCACTTGCATATGCCATTTTTGAATGTCCTGAAAAGATGGATCTGTATAATTGGAAGACTGGATGTTCTTTTCTAATGCTCTTTCATGTGAAGTACTTATTAATAAATTGATAGTACAGAAAACCTCTTTTTATATCAATATTTACATTCCTACATGTGCCACTTAATCCTTCCATATACAAAGCTAATAGTGGCATTTTGTATCTCCCTTTTTACACTTTAAATAGAGTCTGCTTAAGTTCTCTGTTTTGCAGTAGTTAGCTCTAATACTTGGATGTTCTCTTAATTTATTTACCTTTAGGCTGAAAATGGGAGATTCAGTGCAGGGTGGGAGAATATGGTCAATATTAACTCAATAGTGCAGCAGCTGTAGAGGGAATGGTCAATCCATTCATTCTGCCATTTTTCCCTGTCTCTTCCAAGGCCTCTGATGCCAGATGCTCTGGAGCATATGAGGGATTTCCTTAAAGGCTGAGAGAAAGGGATGATTATTTTTTTTTTTTTTCAGGTCAGCTTGTAGCTGCCAGTTCTTCATAAAGCTGGATTGCAGCAACAAGCTTTAAACACTGTACTTTGCAAATGGTAGAGAATAATAAGGGAAGGGATTCTCTGGTATGGGGTGCCTTGATCTGTCTTTTCCTGGTCTTTTGCTATCCCCAATAAATTACAACACACTGCAATTTCAAACAAAATGAAAAGGATGAATCAGAGGATATTTACACTTACATGCTGTCAAAATCCATGGAATTTACAAGTGAATAGTGTTCCAAATATGCTAACATTTTTCTGGCTTCCTGTCATTTCAGTCTGTCCAAGAGCTGTAACAACTGCAAAGGAGCTGAAACTGGCACAGTGCAAAGAGGTTTTTGGGTGTCTCCTTCCTGAGAGCTCGAGGCATTATTTTGTAATACATGATTCAGCAGGAAGAAGTTGGGCTTTTCCTCAGAAAAGCTCCACACTCCTGTGATTTCTGTTTTATTTTATACTTTTTCCATCTCATGTGAATCTCCATTTGTGTGAATCACACAAATCATTGGGATTAGAAGGGCCATCCTGAGATGATCAGAGCAGGGTCACCTTCAGAAAGTTGTTCAGGGCTGTGTCCTGTTGAGTTTTAAGTATTTCCAAAGGTGGAGATTGCAAAATCTGCCTGGACAATTTGTTTCAATGTCCTGACCACTTCTCCCCAGTAAAAACATTTTAAATTTGGTTTAAATGTAATTCCCTGTATTTCAGTTTGTGCTTGTCACACTTGTAGTGTCACTGGAGCCACTGAGAAGGGTCTTTCTCCCTGATCTTTACTCTCTCCCTCCCACCAGATGTTGATAAACTCATGGATCAAATCTGCCCCCTCCACCACCAAGCCTTCTCCTTGCTGTCTAGTCCAAGATACTCTTCCTCTTTCCAATGACAGTTCTTGAGCAGGCTGAGCTGAGCTCAGGTGGCTCAAGTTTCTCCAGGATGTTTTTCCTGGGTGACATTTTCCATTCCTCTTGCACCAGGAAAGGAAACATCATTCACCCTGCTTATCATCAGCTTGAATCCTGCTGGCAGGTGGCTCCTTTCCACTTCTCCTCTCTGCTCTAAGGAGTGAGGAGTACTGTGTGCTGTCCCTCCATTCCTCATAGAAACTCTTGTAAAATTTAGGTATTTTAAAAGATAGTAATAAAGAAATATTCCACTGTCCACTCATAGAGTTCTGGTCTTGGACTCTGCCTGCCTAGGGAATCATATTTGCTTCTACTCTGACAACACTGGGGACATGGGAACTTTTTAGGAGCTTTTTAATTGAATTCCTGATTTTAAATTTCATGGAAGCTTTGAGTAGACTTGGGCCTGTTGTAAATGTTCAATATTTAAATTTCTGAGGTATTATCCTCCTTCCTTATTTTTCATACTGTTCTAAAAACAGGAAAGAAAAGAAAAGAGAGACATTTCTCAGAATAATTCTAGGTCATTCCTTCTTTTTACCTGAGTCTTCCACTCCCTGGTCTCCATTTGTTATTCATCTTTTTTTGGCTTCAGCCTCCTGCTGAGATAACTTTTAAAGCAGTGCTGTCTGCTTTATGAGTCAGGATTCACAAAACCAGAAGGACTATTTCAAACAGTTTGCTGACTTCCTCCAAGTCAGAGGCTGTTGGACTCCTTAAAATTAATGTTTAAGTAGTTTAAAGTGTATCCTAGAACCAATCTTGATTTTATAATTTCCTGTGATGGAGAGCCCACTTCAGACTGAAAGGCTGTTGATTGTTAGTTGCTGTCATGACTCAAAATTAATGAATTAATTAAAGAACACACTTGATTTTTCATCTGATTTAACTTCCTACTCCTGCCTGGCAGACCGTGGGGACACGCTTGACCTGCACAGACTCAAATTTCCTATGATCAAGGAAAACACTGAGGTTTCCTCCCAAAACTCTTGGGTGAACTGTCATACTTCTCAGTCCTTGTAATTGTTTTCCTGCCTAATTTCTGAGCTTTTTTAGTTTACAGTGCATCAGTCTCTTCTCAGTATGGGTATTAAGACTGGATACTGTGTGAATGTGGTAGGGACTAAGCCTGGCAGAAAGACTTAAAAGTGTCCTTTCAGTAACTGGTCTGGCATTTATTTCAGTTTGGAAAAAGGGGTAATTATTTATTCTAAGAGGAGTTGTTATGTGAGTTGTTAAAAAACATCTAGTAAAAAAAAAATCTGTTAAGTAATAATCCAGTATTAATACAAGCTAAATTGCCTCTATAATCTTAGCAATGTACTGTACCAGAGCAGAGCACCTCTGAAAGCAGAGCAATAATTCTGCCATCTGCACTGGTTTTTCTATCTAGAGAGACTCTGAGGAATATTGTGCTGTAAAGACAGACAGAAATGTCAATTACCAGCCTAGTGAAATGATTGTTTGTAAGCAAAAACTTGAGCTCAGGTAGCTAAATTTGGATGTAAATACATTCCCTCTAATTACTTAGTAAGACATCGAGATATTGCCTTCTCTAGCTTTAGTAAGACATCAAATATCTGTGTTTTACACCCAGATACAGTTCAGCAGTGAGCAGTGAACCACACATGGCAGGACACATTCATTCTGCACTGTTTCACTGCAGTCTAGCAAAGAAAACTCCAATCCCTGCCATCACAACGTGCCTGTTGATCCAATGATGCAGAATTTCTTTTTTCCTTTCGACCTTTCACCAGGAAAGCTTATAACTTACACATGGAGTAGCTCTCATTCCTTGGGCCAAAAAGGCCAAAGCAATCTTTGTTGAAGTGGGCACCTCTGGTTTGCTGACCAATTTTGTGCTCAGCTTAATGAACCAGCATCTGCCTGATTTGATTTTGCCAGTGTTTAGCAGCCTAATACGTCTGCCTGAAGTATTTACACATTAGGTAGTGGAGATGTAGTTCAGCCAAAGGCTCTCTGGGAGAGTGGGATGGAAAAGCCCCAAATTAGATTTGCCTCAAGCTACTGTGGCAGCTCGTGTAGACAGAGATGAATTTTGAACTGAAGAAAGCCAAAGTGATTTTGTTTAACCATTTTCCTCACTTTTAAATAAGCTGGCGTATAATACCACAATTTGTTTTGGTTTTCCTCAATGAAAATTTCTGAAGTCTTTAACTGCCGACCAGGAAGTTTTATGGAGGTTATTTGGAGGTTAAAAAAGCCCCAAATCTCACTGTTCCTAACATCTTTTAACCACCATGCATTCAGGCCTAAGAAGAAATTAGCATTATAATTTTAAAGTCAGTATCATTATTCTGCTTCCTTCTGATCTTAGTGCTATTTTGGCTACTCAGCTGGGGTAAAAATTGTAGAAAAATTAGCCATACACATCTCAGTTAATTGTGAGTATTGTCTGTAATTGAGAGGGATATTTGATAATGCATTATGAGCGAGATAGGGTTGGGACAACATATTATTTATTGAGATTCCCAATGCCAGACTTTTGGCATTGTGCAAATTACTATGAAACACAAAAAATGGAGATTATCTGCGTGCTTTGTAATGATCCTGAAGGGGGGAAATCCCTTACATTTCTTACTACATTTGGATGGACAGTGCTTTTTTTATTAAGATCCTATTTCCTTTGATGTCTATTCAGCACTGTTTTGTTTAATGAGATAACTTCTTCAGTGCATGTTCTCTATCACTTATTTAACAGGATATCTGTTTTCTGTGCTGTCTTTTAAATCAGAAAGCAGTTTAATTGTTCAGTTTGGGTGGGGCTGTGAAATGGGGATGGGATGTACCCTTGGATTGTGTTTCTTCCTTAGGCTGCTGGGATTTGAGCAAGGGATTATTATATCCAAATTCAGGCCTGTTTGGGTCTCAGTGAAGGGATATCTCCTTTGAATTTTCTTCCTTTCATATTTCTATGCACTTATACAGCCAAATATACAAAGTGCAGCCCTGTTCTGCAAGATAGATGAAAAGCTGTGCTGGAGTCAGCTGGGCCCCGGCTGCTCCCAGCTATTTTGTTTGAAAAGAGGCTGAAGTATTTCATTCTGTTAAATATTATTGAGCCAATACAGTGAATTTGGATCACTAAAGTTGACTGAAGAGGCATTATGTGCCTCCTGTGTTGTGTCTGGTAAATAGCTGGTTCCTGTGGGAAGCACCTAAAAAGGTAGAGGGTCTTTGGTAGCGCATAAATTCTTTAAACAAAGCTTGATCACAGAAAATTCTAACATCAGTCTTCGAAGAAGGATAAAAGACAAGGAAGGGATTCAGACAGCTTTTTCCTTTTGTAAACTCGCTGCTTTATAGGGGAAAAAATAGCTGGAAATAGCCTGTCTAGTCCCAAATGAAAGGTTGTGGATTAAGGCACTGCATTAGTGAAACAGCTGCACCAATGTGAAACAGAAAGTGCTCCAGCTTCAGCCATTCTGGGTTTGTTTGGTTAGCTCTAATTTTGGAAGTCATTATAGCAAAGGTAAATGACTTGCACAGGAGACTACTGTAAACAAAAGACTGGATACATTTACTTTGGCAGGAGCCTTGAGGAGTCTCGGGCCTTTCAGTGCCTCCTTTATGCAGCGCCTGTCCTGCTCTCACTGCGTGCCTGTGTGCAGGCAGCTCTCCCTTTTTCCCTCCCTCCCTCCTTTTTTCCCTCCCTCTCTCCTTTTTTCCCTCCCTCCTTTCCCCCTGACAGGTTGGATTTAAGGGTGGCAGCACCTGCTGCTGAATTGCTGTGTGTAGCTGTAGAACACCTTTATGTTCAGAGTAGCTGCCCCAGGATTTCTAAAGCTGCTGTGTTTTGCTCAAGTAAGAATCTGCTCCCTCCCAGTCTAGTACTGGAATACAGTCTGTGCCAAAACTTCACTTTTAATTGTGTCTCCTTTTTGGTTGCTTTTTGTATTTTCTTATTTTATCACTTAAGAGTTTTACACTTACATATTCTAAGTATGATGATGCTTAGCTGACTTTTCTAGATTTTTGGTGAAGATTGGACTATGAGAATGATAATTCCCTTCCCACGTCTGTGCCCATGTGGTTGAGTGAGGGCTCTGCCCATTCCACACTGACTTACACTTGTGGAGGAGGGAGGCAAATTCCTGATGGCAGAACCTGCTCCTTCCCTTTCACAAAGCTCCTTGGGAACATTTCCCTCATCTATAGGGCTGGGAGGGTGAAGGAGAGGGGCAGAGTGAGAATCCTCTCCTTGTGCCCTCAGTTTCTCTGTCCTGCACTCCCTGGCTGCTGGGTGACCCAGGAACTCCCCTTTGCAATCCCTGCCATGGGTGACTTCTGACTGCTCTCCCTTCCCAGGTGTTGGGAAGTGCATATTTGTTCAGGCATACTCTGACTTTTAAAACACATGGGGTAGACTTTTGTTCATTATTTTATTTAAAATACAAGATGATTTTGCAGCCTCTCCAAATGACCCTGCGTGTCCTCACACACTTTATGCCCATGGGGGTGGCAGTGCTGTTGGTCATTCTGATAAATAACCAAAGGAATTATTGGGTCATTTTCTTGTGCTGCTGTAGAGGAGAGGATTATCTTTATCTCTGAAATTGTTCCCTTAGTGCTTATTAACTAGAAATACAGTAATTGAGAAGCTGGTAGGAAAAGAGTTTGTCTGATAGTAGTCCTGATCTCTAAAATGGAATATAACTACATAATAATTACACACCAAAGTGTTTGACTGGTATAAAGTAGCCAACCATGGAATGATATGCCTGGAGAGAGTTTTATTTCAGATTAGTTTCATGTCATGCTGTATATACACCATGGTTGTGCTTTCAGGTCAGGCAATTGATTTTGAAGAAAAAGATGTGGGTTTAGCTGCATGAACTCTTTTGAACTTCCTTCCACCTGCAGGGTCTTTGAATGTCAGGAGAAGCAGACAGCTTTGGCATTTTTCTCCAATGTCTTAAAAAACCAGAAATGTTAGTACAAAAGTCTCTTAAAGAGGAACATCCTGCACTCCAGCTTATTGGGGAAAAATGCAAAAGATACATCTCTTAAAAAGCCAGGACAATGTTTTGACTTTACAATAAATAACTAATAAAATGCAGAAATAATAAAATACAGATTTTTTTTTTTTTTTTCCTGTGGGGAAGTGACTTACTGTCCTCATGTCCTTCTGTGTAAAGCTTAATGATGAGGTTTGCTTACTACCCCCAATATTGAATATAAACCTGATGACAAATGCAGCAGTTTTGACTACACAGACTTGTTTTAAATTTCCAGTGTGAGGTCCAGCCTGGAATTTCAGGGGCAGCAATGTGTGATTGTCAATAGAACAGAAAGTTGGAGAAATGAGCAACTGAAGTTTTGTGTGCTGATCCCAAAATACTCCATACACTGCATCCATCAGAAGTGGGCAGAAGGAGAACATAACTTCTAAAAATGAAGAACCAACATAATTTACAGCAAAGATCAAAGTGATATCTAAAATTGAAGACCTATGAATTTAATATGATAACATTTTCATCAAACAGTAAGATTCTATAACTGATTGATCATATAAATATGATAAATTTAGAAATTTATGCTCATGAGAATTAGTGTATTCTTGATTTTTTATATATTCTATTCCTCTTAATTAATACCTTTTGTGGAGGATGTTTCATGTCCTTTTTACATATCAGAACATGTTTCAGGTGTAACATCCTCAATAAAACTGACTGTGAAAATAGTTTTGTTTTATTTTAAAGAGAAGTTTTGCCAACTCCGCCCAGATTTGTTGCATTTAGTAAACACTCCAGGTAGGTACTAAAAGCCCTGGCATTGGCAGGGAGGACTGTGGGAACTCCCACTGAGCTTTCTGCCTCTTACCCCCAAACCTTTGGATAAATTTGGAAATGTGTGCAGTCCCAGGAGCTCAGTCTCACTGCTCCAGCTGTGGGAGGCTGAGAGGAGACTCTCAGGAGTGTCCCTAAATCTTGGTACTTGGAAGAATCTAGATTTGTTCTTCTAAGCTCAGACAAAACTGTGTGTGTGTTGTGGCAGGACCTGCCCCTGAGCTCCCTGTGACAGGGCAGGGAGGGCAGGGCTGTGTTCTTGTCTCCTTCATACTGCACAGGCCAGGAGAGGCTCAGAAAGGGATTATTTAAGTCTGTGAGGAAATACAGCTGCAACTGGAGGAATTTGCTGTTTAAGCCAGTTTCTTTTTCAGAGTTTCTGTTGCTATAGCCACCTTATTCCTAGTAGAATTGCTGGAAAGGATGGAAATGGGAAAAAAAATTGGCCAGTTCTTTGTGCAACAGGTGCAGTGTTCATTTGTGAGCACGGACTGAGCTGAGTCTCCTTCCATGCCCAGAGAACGCCTGCAGGCAGCTCCTTCCACAAGAACCTGGGATTTCTGCATTTCATATCTCCTGGAGAGATGCCAAGCAGAATTTAATTGCTTGTGGTGAAATCTTTCTCTGTGGCTAGATAGGATATTGAATGCTTTTGAACTCCTAAATTGCCATGGGACGGCCTGATCTGGCACGGTTGTCTTTAATCTGCAGGCAGTAAATGACAGATACTTCATCACACAAAGCTCTTTGATGCACTTCTTTGTTTTATAGATACAAGGTTTAACTGGGGGGAGAGGAAGGGAGCTCCTGCAATAACACACACATTTGTTTTTTTGTTTAGTAAATTGACAGGTGTTTGGTTTGTCTTGTGTCTGCCCAGGAAACCACGTCTTGTCTCCTGGAGAGGCTGTTGGGAAAGGTCTGACACCAGAGGCTGCGAGGGATCTGGGTCTCCCTGAAGGAATTGCAGTGGCAGCATCTCTCATTGATGCACATGCTGGAGGATTAGGTACTCACTCATGGATTTACTCTTCTTGGAGGCAGGAATTGTTGAATTTGTTTCAGAAAGCCGTTTTTGTCACTGTTTTTCTCTAGCCACTGTTTTTTGCTCTGATGCAATTCTTAAAAAAAGAACCCCAAAATCATCACAATAACTACTGTACTGCAAATCTGTCTCTAGGAAGGGGATATATCACTGTTATGTACCTTTTCAGCTGGATTTGCAGATAGTTTGTTAATTTCTGCTAGTTCTACTTTGATTGAAACACCATGGTGTTGGAATGCCAGCATGTTGAGAGTTTGTATCTTCTGTTGCTCAAAACTTTGGGGATAGGCAAGGTAAAAAAATAACAACCCCAATCATTCTGAGGGAGAAGCCTCCTGTTTGAGGCTTGTTTATAGTTAGGATTCTTACTAGCTTTAGAAGTGATTCATGATTCAAAGCTTTAAGGTCTGATGCTTTGACTTTTTTTCTTTTGATGAGGCCCAACAAGTTCATTTTCTTACTATGCTGTTTGGCCTTATCCAAATACAGTCAATAACAAAGAGTGTAACTTTTTCAGCAGGAAATTGAGGGTTTTTTAGTCTGCTCGTTTAGAAAAGAGTTTTACCTCAGGAAGTTGCAGTGTTATTGAAACAGTACTCTTTAATGGAAGTACTCTTTAATTGCTCATCAGAGGATTTTTTTATACATCTAACTGAAATATGATTAGGTGCTAAACTACCAGTTTTGTTTCAAATGTTTTGTGCTGTTTTAAATCTCACTTGTCCTTCTAGAAACTGTGTCTTGAAACTTTTTTAGTGTTTAGGTCCCTTTACTTTGCTTTTGGTGGGGTTAAGTAATCGTGGAAATTGCTTTGCTTGCTACCTGGAAAGGATTAGAGGTAGATCTGTCTGCAAAAAGGAAGACTGAGCTTCAGTGTCGTATTTGTAGGTGTGTTGTGACTGACTTAAAAATACCTGTCAGGATCCTAATTCCATAAAAACGTGTTTAAAACTGTGTGCCCTGGTAAGTCTGTGTTCTTGGAAAAGAATATAGTAATAATCTGACCTGAAAGAATGAACTTGCTGCAAAACTGGGTTGCCACAGAGCATGTGAAAGTGGCAGTGGAAGGTCCTTGTTTAATTGGCACCATCATGGATCCAGAGCACAAAAATGCCCATTTTTTTATGTGCTAAAATCAATCAATTGAATTTTAAAAAGAATAGAGAGCAACTGTCTGTTCCTTGATACAGACTTCTGTAAAGAAATTCTGACATTAGGATCACTCAGCTCCTGGCATCCCTCAGGAAAGGGCTTCAGTGGATAGAGACAGTCTGATAATCTGAATATGTTTTCCCAGATGGCACCACAAACACCAGCAGACTCCTGAAATGATTGCCAGGAGGAGAAAAACAACACACAGGTTGTTGTTAGAGAGAGGGGGACATTACAGAGGGGAGAGTCAGGAAGATTGTGGGAGAACCTGCCTGATAATCACACCAGAGCTCAGTGCAGTCTGGGACAAGAGGAGGATTTACAGTGGAAATCATCCTCCTTGAACTTGGGAAGGGCAATAAATCTAGTGGAAATGGTGTGGAAACAGTAGAAAGGACAACAAAAATGAAAAGATTCTGGTAGCAAAAGTGACAGTAGGAGCAAAAGGAGAGTCAAAGAATGCAGATATGTGTAAAGAAAATATCCTGCAGGCTAAACCAGAATGACATGGTGAACAGATTGTTTTCAGTGCTAGTAACTTTTGATGCAGTTCAGGTCTCCTTTTGGCTGGATGTGAAGAATGGCTTGGCTGAGCAGGTTCCTGAAGTTTATAAAGGATTCAAAGTTTTGAGTACAATAGGGTGAAGAATTGTTTAGTGTGTATGTTTGAGGAGATCATGTGTGACTCCTGAATCAGTCCATCTGATACCTCTTATGGAAGAGTGAGGATCTAAGAGCCAAGAAGTTATATCTTGCATTTTGACCTGCTGTACTAATTTCAGAGAGTGTACAGATAAAACTGTGAGGATGGGAGGCCAAGCTTGTGGGACTGTCCTCATAAAAATACTGTTTACATTGCACCTTTTCAAAAGGCATCAGCATTGTTTCAACAGAAGTAGATGATTTATGGTGCAGTGTCTAAAATACCATGTCACTGTGGAAGAGATCCAGAAGTACACATTGCTAAGCACTGCTTGCCTTCCTAAAAATCTCTCCTCTATTCTGTGTGGTGCACAGACTTCTTGTTCTCAGCCTCTGCTTTTGAGTCTGCCTCAAACTATGAAAAATTCCACCTAAGCTAAAGGTGAAAGTGACTTATAACAGCAATCATATAACTTTTGGCCAATATTCCAGACTTATTTGCTGTCTGACTTTAATTAATCACAAATAGGAAGGCTCTAACAATTCTAAATGCTGGTGAGGCCACTGATTAAAATTCCAAAAAGAGGCATAATTCCTGTTTTGCAGAATACATATTTTCTTAGAAATTAAAAAGATCTTTTCAGTTTTATATTGTTTATGAAAATACACTTGCAGCATATGCTGACTATTTAGTTTGATAGATTTCTTCCTTCTCAAGTGTGAACAGTATTTTTAACTCAAGAAATTCTAATACAGTCTTGCTTAGTACAGGAATTTGCCTTGTGGACAACCCTATCCAAAATTCCTAATATGCATTCATCATGCTGGAGCAGTGAAAAAATAAAGCATGAGGTAGAAGCTTTACTTCTAGGTTTTTGCTGTTCCTAACTCACTTTATGACAGCTGTGCCACTTCACAGTTATAAGTCAGTTTAGTTAAAGAGATGTGGAGATGGCTTTTTTAAGACTTTAACATTTTAGCCATTAATTTTCTGATTATTTAGATGACTTCCAACCATGGTAATACCAGGATAACCATGGTGATCCCAGTAAGATAAACCCCACCAGACTCATTTGATAACAGAGCATTACAGTGGTGATCTAAACAAGAGAGTGTTAATGAAATGCAGGATATGAACCAGCTTCAACACCTGGCATCTTTCACAATGTCCAGCAAATGTTTTCCTGATCCTTCTACAGGGAGGAGTAGGGGATTTTTTTTTTAGTCAGTATTGACATACTAGTCTCCAAATTGAGCTTTGCAGATGCAAATGCACAGTCTTGTGGCCAGTCTGCCAGCTGAAAAGCAATGTTTAAGAAAAGTCCAATGTAAGAATGTTGCTTGTTGGCTGCTGCATTTTGCTGTGTGCAGCACAACGTGCTGCCAGGATGCAGCCTGGGAGAGGAGGAGAAAAGGGAGATTCCTTCTATAGCCTCCCCTGAAGTGATGGGATGTGTTCTGGGCTCAGCTGTAGCTCTGCCTGGTTCCTCCCTGGCATCCCCTGGATGTATTTTCTGCTGCCTGGTGCTGACTTTGTGCTCCATCCTGTGCTGTCCTGCACGCAGAGGCTCCACAGAGCCAAGCTCAGTTCCTCAAAGGGGAGGAATAATCTGCCTTTAGATGGTTCTGACATGGACAGAACAGCAGCAGCAGTGAAGACAACAAAGCTGGCAGCCTTCCAGTCTCCTGCCAAGTTACCCCTTTCTCCAACTCATCCCCTGACAAAACACATCATCCAGGACATTCATGATAAACTGTGAACAAATAAACACATCTGCAGCCTGCCAGTGCAGCAGGGCACTTTTATTCTGCATGTCAGTGAGCTACCTAAGAGAATAAATGTCAAGTAAAATAACACTTTCTAGGTAAAATAACACTTAAGAATCACGATGATAGACATGCATTTAGAAGAAATCATCTTGAGTCCTTATATCTGGAATAAATAATCTGATAGATAAAATTATTTCCTTAATTGGCTAAGTAGACTTCCTTGATTTGTGGCAGTGGTGTGAGATACTCAGCAATTATTTGAGTGCAGAAAAGGTCTGTTTGGGTGGCTTGTTCCTCTTTAACAGGGAATTTTAATTTTGCTTTAATAGGAGTAATTGGAGCAGATGTGAAAGGACATAACCTTCCATGTGAGAACCAGCCTCTTACATCCCGACTCGCTATGATCTGTGGAACATCTTCGTGCCACATGGGGGTAGGTCCTATGTGTCATCCTAATTTGTGCAGAATTTACTAACTTATGTTTTTGAAGGGAAAAATTGACCTTTGTCCTTCTCACCCCCTTCTTTTTTCCTTGATTTTTTTTCTGGTAACTCTATCTTTACCTTTGGATATTAATTATAAATTACCGTGCATTTGCTATTAAGCAAGAACTTTAATAGTAGTAGAAATCAATACTGAAAAATGACATGGAAAGTAAAAACCACAATGCCAGAGTGGCTTAAAGAGCAGCCTGAAACCTGAGCCAAAGCCTGAGCCTGAGTTATCTGTGACAAGCCTGTCACTAATGTGTTACAGAAAAGTGTCTTTGGAGGAGGAGTGCCCGTCTTCAGTCACAGCCCTGCTCCCCCACCTCTTCCCTTAATCAATATAAATCCTTCTCCCTCTGAAAATTGCCATGGTGTACAGAATTATGAGACATATCATGACTAAAAAGAAGGAAAAGCCCCCAATAAGCAGTTTTCACTTTGCTAATTTTTCTCAGTGAATTAATACAAAAGCTTTCTCTGAGATTGCAATTAAAATTTAGTGTCTGCTTTTGAAATTTATACTGTTTTAAAATGTATGAGTCTGAGAGCATTCCATTTAGATAAGTACCCTTTTCTGCCACATTTTTTATTTAAAACTCATTTTGGTCTTAAATTTAGAATGATTAGAACTTGGATTTTTCCAAAAGGAGCAAATGGCACTGGGAGTGCCAGAGGTGTTGGAGAGGACTGACATGCTTCGTGGAGAAAGCTCCAGGAGAGAAAAAGAAAGGAGGCTGATAATAAAACATCGAGCTTAACAATAAGTTGTCTCTGTAGTAACAGCATGAATCCATGGTGATCTTGAGCATGAATAAATGGTGATCTTGTCACATGGATTGTCATTCAGCAAAGCATTTTAGCATGGGATTGAATTTAAAGATGTCAATAATCCCACTATTGTGAAGCAGAGCATTGAACTTAAATCCTGTAGACCAACTGGAATATATTTTGGTTCCTTCCTAAACAAAAGTTTCAAGCTTCAAACTCCCTGACTCTTGGCTTGCTCTGCCTTTGAAAAATTCCACTGATACCTGTCTGTCTGTCCATAGGGCAGGTGGGGCACCCTGGGGGAAGAAGTCACCCTTCAAACCCTGCCACTGCTTTCATTATTTCCAGGTTTTTTGATGGAGGTTTCTGCCCTTTCAGTAGAAGCTGTTTGAGTGAACTCTTCCTAACCTGTTTCATTTAGCTGAGTTAGTTTAAATTGTTAAAATGAGTTAATGGAGGCATGGCACTGGACTGCAGTGAGCTGAGGCACTTCACAGGCAGCTTCCCCCAAAGGTCTAAGGGCAATGTTGGGTAGGTGGCAGTGGGCCAGCTGGCTCTGGCTCACTCCTTTAGTACAACCAGCCCTGGAGGAGGAGATGTGTATGGTTATTTATTAATTTTTGATATTTGTACATTGGTAAGTTCTAACATACACCCAGTTCACAAGAGTAGATTGTTTGACTTCCCAAGCTAGAGCACGGCACATCAATATTAACACGTTTTGTGTGCACTTTCCACATCCATGAGAGTTGTGGCTCCATTAAATATGCTAATGTAGCAAAAGGGATGGGATCAAATCCATGCTGATGTTCTGTCATCAAAGCAACCCCAAAGTCGAACACAGACTGCACCAGGCAGAGCCTTTTAAGGCTTTTAATCACTTCAGTTCAAACTCAGGAACTGCCTGTGCAGTTTTTGCTAGATTTAAGTAGATTTTTACTTAAATCTACCTACTCAGCATTTTATAATCATTTCCTTAACTGCCTGCCTTCACTCATCTGCACAGGGAGGGGTATAACAATCTCTAGCCAGCAGACAATAAGTAAATTCTAAACTTCTCTGGATCTAATCTGTGAAAGGATTTTAGTTTTCTGTTCTTTTATCTATTACCTGCACAGGCTGCATGAAGTGGAGCACACAGAGCAGTTGTGTTTGTGTTTTAATGAGACCTATATGCAGCTGCATTTGGCCAAAATTAGCTGTTCCTTTTTTTAATTAGGGCTATAAAATGAAAGTATATTATACTTGTGTTTTGATAGAAATATATATTTTCTCTCTCCGTGTGCACCAAGGGACCCTGAGGGCTACAGAGATTAATCATCGAGTTTAATTTAATGCAGTGGGAGAGAGACCTGTGTGGTCAGGCGGGCATTAAAAAGTGCCTTTGATGTGCCTCAGGTGCACTGAGCCCCAGTGAGCCAGCAACAATAATACCTTTGTGAGATGATCAGAGAGGAGAGAGGGAGAAAATGGCCTGTGTGGAAACTCAAGGCCGTCCTTTGTTGTGGTTCTGGCAAACGAAGGAGCCAACTGTCAGGAGAAATTCAGCAAACAGAAAGCAGGGGGAAAGTAAGGCTGGGTTTCTTTCAAGGGGCCGTAACAGGAAACTGTTCAAAATCATCTGCAGTGCCTTTCTTTTCCACCCCTTCTCCTCCTCTGATCAGGGCAGGGATACTGCTCTTGGTATCTGTGTGTTAGTTCCATTCTCTAGACCAAGTACTCCATGAGTCACAGGAGCTTGAACACAGCATTTACTTCAAACTTTCAGAGAAACTGCTCCTCGACCCAGTTTTCATTACCTCCAGGACTCCAGAGATCTTAAACAAAAGACTCAGCTAATCATGCCTTTGATATTTTAGAAAGTACAAATGTGGAACCTAATTTTACTCATGGCTATAATAGTTTAATTTGTGGTGGAACTACCATTTTTAGGTGAGGATACGCTTTTGGAATTAACCACTGACGGTTTTTGGGGTAACCAGACGCACCCTGAGAATTTCAGAGTGTTTCTGTTGAATAGCTCACGAAAGCAGCAAAGTGCATGTTGTAATTAGGTTATTGACCCCAGCCCAGGTCTGAGCTGTTGGTTGCTGAAAGTCACTTCCACCTCAGGGCTCATCCATTATCCATGAGGAAAAAGAAAAGGAAAGATGGTTTTCTGAATATTTTTGGATAGTTATGCATTTTACATGATTCTCTGCTGCCTCCTTTGCCCTAGCAAAAGACATGGGTAGGGTTTGCATTTGGAATGGCAAATAAGCTGCTCTTTCACTTGTGAGGGATTGTCCCTTGTTTTGGGGCTGGGATTTACCCCTGCAGGTTTGGTCTGTGTGCCCAAGGGTGTTCCCTGATTTTCCTGGGTGGGCTGCCACTGCCATCGTGCTTTGCAGGCTCTGAGCTACAGCACCCACACTTGGCTTTGGAACTTTTAGGAGCCTTTCTCTGTGTAGCCATGGTGACTACATAAAATGTGTGAGTAGTTTTTCCCAGCAAAATCACAGCAGGTTAGAGGCACTGAAACAGGAGCTTGCCTGTTATTCCTAACTTGTAGTTTGCATGGATCTAACAGACATGCCCTAACTTCTGGGAATAAGGTAGTTGGTTTCCCTAAAAGCCTGTCTTCCTGCCAGTGTCTTGGGGTTTTATGGGGTATTTTAAAGGTTTCAAAAATGCTTTTTCTTCTGTAGACTTTATGTGATCAGGAGGCTTTCATGCACAGATTTCTGTATTCCCATGTCCCAGTCCTGGACACAAGCGTGCTTTTGCAGGGCAAAGTTGTACCATCATGAAAATATTTGTTGTTCTTGCTCCAACACCTTTTGTGATCAGCTGAAGAAAGTAGGCAGGGCAGCTTCCAATGGGAACATGGTCTGGCCTAATTTTAGCTTATTAGTGGGGATGGGGGGAGTCTGAATTTGCTGGTATTTTGAGTCCCAAATGTACAAGGTTGGTGTTTCCTTCTCTCCAGAGTCTCTGATTTTTTTTTTTTTTTCTGTCTTCATTTGGTGATATGGTCTGTGTTCTTCTTCAGTCATTCCTTCTTTATCAGTTCTCTGTACTCAACACCTCTTTTTGGGAATTGTCAAGGAATGTCTTTGAGTTTAGATGCAATCTCTTCTTTTGCATCTGCTTTTGTTACTTATGTGACTCTTGGCATTGGGAACGGACTCACCTGGTTTGCTGCACAGTTCTTTTTTCCCTGGGTGATAACGTGCATGTGGTTTGAACTGCATAACTTTTTTCAATTGGAGAGGTAATTTATCTTCTACCTTTTCAGATTTAACACATGATCTAAAAGACAGAGCAACTCCATGAACAGCAAAATGAGCAGATCGTTTTGCTGTCCCAATGTTTACTATGGAGTATTTCAGGAAGAATATCCGATACTCTCACTAAGCCTAACTAGCCTTTGAGAGTTTTCTGCTAAAGGAACTCCAGCCCAATTTGCTTATTCTAAATTTGTTCATTTGATTCTCGTGATGACTGGCAAACACAATAGAGCTTCTTTGCTCCACAATATCCGCCCGAGCTGCCAGCTTTGTTCACACAAATAGAGTGTTGAGCACGTTTCCACCCCCGGAGCATGCACAGTACGTGTCCTTTGCAGTACATCCTGCAGAGGAGACAGCAGAGACACGCTGGCTCGAAGTGTTCTCAGAGCCTGATCTCTAATCTCAGCGGGAGCCAGACCAGCAAGTGGATTCGGTATATTTTGGCTCTGATAGCAGAGTCTCCTCTTCGGAACATGCCACGTTGTTAAAGCAGCAGCCTTTGGAGCAATCAGCGCGCCGGGACTCCTGAGCTGCTGCGGGCAGCGATGAGGGGAAGCTCGCGGGGCTGAGCTCGGTACAATCCAGCGGGATGGCAGCGCTGGGACAGCAGCGCTGGAGCCCCCACGCTCCGTCCCTCGG
Organism: Aegithalos caudatus; assembly: GCA_013389925.1. Classification (NCBI taxonomy): domain Eukaryota; kingdom Metazoa; phylum Chordata; class Aves; order Passeriformes; family Aegithalidae; genus Aegithalos; species Aegithalos caudatus. The sequence continues at coordinate 1,226,819 of WEIU01007906.1, read as the reverse complement.
GCAGCCCTGCCTGGAACGTGCAATCTCCGGGGGGACAGGGCAGCACAGCCCCTGCCAGCTGGCTGCCACCCAGCCTTCTGCAGAGCCAGCCATTTGTCCTTCTTCTGACCAGGGGAAGGGCGCTGGGTTTGGGGTCAGGCGAGCGGGAGAAAGGGGGAGGAATGCAGGAGGGGAAAAGATAAAACCCAAAGCAAACCTAGTGAGGCAGGGGGCAGCCCGGGCAAGTTTGGGAAATGATCTGTGTGAGTTTTGTGAAATTGATAAGCGTCTGTTCTCTTGCTTTTTAGATCTTCCCTGTAAAGCCTGTTCTGCACGTGAGCCACAGAGCCTTTGAGTGGGGGAAAGGACCGAGTGTCACAGGAGCCTCTCCCTGGCTCTGTCCTCATTCGGCACAGCTCTGCTGCCTTCTATATTGCATTTGGCAGCAGTCACAGTGCTGACTTCCCAGCTAATGAAGATGTTTTACATTTAGGGAAGGCTGCATGAAATGAAAACCACATTTACTTCACAACTGTTGTTGCAGGTTGCCCGTCCTTAGTGCACACAGATCTAAATCTGTGTAGAAAAAGGCCACAGAGCCTCTTCAGGTGCCTTTTCAGCCAATGGCCTTAGAAGGGTTCTAAATCCATAAAATTGTCACCTTCTTTTACTTGTCCCTCAAAGAACTCCTCCACACCCTTTTTAATGAAACTCTCTTGTTCCATGTTCCAGCATCCTCGGTTTCAAAAAGAAACAAACACAAGTATAATATCCCCCTTGCTGGCATTAATTTGGCGTTGTATGCTTTGCTTGCTTTGTTTTGTTTTTTAAAAAGCAAGAAGTAAAATATTTCTGCTAGCAGGGCATATAAAAGATTGTTGCTTTTCTGACCTCCCTATTATATTAATAAAAGCTAGAAAGACTTCAGTAGTGGTGGGAGATCATGTGCAGGCAGCCTCCAAAACCCAAAGCACTTACTTGCAGAACTAGTAAACCACAAAGCTTAAGATCTTGAAATGTAAATAGGAAGTTGGAGAGTTTACTTTAGAGCCAGCAGTGGTGAGTCTGTACAATGTTTATTTCTGCTTGCCTCCCAGCCTTTCCTAAAGCTTGGCAGAGATGAAAGGGAGGCTTTCTCAGCGAGTTATTAAAGGTTTTTGTTATGAGCAAGATTCCTTTGTTCCTGGCCTGGCATAATTCAAAGCTCAGGTATGCCTTGGTGACGGGGAGAATGGGATGTTCCTATTTAGCATATGCCAGTCCAGAGACATCAAAGTTTTGCACCCCAGTGCTTTGCTGGTAATCAACCTGTGCAGGGGAACGTATCTGAAAGCAATTTAATCTCTCTTGTACATAAACTAGATAATGCACAGTAACATTCCCACAAAACTGTACATTCAACTCTCCTTGCCTTTTGTGAACAGATCAGTTGAGTTCAAAGACTCAAATAATAGATGTGGACAGAGAGAAGGCTTTGAAAAGTGCTCTGCTTGGAGAACCATGAAGGCTGATACTCGAGAGGCAACTCATCATTCCTGGCATCAGTGGAGACTTTGAAAATTCTAACATACAGTTCTTTCCATGCTGTGCTTCACTGCAAGCTGCCCTGTGTGACACAGAGGATCAGGGTGTTGGATTTAGGGTACTGAGCCTTCAGAATACTTGCCCAGGGAAGCTGTGGCTGCCCCATCCCTGGAAGTGTCCAAGGCCAGGTTGGATGGGGCTTGGAGCACCCTGGGATGGTAGAAGGTGTCCCTGCCCATGGCGGGGGTGGAACTGGATGATCTTTAAGTCCTTTCCAACCAAACCATTCCATGATTCTGTGATTCTTTCTGCAGTGTCTGTATGTTGGCTTTCCAGCTCTGACTGCTAATAGGGCTCCTCTCCTGTCCTTCACTCGTTTCCCCATGTTTTGCCTTAGGAAAAGTCAGCAAGAGAGACTGAGCCTCTAACATTCTTATGTTGACACTACAAAGATTTATCTGGTCTGGCTGCTGGAAATACTGGGCTGCCAAATTTGGGCCCCTCAGCTTAAAGCAGTGTGTGATTGAAGGTTACCTGTTATTAGGTCAAGCCCTCAATCCACCTTGCACCTTCACCTCTTAACTGTAACAGCTGTATATTTAATAGGATGTGGGGGATTTTGCTTCTTTTTCTGGGCAGAGGTTGTGTTCTGTATTATGTGATTCTGAGAAAGTTAAATGTTTGTCTTCCTTCACTGATGTTCTCATGAGAGCATCACTCCATTGTAGGGGACAGGACAAAGCAACTTACTTTTGATTTGTTGTTTAAGCAGCAATATTCTAGTTTTCATTCACTGAAGTCCAGCAGCAGCAGCCTTTCATTGGAACAGAAGATTTATGGTTTTCCTTTCCTGTATTTTTTCAGAGTGATGCCATCAGATCTGACAGGTGCAGCACTCCCACCAGGGCTGCAGGGTAACCAAATCTGACCACTCCTCTCTAGACCCAGAAGGATGGATTGGCCTGAAGCCCAAAGTCTTGAGCAACCCCAAGTGTCTTCCTGAAGTGTTCTGCTCCAAGGAGAGCTGCATAGGGGGTGATCACAAACACACAAATGTATAATGAGTGACTTCTCCAGATCCCTTGTCCTCTCTTGTTTTTGTGAGTAGGCATGAATTTATTGAACAGCCTGCTTGCTCTGTGTGTCCAGATCTCAGGGAGAACAATAAGGACTCAATTTTCTGCTCTTTTTCTTACAATAGCTGTAAAAGAATAACTGAAATAGAAATTAACTTAGATATGATAAGGGATATTCTTGGTCATCTCTCAGATTGTTTCTGGGCCCTGGAACAATGAAATGGAATTGTGCTGTTTATTCTCCTTAACAGCAACAGTTCCCCCACTCAGGCAAATTCCATCAGTCTTTGGGCATCAGGCCTCTCATTATGGCTTTGCCCCCCTCCATTTCCAGTTCTGTTCATCATCTCATGAATCAGTAGTTCTTCATCCAACTCCCTTGTTGCTGTTCCAGCTGTGAATGGGGCAATATTTTGGATGGGGCAAGTTCTTTTAAGGAGAAAGTAAATCTCTTCTCATATAATCCCCCCGGAAGCAAAGTGGGGAGAAGCATTAGCTGCTGCTTTTCCCCCAGTGTCAGCTGGGAATCACAGTTTATGCTGAGTTCATTGTTTATAGCTGTGGGTGAAGGCCTGAGGTTCTCTCTCACTGTTTACTCTGTCCTTGGGAGTTTGTCTCAGTAAGTAAGGGCTGAATAAACACCGGGCAAGGTCCTCAGGATTTATCCATTTAGTTATTCAAATGTTTAAAAATACATTTTAAATAGTGTGTGAATGCATATCCCACATAATGTGAATCTGCTCCCAACTCCAGGGGTATTGCAGAGGATTTATTGAACTGCAGGCATGATACTGTTGTTGGTAGTGGCCCTCATGGAGGTAGAAGGAACACTTAGATAATGGGGAAAAAGGAAAATCTCTAAAATTAACTGTATTATGCAATAAATAAATAAGAAAGTCCTTAAGGTGTGTGGGAAGGGCATCCAGCCACAGTGACAAGGACTGGGTCTGTCTGGGAATCCTCAGAGCTTGGAGGACTTTTCCCAAGTGCCATGTAGGGGTAGAGTTTGTTTTGCTATTTGTGGCATAGCAGTTCCATGTGCACAATTCCCAGCCTTTCAGTTTGGGATGAGGTCTCAGTAGTCTCCTAAAATAAGATTCTGCTGCAAGTAATATCTGAGACATATTTGTTTAGAAACCAGAACTGAAGATTGAAGAGCTATGAGCTAAAGGAATAATTCTGAGACTTAAAAAACTCCAATGTTCTTGTAAGAGACTTCCACTGGTCTCTAGCTTGTCATTATAGTAAATTTATTTTCTACTGCACAAATGCAGCTTTAGTTCATGAAAACTGGGGGTTTGCAGTATCAGTCACTCCTGAAGGCTTGGTTCCTTGTGTTGGTTGAAAGTAAGAACAGAAATTTGCTTGAACTTCATCTCACTGGAGGCTGGGAGGATATTTTTGTGTAAATTATTGTAAGTTTCCTGTATTTCTATGATCTTCCCTAAGGCACCTGTTACTGCCCACTGTTAAAAACAGGTTAGAAGGGACTGTATGGCTTTTGGGGTTGGATTTTGTTTTTTTTAAACACGAGAAGAGTTAGTTCATAGTGTGATGAGCTTTAAGGGATTTAACTTTCCATAGCAGCAAATTGTGGTGTTATTAAGTATAGAGTTAAAATGGCTGTGCTGGAAGATTTATAATCTTCACACAAACTGGCATTTTGTGACAGTGAGTATCTATCACTGGAGGAGAAGTAAAAATAAATGAGTGGAATAAATGGTTGTAGCTCATTTGAGGCCCTGGATCCCCAGTGAACTATTGTTTTGAGAGGCACAGAAGTAACTGCAGTGAGTCATGGAGCAGCACTGCTGCAGAAGGGTCCAGAGCAGCATTTCAGCAAGGACACAGGCAGAAGCCATGGGGTAACCAGACAACCTTTCAGTCCATTTATCAAAGCACTTGTAGTTCCCATTTCAAGGAAGGCGACGCAGTAAATATGAGGGGGAAAAAAAAAAAAAAAAAAGGTTAATGTGTATATCTGTATCCAGACATTTCACTAAATAAAACAATAAAATAAATCAATGCAGAACTGTTAGTGCTTAAGTGCTTAGCAAAAAGCATCTGAATCCATCACAAACGTGGGGTTTTTTTTTCTGTTTTGGATTTTGAAAACAATTTAGCAGATTAAAGGTCTTTTTTTTACCTATTTCTGAAAGAAACCTTGACCTTTGGGAATACAAAGAAAAGGATCATAGGCTACTGTGTGTCCATCGTGTACTTTCCCAAGCTGAAACATAAATAAGCTTAATGTTAATGGATACTGATAAAAAGCAGAAGTAAATGGATGTGAGCATTTAAGCTTGGAACAGTCAAAATTCATCTAATTTAAAGGGTTTGCTGCAAAGCTGAGCCTTTGTCAGGGTCCCTGAGAAGATTTTTGAAGTTCTTGCATCTCTGATTTAGGCAGAAGGAAATGGTGGATGTTGACTGAGTCTGGAATGATCACCTCTGCATTCAGTCCCATTTAATTTCTTCCAGAGCTCAAACTTTTAAAGTCATCCCAGGCTTAATTCCATGTTTGCTTCCTGGAATAAGCAGGAGATTAACCTCACACACAAGGAGCACAAACATCACAGGGGTGCAGACTTTCTGTGGAGGACACCAGGATTGTTTTCTTCTGTGTCCAGGGACAGTTCCAGAGACAGCTGCTGTACTTAGACTTGTCTGTTCTCCTGGAGACCCCTCTCATCAATGACTCTGAGTGACCTGAAAATCTGACACTGCTCCCTAGACCCTCCTGGGCTCTCCTTGTGCTGATCCTCCTTGTGCTGATGCAGAATTTGTTTGATCCCCCTGCTCCAGCTCCTCTCTGGGAATGGTTCCCTATTCTTGAATCCAATCTCTCAACCACCTGACAGTGCCAGATGAAACCCTTCATTCTAAAGAGCAAACAGCACCATTACTCAAGAAGGAAAACATGCACACCTAGGCCTGTGAGCCCTTTGAGGTTATGACATTTTTTAGATGATCATTTGTTGGATCCCAAAGTGAAGCAGGATTTGCCTCTTTCTGACAGGACCCAGCTTCCCAAGGGGGCAGAGCTCCCTATCCCCAAGCTGCTTCTCTCTTCCATCATGTGTAGGATTTGTGACCCTGATTCACAGATATGATTCAGAGCTTTTTGATGTTTCCTGAGTGAACTGCACCCCCATGACTGGAAAGCTGAGAGTCTGCTGCTCACAATGGCTGAGGAAAGTCATGGTCAGGAGATGGCTGGGAGAAGATCTTGTAGAAAGCTGAGAACTTTGTGTCTATTCCATAGCATTGATTTTTATATTTCCCCCCTCTAACTGTTTCTCTCAAAGTGGCTATAGGTGGCCTGGTAGGGTGGTTAATTAGTGCTCCTGATACAGCTATAATCAAGCCATGCTCCTCTTCTAGCTTCTGATTTAAGTGGCCAACTTCCAAATGCTCATGTCCCATTACAGCTCCCATCTTCTGCAAACAGCAGGTAAAATTCAGCAAAGAACTGGAGCAGGACTTGAGGAGCTCACTCAGACATGGCCCTCTCAGCTTCTCTTTTATTAACATCTCAACATTTTTACTTACGTAATAGTAAGGCAAACAAATGAGGAGTATTTTTTGCTTTCAGTATGATTTTCTCTTTTTTTTTTTTTTTTTCTACTGGTTTTCTATTCTGCTTTTGAATTTAGAGGTTTGATTGCAGAGAGACAAAGTCAAAAGTTTACTGTAGGAGAGGTAGGTACCAGTCTTGCTCTCTATTTTCCCCTAGGGAAAATGGCAGGATTTTATAATGTGAAAAGTTATATATTGTTCTACTTAAAACAAATATCAGTTGTCCAGCTTGGCTGGTTAATGTTTAAAGCTGATATCATTGCCAGCTTCTTTCATAAGACTGGTATTAAGGAAAAAAAAAAAAAAGGCAACAAAAGCAAAAATAAGATTTTAAAAATCCTTTTGTGCGATCGTGAAATAAGAGTAGGGGCAGATGAAGAAATGAACTGGGTAATCTATAAAGTGTATTTTGTACCATGTCAGCAACTCCCCAGCAGCACTCCTGGCCCTGGTTTCCTGTGGAATGTGCCAGGTCCCTGGGATCTGTCACACCATACACCACAGAGAGATGATGAGTAGGGGTGGTTTTCCTGGGCAACTGACCTCCAAGTTTTGCCCATAATAATTTATTCATGTGGCTGTACCCTAAGACATTCTAATACCAAACATACCTTGGGCTGAAAATTGATGCAGCCTATTGGAAAAAAAACCCACAGCCAGCTCAGATGAGGAGGCTGGAGGTGGCTGCTGCCTGAAAATGGGCCTCAGGAGGTGCAGGGGTCACAGCAGTGAGTTAGTTCAGCTCCAGAGCATCCACTGGCAGAAGCTTTTCTCAGAAATGCAGCTTCAAACTGGTTTTAATGGCAGATCTCCAAAAAAAGCTGCTCATACAAGTGCAGTCTCTGACCTCTTTATTCCCTGCCTGATCTGTATCTTTAAAATTCAGTGGAGTAAAACGGGTGTGTTTTGTTGTTTTTTTTTTGTTTGTTTGTTTTGTTTTGTTTTTTTTTGCTAAATATGTTTTTTTTGTTATTGTCAGTTTTAAGCAACCTTTTAATTGATGTGTTCTAGCTTTTAAGAGCTAATATCTTCCTTGTCTTCTCCTTCTCTAGATGAATTTCTTTTGATATCATTAAATATAAACTACTTCTGCTGGTCTAGACTAATTCCTCTTTACACCAATGAATATAAACTCAGTACAAGCTGAGTAACTAATATTATCGTGAGTCAACCTATTCTTTTATTAAAAATCACAAGTTTTAATTTTTTTTTCAAATACCTTTCCTTATTTAGCCTTGAAAAAAAATCTAACTGTGCAAATGTTTAATAAACTCAGTGAAGTTTTAGTCAAATCAATTCTTGTTAGATACAGAGCTGGGTTGTGCAGTATATAGTCCCAATGTATAACTCACCTCAAATATTTTTCAGAGATGAAGCAATCAAGTTGCCCTGGGAGTGTGGTTTCATTATTGCACATTAATCACATACCTGGTTTGGCCTCTAGTTTGTAGACCAGTTAATGTTTTATGGAGAATTCAGAAAATTAGAAATAGTTCTGCATGTGTGTCATTCACATTTTGCTGTCCCTCTCACACAGGTTACTACTTGGAGTAAGAGCTAACAGTAGTCCCCAAGAATTCATTTGTGTCTCCAGTTTTAGGTTGTGCTGAGAATTTTGTCTGGGAGGTAATTAATACATGGATTGACTTTTTCAGGTCTCTGTGGCATATCCTTGGCAATAAGTGATGAGGTGCATATTCACTGAGGCATTCATGGAAGTGTTTTGCATCCCCTCAGCCAGAATTCTTCAGCTGCCAGTGAGCAGGTTACCAAAATCACCCATGGGTGGGTGAGCTCGGGCAGAGCCCCAAAGTGCTCGTTCTCTCTCTGTTGTTGTTGTCACTTGTGTGGCTCCCATCCTTCCAGTGGGATAAAGTGAGCTCTGTGCAAAGATTTTTGTGGTCTGGTCTTAATGTCCTGGCAGAGTAAATCTGTCACTGAGGGTGGCTCAGGGGATGCCAGGCTGTCACGTGGAGCAGAGCTTGCCCACCACAAGCTATGCAGCTGCATAGCAAACCCATGATGGCCAGGGGACCTGAGCTTAAAATATAAGCAAATAAATTGCTGGCAGTGTATGACCTGCAGGAATTGGAATAGTCATAAATTTTCATTTCTTTTGTGTCCTGAAGTACATTTCTTGTGTTCCAGGACCTTATTTTCTTAAATATATCTTATATCAGGCTGCAGCTAGAACACTGTTTTACTACTACTAATAGAAATATTTTAAGATGTTGACTTGGTGCACCATACATTTAACTTAGAAAATAGCCTCCAGAGTTATGGGGAAGCTTAGTTTTAAATCCATTTAGTGTTTAAGGAATAATGCCAGGATGGCAATTTTAGAGTAGGCATCAGTTCACTGAAAACACAATTTCATGCCCCAGCTCTGCCCAGTTTATATATGTGTATATATATCTATATGCCACCAGCAAGTGCTGTTATTAAATCACATATTCAGTAGCTATTACTATGACCTAAGTTTGAACCACAAACCTAGAAATGAAACATTCTTGGGTTTCCCTTTGAGTTCTTTCCTTT
>WEIU01007906.1:1185501-1218085 GCA_013389925.1 Aegithalos caudatus | reverse complement strand
TTTTTTTTTTAATGAATCTCTTTCATTCTTTGTCAGAGTTGGGGTCGAGTAGCTCTATAAGACCCATCTGTCAGCAGAAGCAAAATGATACAGTTTTCTTAATGCAGGATTTTATGCATTGATGTAAAGCCTCTGAATTGAATGACTGTCAGTATTCTCAATCCACAGTCAGAAACTTTGGAAGTTAAAAGTCAGCAGAAAAGTTAATGAAAGTATTTGACTTGTCAATGATCAAAGTCCAGAACTGTAAAGAGCATTTATTAGTTGGTGACTGATTCGGTGCTTTTCCTTGTTTCTTTCTCTGCTCTCTCCATTAATATCTTAGATCTTTTCTTCATACCTGTCTTAGCCTAACAAAAGCAGCTGTTATTCTGAATTTCTGGCTATAGAAGCTGATAAGTGAGGTGATTTTCAAGCAAATTTTCTGACCTAGCTTCTCCTTAGCAAATAATTACTTTTAAAAGTTCTGACTCTAATGTGACTCTCTAAAAGTAGAATAAAGGATTAAACTTGCTTTCATGGCTGTGAGTGTAAGTCACAGAAATGATTTCCTGTCTCTATGGCATATTGCAAGAGATTCTGATAGTGATGGCAGAATGATGCCACATATCAGAAGCTCAATATTTAAAAGCAGAAATTAAAATGGCAGAAGATGGATATAGCAGTATACCTTGTTAATATAAAGATTTGCTTTTCAGGTAATAGCCAAATTCTCCAAATTGTCTGTCAGTTTTATTGAGGGAGTTTGTGTAAGCCTACACCAGCAGCAGATGGTGTCAACTAGGGAAGAAAATTGTGCTGAAATTCATACTTGCACCAAACCTCTCTCTCCAGTGTGGTGTGTTTTATTTTATCTTGTCTGTGATTGCTGTAACATTTACATGAAGCTGAGGAGGAAACACAAGCATGTGCCTGAGCCTTATGGCTGGTCCAGCAAAACAAAGCTAAGGGAAACAAATCTCACAGTGCCCCTTGCTTTTTTGGTGGCGTGGCTGGGTGCCAGATGATGCTTGTCTGTGAAAGTCTGTGCTCTGTCCTGTCCTTTGGTCCAGGGACAGTCCTGAGAGCTGAACTTGGGTTAAAGGCACTGACTCTTCTGATTCACTCACATGAGCTGTGAATTAGACTCTCCTGCTTTTTTTTTTTTTTTTCCAGGTAGACTTTTATAACAAAAGTGGATTTTTTTTTTGCCTGCCTTTGTTTTAAAGGGAGAGGCAAGTGGGAAGGGCTAATCTAAATTAAATACATTACAGATCTCATATTAATGCCATTTAAGCAGGTCCTTTCTTAATTTACCTTCGTTCTATATAGCCTTTTATATTTTAAAAACATTTTTCATTTCTGTGGGCTGCCAGATGTGCTGCTGATACCTTCTGATCTTAGGTAGTTTGACGCTGATTTTCCCAGCGCACGCCAGGATTCAAGTCTGGCCTGTAACTCATCCAAATGATCTATTCATAACAAAAAGTGCCTTCTGGCAGTTGCACCACAGCTGAATATTGTTAAACTGAATTCATCCTTTCATTTGTTTCTGATTGCTCTATAATGTTTACATATCTTGCATATTAGTATGATCTTTTATAAAGCACACGCTGAGGTTAAACCCGCCCAGAGAGAACTTTATTTCCCTTCATCTCCCTTGCAGAAGGTGTGGAACTCTTTTTTTTTTTTAGCCCATCAAATAAGCAGGAATCTTGGAAGTGCTCGTTTCATCCAAAAGGATGGGGCAGAGCAAGCAGGAATGTGTTGGGAAGGCAAGGAAAGGTGACATTTCCTTGCACAAAAGGATTCTCCCCCATCCCCAGGCAGAGTCACTGGGAGGTGGAGTTGCATGTCTGTCTGTAATCCTTGTCTAAGCTGGCATCACCACCATGAGGGCAGCAGTCCCTGTGTGAACACGTTCAGCTGAAATATTTATAGATGCAGCTTATGACTCAAAGTCTGAACAGGTTCAGATTCCTCCTGTCTTCTGTCTTCAAATTCCTGCTGCATTAATTGTGCAGAGATCACTCTCACCTCTAGCAGAGGATATCCTCTCTGTGTTTCAGTTTCACTCTATATAAAAGATAATAACTGTTTCTGTGTCTCACAGTGGGAGTGTGTCACAGGAGGAATTGCAGTTAAAAGGAAGGCAGAAAATCTTAGGCTCCCTTTGAATTAGTATTTTAACTTCCAGAGAAGGATGACATCTCTTATTTGGTTTAAAAATAAAAATCAATTGCCCATAAATCTGAAACACATGTTGTTTTTCTACTAAAAAGATTAAGGATTTTCTTAAGCTCATTAAAGGAAAAAAAAAATAATGACATTGATCCGCCTATATCACCATAAGAATGTCTGAAGGCAATTGAGAGCTGTAAAAGAGACATGGTGTTATTGTAACCAAAATAGCCCTGAATCTGGCAAATTGTGCTTTTCTTTTCTTCTGGGTTCTGCAGCAAACTTTGCACTGTTTCTCCAAACTTATGCCTCTGTCTAGTCATGTGTTTTAGTGGGATTGAGTGGGATGTATACTCAAACAGAATTAGGACCTTTTATTATGAAAATACAAATGCCAGCTGCTGCGTGGCTTGAAAGATTTAATCACCGTCCAAATATTTCAAGGAGGGGAAATGGAAACCATTTGCTGTTTCTGATGCATATAGCTACAGGAGGATGCTCACCCTGTTGCTTCTCAAGGATTGTGTGTCTGTTTTGGGGTGTTTGTTATTCCCAATTTTCCTCCTTTCCATGTGCATCAAAGCCCAGAATCTGCAAAATGTGAATTAAACTCCTTAAGTGAAAAGGGGAAATGGGAAATCTGATTATGCCCTATCATCAGTAAAGCCCAGCATGACAAGCCAGTGTTCTTTATTCCAGTTAAAAGTTCCCAGAGCAACAAAACTGATAACCAAGTGCCCTGCTGGCTTTATTCATCAGTGTGGCAATTCCCAATGCCCTCGTTTGCTCTGTTCATGTGTTGAAAGTTTGCTGGAATGTGTACAAATGGTACTTCAGTAGTAACAGGATAGGAAGGTCTCAGTGTAATGTGAGAAGAGCCAGCATGGAAATATCCTGTCCTAAATTCCTGTGAGTGTCCAAAACACTAGGCCAGAAGTACTGGCAGCAGGGAGAAATTGGTCTTTTAATGAATCGAAACATTTTGGTGTTGTCAGACTTACAGGACAATTTGGAAAATTGTGGACTAATAACAAAAAAAAGGTGTGAGTTTTTTTTTTTTCTTTTATAAACTCTATTGTTCTTTTTGATGTTTAGACTTTCCCCTTATTTCATAAAGCATCTTGATGCTTTTAATGTCCTTTGGCTACTTGCTTTTGTCAGGTGACACAGCAGTTGGACTTTAAGCTTGATCCCTTTCCCATAACCAGATTTTTCCTTCAGCAGACTGCAGAACCCTGCAAAGTTTGCTGCATCATGAATATTTTGAGATAAACCTTCAAAACCCCAGGCTCCTTCTGCCCTAAATGTTCCTTGTCACCTCCTGGGACACTGTGTCTGTGGCTGTAGGGTGGGAATCAGTTGGGATATTTGGGTTCTTTCCATGCTTCCATCACCAGTTCAGAGCAGATACTTACTGGTAACTTGGACCACATGCTGTGTTCTCAGTAAGGTCAGTGAAGTGGAATTGGTCTGAAAATCAGCTTGTTTTAGGATTTGCTTTTTGTTGCACTTCATTTTGTTATTGAAATCGTAAAAGAAGGCTTGCCCCATCGAGGTGATGAAAACTCAAAGCTGTATTAATTTGTAGTTTTAAGAGAAAACAAAACAAAACCAAATGTCTTTGCAATGTTTTTTGACGTAGCTTCGTCCACTTGGAGTCATAAATGCCTTTGTGAATTCAGTGCAGCTATTCTTGCTCTTTAATGGGTTTAGTCAGCCAAAATCTTGCACAGACACACAGACATGTGTACACATACATCTGTAGGGAGAGAAAGTCAGGGCATCAGAGCTGATAAGGAAGAACCAAGCAGGATTCCCAGGTTTTTTAGATGCGTTCCTGAGAGAAATCAGCATTTCTTACACTGTGGTGATGTATTTTGAAAAACAAATTTTTGTTGTTTTGTTTTCCTACTTAACTTCCTGACAAGAATCAGCTGTACTGTAAGTTTATGGCTTGAGCAGGCTATTGTTTGTGCAGAAACCTCCCTGCTGCTGTATTTACTAAACATGTGTGATGCACAAATGCCAGTAAACTGCATCTTGGAGCATATTCCCTAGTGGCTAGTAAAAACTGCCTTTAAAGTTCAGCCTGTTTAAATATAGAGAGAATGTGCATCAAGTTTAACAGGAACAGGCCTGAATTTTTAATTATTCTCCAAACTGTTTTGATGTGAAGTCCAGGCTTTATTGAATTCAACAACAAACCTTGAGCATCCTTCAGTGGGTCTAGAATTTTGCTATTGAGGAGCTAGGTCTATATACAAAAAAAAAAAAAACAAAACCAAAACCATTGTCCCATTGACTAAGACCTCTCTTTTTGCTCTTCAGCTTTGAAAACACACAGACTGATTTTGTTAGGGAATTAATTCTCTTGTGTCCTTCTCTGCTAGTAGTTCCCACCTTCTAGAAAATAACAGTTGCAGATTTAGCCATCATCAGTGGGGAGTGCAGCATAAATCATGGGACGGGGTAGGACTGCACTGCTGTTCTCTTTTCCCAGTGAAATCACAGCTGTGTCTAACTTTTGTGTATATATGTGGTCCTGGAAGGGAAAACACAGATCCTGCTTCCAAGAGAAGCCTGGCAGGGCATGGATGGTCTGTGTCCTCCAGCCCCTGCTGCAAGAATTCCATGTTCAACCAGTGGGGAATTCACAATCAGTCTTTGGAGCAAGTACTGGGACCCAAGTCCCACCATCCCAGTTCCTGCTGTGTGCTGGGCTTTACTTGCCAGACTGGACAGTGTTGTGCTGAACCAGAAGGGAAGCCTAGAAAGTCTGTCTGATCTACTGAAAGTGAAACCACTTTAGAAGAGGAAGGAAAACGCCCTCCACCCTTATAAACTGGTAATTTGCATCTTTTGAAGGAGAGAAAGGAAATGAACCAGTGTCTCCCACATCCTGAGTGGTCTAACCACAAAAGCAGAGGGTGCAGGGGCCAGGCTGTGACTGTGCTGGGGATATTTGTGTGCCAGTGGTGGAGCCTGGGAGGCACTTCTCAGGTATCTGCCTGATGTGCCCTCCCAGGTGGGAAGGAAGGAGTGGTTTGGGTAAAGCTCAGCCTAAGTGAGGGGCAGAGTCTGGTGTTTGCCCAGGCACGTTTGCTGTTGAGCCCAAGCAGGTCCCAGCCCAGGTTTGCAGCCCCCACTCTCCTGGCAGTGTTGGGAGGGCACTGGGGCTTGGGCTGCCACTGCCAGCACAGGAGCTGATCTGGAGGGACATCACTGTCCTCTGTCAGCAGGATTCTCCCCTGATTCTGAACTCCCCAAATGGACAGGATGGGTGCTCTGGAAACTCCTGTGGCCGATTACAGTGCCTGTGTTTGCTCGTGCCAATCGAGCAGAGTTTGTATCCCACTGGTCACTCTAAATAAGGCATTTTCTGGAGAAATGAGGCAATCTCTCTGTAAAATACAGCTCCTATTCCTGAAATTCCTTACTTTCTGTTTGGCCAGGCCCAGCTGTTTTGTCAGTGGGGAGGAGTGGGTTGTGGGCTGTGTCTTGTCATCTAAAAAGTATGTAAATGGGGGAAAACATTTTCCCACATTGTTTTAGAGTAGATTTCTACCTGTACATCTCTACTTCTGTTGGTAATTCCAGTGGAGAAGCAGGAATTGTCTCAGTACTGGACTCTTGAGATCTGCCAGGCTTTAATTGTGAAGTTCCTACTTTGACAAGCACTTTAATTCACTAGAGCTTCCTGTTGTTTTTCCAGGTCAGTGAAACCCCCATTTTTGTGCCTGGTGTTTGGGGACCATATTTCTCTGCGATGGTACCTGGATTGTGGCTGAATGAGGGAGGTCAGAGTGCTACAGGAAAAAAAGTGAGTGTTTGGAGGCACAGACAGGCTCCAAGACTGCTGCTGTTTGGGCTACCCTCACTGGAATTCAGACCTGAAACACCTCCATAAGATCATGGGATGTACCAGGCTGCTGCAAGCAATTAACAATTAGATGAGTGTTTTGTCTGTTGCATAATACTAATTGGTGTAGAGATAGGGGATTATGCACAGGGCATGCCTTCCTTTTATGGTGGTGGTGATGATTATTGTAATTATCTTACAGGCAAATAGACTTCATTCTTTGCTTTAGCAGGAGGCTGAAATGGACTTTGAGGTGAAGAACATGATATATATTGTATTATATAGATCAGTTGTGTTCACTGATGGGCATAAATGGACACAATAGTAATATAGTAACATATTATTGCATCACCTCAGTTCTTTCCCTGAACACAAAGACTCTAACAGTATTAGGTTAATTTAATTTACCAATAAAACTTAAAGCCAAGCAGGGTTGACTATAAAATGAATTTTCTTATTTACAGGAAGGCAGTCAGAACTAAAATACTGATACCAAATTTAAAGAAAGGCTACATATACACAACAATATTTAGCCTCGAGTCCAAAAGTGTCAGCAAGACCATGGAGACTGCTTAACCCTGGAGCTTCTGGGTCTCCTTGTGCCACCTTGCCCAGCCTGTGGAAACCCTGGCTGGACTCAGGCTGAGCTGCAGGGGCCTCTGGAGAGGCTGCAGGAGAGAGCCCCAGGCCTGTGGGTGTCCCCTGGAAAGCCCCAAATTCGGGTGGGTTTGGTCTGTCACAAACTGCAGCTGTCATCGCTCCTGACTCAGCACCACCCATCTCTCTAAAAGCCTGGAGATGGGACTACGTGGCCAGGAAATGCCTTGGGGTATCCCTGCACTTAAACATTCCATAGGGAACAGTCACCGACTGAGAAGCACAAATCCTCCTGGATCGGGAAGCACGGACACACCCCAAGCTGAGCTGTGATTTAGGATCCCTCCTGTGCTCTCTGCTCTCTGACATTGCTCTGTGTCACAGCTTCAGTGGCACAGTCATTCCTCCTCCTGTTTTCCCACCCCACCTCCAGCCCATCCTTGGCCTTGTGGCTAAAAACTGCTTTTGCAGCAGGTGGGATGTGTATTCTTTACATTTTTCAGGACCAAAAAGTGTCCCATTTGACAAATAACTGCTACAACCAGTCATAAAACTAAATAATGTCCATGTAAAATAATAAATATATGCTCATAGCACCACCATTTTTCGAGGAAAATAGCAAATCCTGTGTGTTGTTTTGCAAGAACACTTTTGAGAGGGAAGTTTCTGTGTGCTTAATTCTGAGCAGGTAAATACACTTATCTAAGCTCCAGGCAGGATACAGGCAGTCAGTAGTTTTTCTTGGCTGGCTCACTGTGGTTCCACACTTAAAATGTACAATGAGAATTAAGGCATTTCACAAAAAAGGATTTTAAAAATCCTTTCCTTTCTTGTACCAGGGAACAAGGCGTTCCTGAATCATTAAAGAAATTACTGGAAAAAATGAACGGTCTTGTTAGGACCCATAGCAAAAGTCTGCTTGAAGGACGGTTAGGAGTATTAGGGAAAGTGTCTCATTAAAACACTCTTGGAAATGTGGTTTTCTTGAGGTGGTATGAACAGAAAACACATAGGGAGCTGTGGGAGGAGACATGTGCACTGTGCAGGGTATATTGCATTTATTCTCTCTGTCATTTCAAAGCTCCTGCTTTCTCACATCTGAAGTTTTCTGAAAGCAAACCAAAAAAAAAGGACATGTTTAGGGAGTCTTTCCATTGCTTGATCAACACCCCAAGGTTAATTTTTTCCATAAAATTTGAACAGTCTGATCAAACTTCCTAAAATTAAAACTGATCCCTTTTAAAAGCTCTAATTTTTTGGGATACAGCAGTAAAAGAAATCAGTTGGATTTTGAAAACTGTTTTAGGTAGAGTCCAAATGAAGATGTCCCTTCTTCTGCAAATTCTTGTTTAGTTGTATATTCAGTTGGGTTTTTTTCACTGTATTTTCAAAATTTATAAGAGGAAAGATATTGCACAATGGAGACAAAGGATGGCATGACATCATTACAAACTGTGAAATAAAAAATAGCAGAAAAGGGTTTCTTGATGCATCCCTCATGTGGCCATGGCTTGAATTAAGGGCAACCTTCATAACTCCTGTACCAGTTCTCTGTAACAGTGTTTTCATAGCACACACCTATACATGATGTTTATTTATAGATTTATTTCTGAATTTGTGAGCTGCCCCTGTGTTCTGAAGAGATTCTGCAGGACTGCAGAATTTGGGCCTGAGCTGTGTTTCTGGTGCATGCACACAGTTTGAACTCTGTCTTTGATGCTGATCTCAGGGAGAACACTCATGCATTCTTTTCTTTGCTGTGTTCACATGTGTATGCTTCTTTATATGGTTCAGGTCTATACTCCTGCTGTTAAGATTAAATACTAATGTGATTTGCTGTCAATAAGTACTACCAAATATACTCAATGTTCTTGAGTAGCTACAGTATTGCCTCCTTAGCTTTTAGTGTCACCTCTGATGGGATATTACCAAAAGGCCACAAAACCTGCTGAATTATTGTCTTAAAAGCCCATATTATTCTACCTGATACTTTGTGTTGTGAGTAATGGTAACCACTCTGGAGTGAAAGGACAAGCTGATTTATAAATTCAGCATAAGACAGAGCTTATATTGATCTTCTTTTATAGCAATAATTGCTTCTCAGGCTATGCATTTTGTTTCCTGCAATGAATGCCTGAAGCATCTATCAGGATGACAACACACCTCGTGTTTTATCATAACAGTGTGATAGAGAAAGATGATGCAGGGATTTGGGCCAAGATGATGCTTCTGGTAGAATTCCAGTGAGGATATCCATGCAGAATGAGAGGGATTAGAGGACATGCAGAGGGTGTTGGACAGGAAAAAAGTCATCCTTTCACCTTCCTCTCCTGACTGAGCTGCATGCTGAGCATTTGGCCTGGGTTTGGTGTGAGATTAGTTGTTTTCCTTACTGTTGATATGCCAAATCCTGAATTTCAGGGGGAGTTTTGCCATTGGCTTTGCTAGAACAAGGATTTAACACTTCATGAGTAATCTAGAAGATCCCTTGTCTTTTTTTAGAGCTATGACACCACCTTTCCCTTTTCCAGGATTGACTTTTCAAGATGTAGTCATCCCCAAAATGTTGCTTTTCTCTTTTTCAGATCGATCATGTGGTGCGAGGCCACGTCGCCTTCCCAGAATTGGAGGCAAAAGCTGCAGCCAGGTCAGTTTTATTCCTTTATCACATACCTTCCCTACAGACTGATGCACACTGATTCCCAGAAGGGTCCTCATTCCCAGACAGGGGAATTAACAGTCTGATAGTGGGCTGGAAGTATTTACAAAGACTTTCCAGGTGATTGCTCATAAATGTAAGGTTTAAACTCCCCTCAGATACCTTTGGCATATCTAAGTTATCATATTAACTTTTTGCTTTGCTATCCAGCCCAAGATATTTCTTGATTCTATAGCACCAGCCCTGTTCAGCAGACCTCCATGCTTTGGGCTAACAATACATCTTAATTTGTAGGTGAAATAATTAAGCTCCAAGGATAGGATGTAGCTTAATTAGGAATATATTATTCAGTATTTTTGAAACAGTCATCTAAAGGAAGGTGTAGCCACCATATGAGAAACTCCTGCTTGGCAGCACAAATAGAACAGAGAAACCCAGATGAATCTTCAGACAAAACTTTAAATGGAGGGGTGACTTGGAGGTAACTCCAGGATTCCTTGAACAAGAGGCTGTGTGTGAGGTGGAATTTGAGCTTGTTCTGCTTTAGAAGTGGATGAAGACAGTTCAGACACTTCTGTCAGGCCTGGACTTCCTCAAGCTTTTTTGGCTTGGATTCATTCTAAGATGGTTCACATCACTCCCAGAGAGGTCTTAGCTGAACAGTTGGGCACGTTGGATGAAAATGTGATTCTCTTTTAAAGTCCTTTTCCTCCTTAGATTAAAGAAAAAAAACCTAGCAAACTTGGCATTTTCCCTTCAGTTTGTCCCTCTGGTCTGAGGGGCAGGGTCAGTCCTGATAGATGGATTAAGCATGTGCTGTTACAGAGTTATTTTCAATGCTCCCTGGGGACACACAGCTCTACCTGGTTTCTCTGGATGACCCTTCCTTGCCTTGCAGGGCCCACTGCTTTCCTTGTTTGTTAAGAACTCGACCAGGATTCCCAGAAATGTATTGGACTTCATTCAATATGAAACAGATTCATGCTTCCTAGAATTCTCTTTGTTGTTCTCTGGAAAAGGAAATCAGGAAATAAATGCATCTGTGTATGTTTGGAATAAAGATTGAACTGGGTCTTTTTCAAATGCTGGCTTCCAGGCCATTTTTCCAATGCCCCCATTTGAAGCACAAGCATAAGATAAACAGTTTAGTCTGTAATGCCAGGATAAACCATTTTTTTAGTGTTGGAAAAATGCCTATGGAGTAGCCTACTTGTGTCTGATACTGAACTGTCTGACACAAACAATGCCACAGTGCAAAAAATGAGATTGTGAACAGGACACTAACCACAGAATATTGGCAGTAGAATTCCATATTATCCAAGGGTATGGTGTCATAACTTTGGATTTGAGTCTCCTGCAGTTAGTAACGTGATGGAGAATAGCACTGATAGTAAGAGTTGTAATATTTTATAGAAAGAGTGATAATATTTTATTAAGTTAATTTGCTCAATGGTATTTTTGTAGTGCTTTCCCAGTATCACTCTCCTAATGAAACATTGGTATTGCTATAAATTTACTAAACAAGTCTCATTAATTCTCTCCTCTTCTGTCTCCCTGTCCTTCTCAAATATTTGTTAAATTTAAAGAATTTAATTTGAATGAACAAAAATCAGGAACTTGGAAATTTGAACTTATTTTTTTCTCCTTATTTTTTTCCTTTTAATTTTTCCACGATTCCCCAAACTTCAGCCTTATCATGGATGCAAGTAGCAGCTGCTGTTGGCCAAAACTCTGGATTATGTGTTTACCTACATTAAGTCACATACACAGAATAAAAATAATCCCAGAATCACAGAACTGTGTGAGTTGGGAGGGACCTTACAGCCCACCCAGTGCCACCCCTGCCATGGGCAGGGTCACCTTCCACTACCCCAGGTTGCTCCAAGCCCCTTCCAACCTGGCCTTGGACACTTCCAAGGATCCAGGGACAACCACAGCTGCTCTGTGTCAGGGCCTGCCCACCCTCACAGGGAAGAATTCCTTCTCAATATCCCAGCTAACCCTGCCTTCTGTCACTGTGAAACCATTCCCCCTGGTTCTGTCACTCCAGGCCCTTGTTATTGTCTCTCTGAAGGCTCCTCTCAAACATGGCATCTTGTTTTGGAGGGTTATTGGTGATGATAAATGATTTCACTGGAATTGTCAGCAGAACAGTTCAGAGAATTTGGTTTATTATGTTTATTATGTTTATTTTGGTTTATTATATTCTTTGTGTGGCTTTAGGAATTTGAATCTGTTCAGCCATTGCAAATAGCCATGGAAGGGAGACCAAATGAGAATTCCATCCTTTGGTGTGTAGTTCCATATTGCCTTTACTTCCCATGATGGGTGCAGTGCAGTGAAGAGTTAAGCACATGCATGTCTGGATCATTACAAAAAGAACATCAGAGGTCACAAATCCATGCCTCTTTCCTCCTTCTGCCTCCCCAGACCTGTCCTCCCTTTCTCCTGATGCTGCTCAGGAGCAGGTTTGGAATGGCAGGTGCCTGCTGAGCACTTGATCCCAGGAGTTTCCCTGTGCAAACTCTGCTTTGCCCACACCAGAGCAGCTTTCCAGCTGTTTTAGCACTGGTGCAGAGATTTGTGGTGACTTGTGAGGGTGTGAGAGGCTCAGACAACAGCTCTGACCACTGCTGCTGAAGGCCAGGCTGGTGCAACCCTCCCAGTCCTATTCCTGGGTTCTTTTTTACTCTTCTTTTACTGGAAGTGGAGAGGGTTGGATTACATGAGGATTTTCTGGACAATTTAAATTTAGCATTTGGTTTATCTGATGGGCACAGTCTGTGAGCACCAAAACTTGGGGTTTTTCAGGCAATTCAGCAAGTTGCAGAAATTGCTGTGATGTATCACTTTTGCTCTTCATCCTGCATATTGTGTAGGTCTGATATTTAGTCATTACTGCTCTGTTAAATCCTGTACAGGTAGATTAGAGTAGGAAATTAAAAGAAATAGTATGACCCTTTTTGCTTTAAAGTTTAAATAATTCTGTTTTCTAGAATGACCATTTCTAATCTGCTAGAGGAGAAAAGTGTCTGACAGCAAGCTTTGTATGTCCTTTGGCACTTGGTGAAGTGATGTTTTAGGGCAGAATTCCCTTTCCTATAGATCTCAGTGCCATTTCCCCATCTTAAGAGATGAAAAGAAAGCATGGAAGTTACACACACAGCATCCCCCAGCAATCCTGGGATCTTTCTGGCAGAATGTAAGAATCATATTTGGCAGTTCCCTGTATCCCTTTTTTTTTTTTTAATTTAGAAATTGGATTTTTTTTCCCTGAAAGATACCTGCTGGCCTCTTCCATGATTCTTGGACAGATTAAATACCAACCTCTGGTTGTTTTCTGAAGTTGTACCCCATTTATGAACATAACTCTGGGCACACTTACATTGATTTCTTATTTTTCACTTTCAGCTCAGTTCCTTTTTTCATTGCAAAAGCTCGTGCTCAGCTCTGTAGGTCAGAGGCAGCTGCCACTGATGCTTTCACAGAGAACTGAGTAGAAAAAGCTCCAGGAGGTGATGGTGTTGTACTGTGTTAAACACAGAGGTGGTCAAACAGGATCTGCCAAGTGTTGGAGGGATTTTGCTGGTCACTCAGCCCAAATGTAGTGCCTTGAACCCTTATCTATATCAAGGGATAAAACCAAAATGTGAAAAGGTGTGGGGAAAAGTGTAATTCCAAGGTTATGTGGATCTTAAGCATATTTAGCTCAACTTCAGCCTCCTTTAGTTCAGTCCTTGTGTTCTGACAGAGCTGCACAAATGGCAAACCCTTGTGAGAGCAATCAACCAGGATGGAGAGGAGAGAGAGGCTGGGATGTCTGGTGGGTCTGTGGTTGAGTGAAGCTTTCCTTTTTTATCCTTCCCAACAGTCAAGCCATGATTGAGACTGAAATTAAAATGGTTTTATCCTGAGCATGTACTGCTTGTAGTGGAGTCTTTAGGGATGGAGAAAACAGGGCTGCTTTTACAAGAACGGGAAAGAAGTGATGGTGACCTCCAAATTATCATAATTCGGGTCCAGGAAGACACATAAAGTACATTTTAAAGGACGTGAATAATGATGTAAATTAGTTATTTTAATGTCTTCCAAGTGTACTTCATTTTGAATGATATCCTCTGATAGTGTACACATGGTAAGGTATAATTGAAAAAACATGCAGCTGAATGGTTGAATGCAAAGTATAAATATACAGCTGCTAGTGGGTCAGAAGTCAAACTAGTAAAGCATATGCCAAATTCCCTTAGGGATCTCATTAGTGCATGATTGAATATACATGTAGAGGCTAAATGAATATCACTGTTTGGGTTTGCAGTGGATGAGACAATGACTAATCAATTGTAATTAGGGTTAGATGCTATTATTGACCCACATGTCTAGAATTAAATGCCCCACTTGCAGATTTCCAAGGAGTTGGAAAATATATATGTTTGTGATGAGTGCTTGAAAAATAAAATATTCTGAGCTTAATTGCAACATTTTTTAAATGGAATGTCACTAGAGTCATTGCAAGCCAAGGCACTGAAGAATTCACCATTAGTCCTAAGTCCAGGAACAAAGTCTGTTGGATATTGTGGAGCTGGGTGTAGCATCTGAACTTAGATACAAACATATTTAGGCCCATGTTGGGCTCCTCCCTAAAATAGCAGCCACTGACTTTCTCTCCTCCACCCTTAGTGCTGCATTTTAATCATAACACACACTGAAATAATTAAGGTTTAAAAAAGGAAAGCTGTACATCCAGCACTATTGATTAATCAGAGAAATTTTTAAACATTTGTGAAGGAATTTGGTTTTCATTTCTGTCTAGAATCCTCCTTGCTCTTCCCTCTCATTTTTGGGGCAGGAGCAGCAGCAGCCCCCAAATCTCAAACATCTCTGAGGACTCTTAGGAATCAGTGGATAAACTCAAGGTCACATTATCTCCCCTCATCCCAAGAAATTAAGGAATTCTGATGGCCCATTGAGACAAGTGCACAGAGACATCCCTGCAGTGCCATGGCCTTGGCAGGCAGTGGGATTTTGCTGTGCTTTGGTGGGGTTTCTGCATTTGGTGGTAGTACAAATGTTTTATGTTTGAAGAATAACCTCCCCCCTCTTTTTCCAACTTGTTTTTCTTGCAGTGCTCACAGTATATATACATACTTGAACAGTCACCTGGATCTGATTAAGAAATCTTTGCCTGTGGGTTTCCTCACTGTTGATTTACATGTTTGGCCAGATTTCCATGGTAACAGATCTCCCTTAACAGATCTGACACTAAAGGGCATGGTAAGAAACAGCCTGTCTTTGCAAAAAGGTCAATACAGGGTAAAAAAAAAAAAAAAAAAAAAAGNAAAAAAAAAAAAAAGGCAGTTTGGAAGGAGCTTTTCTTCAATTTTGAGTGTACTCCTCCTTAGCTATTTACACTATCCCAAAGGATTTGGGTTTCTTGCTGCTTTGCTGATGTTTCAGTAGAAAACCAGAGATCATTGTACTTGAGATATCACTACAGCCACATTAATTTTCTGAAAACTTGAGGAATGTTGTATGTGTCCAGGTACCTTTCCTAGGAATCACATTTCACAGCTCTTGCTCAGTTGTTATCTCACCTGTGTATCAAATCTTAGAATTTGTTGCAATTAATTTCAAGAGAAATTTGAGAAAAAACTTGTCTGGGAAAGGGGTTAAATATTCTGATGATAGGTGGTTGATTTAAACAACTTTTCAGCCCATCTTTCAGAGTTTGGGCGTTCCTTTTCCTTGAATTTTCAGTGGTAGATCAGCTCACTCACAAGCCAGGGCTGTGCAGAACTTTAACAGAAGGGTATCATAAGTGTATAATTTGGTGATATCAAAACACCTGGTGATTAATGCAAAAATCTCCTTCAAAGTGCCAACCTTGAAGTGAGCCTCTCAAGCTATTCACCAGCACCAAAATCTGCTGTATTTAAGGCTGAGACAGGAAAGGCATAAGCACTGCTGCATATTTCCCTCACAAATGAGAGAAACATTAAAAAAAAAAAAAAAAAGCCTATATATTTTGGGCTCCTAATAATACCTCCATTATTTTATGAAATAATTACATGCTGCAGAAAAATCAGAATTTCCTGGGTATGATGGCTGTTTGCAAATACTGGTAATAGCAACCCATTTTTTCTGTCACAATTCTGTCTGCATTCAGGTCTTGCCTGATATTAATCCAGAGTAACTACAGTGCAGTATTGATTTATGTCAGACTAAAGGAGGTTAAGATATAGTATTTAATTATTAATTGTGTTTCAGTGTTAGGGTGCTTGGGAGGGAGGGGGAGAAATGCTTTTAAAAAGTTATTTTTATGTAATAGCATTTTCCAATTATTACATTAACTATATTCACAAGCAATATCTGAGTCATAACATAAAGCTGTCAGAGTTAATCTATCTCTAATCCCATACAATATGCTGTTTGTTCTTTATTTCTTCACAAGGGCAAGGATGATTTAAGTGGTTCTTCCCCAGATCAGGAATAACATGTTTAACGTAACATTATGTGTACAGCTCACAGGAGTAAGGCTTGGAATTAGCACTTAAAACTTGTTACAACAAGAAGCCATGGAGAATAATAGAGTTTTACCTTGGCTGGATTTTTACATCTTCTTTTTTGATCTTTGCACAGGTTGTTGGACTAACATTGTCTCGGGGTCTGGATGAACTTGCCCTTATCTACCTGGCCACAATCCAAGCCATTGCTGTAAGACATTTTTTGTGCATAAAAGAAGAAATGAATTGTCTCGTGTTCTGTGCAGACTGATCATTCCCTTCTGCTAACCAGATTTCTAATAATACATGAATTCACTTAATGGGCTTCTTAAAGGAGCAAGATACTGTTCACCCATATTGGTGACCACTCCCAGCTGAGGGATAATCAACAGACTGTGGGGGAAGATGTTCCCCCAAAAAATCCTGTCCTTATGGCAATTCTGTAAGTGAAGCTTTTGCCTCTGGTGCAGATGTGAGGGAGGAGGCTGACAGCACAAGGAGCAGTGTTAACATCCCAGCTGTCTGAAGGGAGGCTGAGAGAGGGGGAGAAAAGCTCTGGCAATTGTACAAAGGCCTCTGTGCTGCCCTGAAAAGCCTCAGCCTCAGATTGTTGCCATCTCCAGGGATTTGCCCTCCCTGCCCAGTGGCTGAGGCTCAGCTCTGTGCCAGGCTGAGCAGGGCTGTGCTTCAGACCCACCAGGGCACATCTTCCCCCTCCTGTCCCTGCCTGTGGCCGTGGGTGTGCAAGCAGGAAGGGCAGGGAGGCTGGGAAATGTCCCTTGTGTTTGCCAGCACCCACATTTAATTTATATTTTATTTCTATTATATTTTATTTCTATTTTATTTGTGTTTTTATTTATATGGGGAGTTTTATTGGAATACTTTTCTTTCTGCCCTGGTTTTCTCTTGAAACCACGGGAAGTTCACGAGAAGTTCTGTTTTGAGGTGAAACCCTGGCTCACAGAAGTGGTTTGGAAAGCCTGGCTCAGGGTGTTTCCAGTGGGACATGCTGTCCCCAGCTCTCTGGAGACTGAAATCCACACATTCCTCTGACATCCTTCCTGTCAATTTTTTATTTTTTATTTTTTTTAAGTTTGTTGAACTTGAGGTGTTTTTGCAAACCATGACCAGTCTGATGAATTGGGGAGTTTTCCTGACAAAACTCTGTTCAGCTGGAAAACTTCCAAACTCCTCTCCTGGTTAAACAACAACTTTTCTAGGCTGGGTCAGCCATCTGGGATGGAGAGGGTGGGCGGCTGCTGTAAATTTACTGGGAATTGTTCATCTTATGTGTTAACCCTCCCTCTTCAGCAAATAAGGAGAACTTAACCCCAGCCTGGGATTCATTGCTGTGAGTTTGGAGCCTTTTGCAGATGAATGTAGCTGAGTTATACCTGATGCTTCAGTATAATCCCACCATTGAAAGAAGAATGTGGAGGAGAGGTTAAACAATGCCAGGGACTGATCCTGCCCCTGAAAGGAACTTCCCAGTCTGGAACAGGTGCCCTGTGATTATCTCGTGCTAACCAAGTGGAAACCTTCTCTGCTGGAAATCCTGGGAAAGTCACCTATTATCTCATTATATGATACAGCTCAAACTTTATTGTAAAACTACTGTTTTGAGCAGTAAATTCAGCAGCTGCATATCTTTCTGATATGCTGATTGGTCTGATTTAATATAAAAAGGCCATGTTGTAGTTTTCTTTTCACTATAAGGGAAATTATTTTTTCCTCAAAGCATTATTGAAACAGTAACTAAAGAGCAGACACGGAACATTGGTTTTGACTCGATATATTTACTAATTGCTAATGGGATACCTAAGAAATTAAATTTTCACTCCCAATTTTAGCTTCACTTTTATAGAAGGAAATGGTTGTAGTAATCCTGTGCCATTAGCTGTCTTCAATGGATGCAAGATAAACTTTAAATCTATGTAAAAATCTTGTACAAAGTGTAGGCCTGCCCACAGAATGTTAATCTCTAGTTTTCTTTTCAGCAGGAGATGCTTTTTCCTTTTTATATAAAATTTGCATTTGAAGCCCCTCAATTTGCATTTTCTCCAACCCAGGATTAAATTAGTTCCCCCCCACCCACAGTGAAATAAGTCTGGCTTTAATTTAAATTGCTGTGTGAATACAATTTTCCAGGCAGGTAAACACAAAATTATTTTCACAGCGTGTTCTTTCTCAGGGTCTTTGACATGTGTATGTTGTGAGAGAAGTTGTTAATAAATTTGAATTTCAGAAGCAGTGAAAGAGAATCTCCTTTTAACTATTCACTGCAAAATGCAATGCAACAGTTGGCCAGATGAGAACATGATCAGAGATGTAATTGTGGCCATCCAGCCTGTTCTGAGCAGGCAGACTCCTTTTGGAGCAGTTTATTTTTCCATAATTAAAATCGTGGCTGTGCAATTTGGAAATCAGCCCTCTGTGTCAATAGGGAAGCAATGGATTTAGTCAGCTGGGGCTGGGGCTGCTCAGGTTCCTCTGAACTGCTTGTCTAAAAATCAAAATACATTTGAAGGCCTGTCCTGAATAGTGCTGGGCATTCACTGTGGATGTCTCCAGCCTGATGGAAACCTGCAAGTTCAATTTTCAGTAGCTTTTATTTCAAGAGGGGTTTGTTAGAGCTGCAGCCCTCTTAATGAACTGCAGCATGGCCTAAAGAAAACTTCCAATGACAGTTTATGAAAACTCTGACCAGATTGTGTTTTGTGGGGAATCTGCCTACCAAGAGTCAGCCTGGGCAACATTTTGCCTTGAATTGGACATTTTGTCAAGTCTGAGCTTCAAGCTTAACTTCCAAGGTATTATAAAGAGCTGGGAATTCTTTTTGGTCATATAGTTTGTCAAAGAAATGGAAAATATTCTTGCAAGAGGAGAAGGTTGACTTCAGTGAGGAGGGAAGCAAAGCAAACATAAAGGAAAAATGTTTTTTTAATTGGAAATGACAAAGCATTTTCTTCTGCCATTGGGATTTGAGTTGCTCAGATAGGAGACTGTAAATGAAAAGTTTAAACTATGCCTGCATTTGAAATATTCCAATTAATCCAGCCATGAAGTGGAACATTGTATTTTGCATAGGGCAAAGGCCAAGAGAAATAGTTAAGCCAATACAAAATTCCTCAGGTTTTCCTTTTTGCTGAAAAGACAAAACCCAGTTTTTTATTTGCTGCTCTCTTTTTGTTCTGTTTTGCTGCTTGGCTTCAGAATTGAAACCTCTTTACTGAGCTGGATTTTCAGATGCTGTTGTACAAAGTAAAGAGAAGGCTTTGGTGGGGATGTCTTTGCCATGCAGGTGTAATTTCTGTGGCTTCTCTCCTGTGCTCATCTGGTTCTGTTTTTTCCCCCCCTTTCTGAAGTTAGGAACAAGACATATTTTGGAGGTGATGCAGGCTGCAGGACATGACATCACCACGCTGTTCCTGTGTGGTGGGCTGAGCAAGAACCCTCTCTTTGTGCAGATGCACGCTGACATTACTGGTAAGCTTGGGCAAGTGCATGGAAAGGAATGTAAATATATTTATTTAAGGTGTCTAAGTACTTTGTCTTTGGAAAAATAAAGACTTTCTTTACATAGAGCTGTATTTTGCTGCATGGCCAAAAAAGTGTGCAATGAAATGTTCCTTCTACAGGCTTTATCCTATTTGACTTGTGACATTTCCTGCTCATGCTGGGCATTGTATCCATCCCTTAGAACAATTCTTTCCTGAATTGCTTCCACGCCTGTGTCACTGATGTGGTTTAGGGGACAACATTTGGATCTTTGCTCCTGCAAGGTTTTGCAGAATTCCTGGTGGGTGGAAGGCCCTGGGGATGTGTTTCACTACAAAAGGAGCTCTCAGCCCTCCATGGTATTTTTGGTCTCCCTTCAGCCTGTGTATGTTGAACATCTCTGCACACCTGCGAGTCAGTTGAATGTACTTCAAAAAATGTGGAAAAAATAACAAAATTTAGTGTAAAGGACTTCAGAGAAACACTGAGTGATGTGTGTTTTGGGTTTATTTCAAATTAAGATCAGCTAAGCTGTCATAAATGGAGTTTAAGGCCCAAATTTGGGGTGTTTGGTCTGGAGATCTGACTTGCCCTAAGATCAAACCACACTTTATAACCCTGATGGACAAGCAAAAAATATAATGCCTGTTGAACTTAAAATTCACTAAATACATTGTAATCAATGTGATGCTTTGTGAACAATGATGCTAAGTCCATTCCTTTCCTTCAAAAACTCACATATTTTAGGTGAATTTCAGCTACATGTAGAGTTGGGGTGCTGGGTCACGATGTGTAAAAGAAAAGATCTGTGAAAAGGTATTCTGATTAAAATGTAATCACAAGTTCTTTGACTGTAACTAATGGCCAAGTACAATTCAGTACAAAAAGGCCTTTTTGCAGTCTGGAGTTCTCCCCCATTTGTAAAATCAGTGACTGACAAGGGATGTCAGAGTTCATCTGACTGAAATGCTCTTGGTTATGTTGAACTCATTAGAGCCTATCAGATAAAATAACTAACATTCCAGGATCAATCCCCCATTCTTTCCTGAAAAGAAAAAAATCTGAATATATTATTGTTACCGACAAATGCCCATGACTCAGCCATGCAGACATCCAATAGATAATTCCACAGGCCACTTAAAAAGTATCTTGATCTTTTTGTTTGCCTGGTAAGAATTCGGTATTCATTCTGACGATGCGGGAAATGGGCAGTAAATTTCAGAGCACGCTGAAAATTGCTCACTGACGCCTGGCAAAGAGCCCCGGAGTTCTGAGCTTGAGCTTTTGGTTTGCTATTCCAAGCTGAACCAAATCCTGAGCTGGGTTTCAGCTGAACTGGAGGAATGCTCAGGTGACAGGGCAAGCTTTGCATGGAGAATGCCTGGTGTGAGGTGAATTTGCTTTGTGTCAGTCATTGCTTTTTGTGTTAATAATTTTATTTCTCACTTTGCAAATGGTGCTTTTTGCTTTTTTCCTCTATAGGAGTTGTTCTTGGCTGATTTTAGGACTTCACCCAAATTTCAGTTCCTTCTAATCTTACAGCTGGATCTCAGGAGCAGCATTTTTTTGGGGGCATAATAACAGTGGAGATTGTTCTGAGCAGGAATCCCTGCTCCCACCCCTTTGTTTGCATCATCATTCACTGAATGACATTATCTCAGTACTGGAAAGGCAGACACATGCCAAATACTGCAGGAATATTAAATTTTTTGACTTACTGAGGATAAGCATCTGAAGTGCAGCTAGAAAAGTATTTAGGTTTATGCTCTTGGTTTAGATTTTTCAGGGGAATTAAGAAAGCAGGCTCATTTTTGTTTGTTTTTTTTAGCCTTTTCCTGCTTTTCTTTACACTAATGAAACAGGTCTCAGAAAATTCTGCATAAGGGAAAGTGTGTTTTCAATAGTACCCATGGGTGATGAAACACTAATATTTAATTCTGCTTTAGAATACATTGTTTACTTGTTTTTCCAGTGTTTTAATTTTGTTTTTGAGTATCTTGCACAATTTGGAAGACAAGATTTCTCTTATTATTTCATATGTAGCTTGAGAAAGCTTACTACTCATATTTTCATGGCTTCCAGCAAAACCAGACTGGCTTTGTTGGCTGTATGTTCAAAACCAAACACAAACAATCTTTTTTTTTTTTTTTTGTTTGTTGCAAAAGAAACAAAAAGGAGACTGCCTTGTTTTCCCCTCCAGGTCAACTTTTAATAGGCACGTGGGTTTGGAGGGTGTGGGTAACAGGTTTATACCAAGCCCTTTGAGTGAGATAAATAGCCAGAGTCAAAGATCTGGAGGGTTGTTTTTTGTGTGGTTTATGTTCTGCATTAATATTTTGCTAAAATGATTTTATTTAAATGCTGCACTTTCCTTGGAGCCTGGAACCACAGTGCAGAGAGATTTACATTAACCTACAGCAGGATGTAGCTGTGAAAGGGGTTTTGAATAATGGTTTTCAAGGCCTTTTTGATTCATTTTTTGTTTGCCTTTTTGGGTTTTAATTATTTGTGGAATTGCTGGTGCTGCTTTGTTCCCTAACAGAGGCCTGGCTCTTCCTTCTGCAGGCAAACCTGTTGTGCTGTCCAAAGAAGTGGAGTCTGTTTTGGTGGGTGCTGCTATTCTTGGAGCTTGTGCTTCTGGGGATTTTGCATCTGTCCAGGTATGCAGCACCTGATTTTATGTCATTTTTTGTTCAGCTTTAATGTGTTTTACACCTTGACTTCTGGCACCATGCACACACCTTAATCCAAGTGGAAAAGTTTGTCCCTCCTGCACAGCCAGACAAGATCCAGCATCGCTTTCTCTCCACCCTCTGTTTAATTCCAGATATTATTTAGGTGTGTTGAGGATTCATTTGTCTTTGGACTGTGGGGACATGCATAGAAGCTGTGTATAAAGTTAGCCCATATAATTTTATAGACAAAACAGGGAATTTGGCAAGGCTCTGATCCTGCAGGAAGGTCACACCTTCATCTCAGTTACATTTGTCCTACTTTTCTTCCTTCATAGTGAGGAATGTTAAACATAAGAAGCAACATAGCATTATTTATGTAGTAATAAATAACACATCTTAGCTCTTGTCTTGTCCCCAGTAAATTCAGAGTTAATAATGAGGATGGAATTTCATGTTCATTCATGTTATTTCAGTCCATTAACAGCTGAAAAAGTAGCAGTGAGGCTTTTATTTTTAGTGGATCAGTCAAAGCATAGCTTAGCTGCATTTATACAAACAACAGTGGCATCAGAAACCCAAAGAAGGGTCTGACTGTCCCAAACCATGCCTGTTTTCCCACCTGGCAGTCCCATAAGCCATGTCCTCTCCTCATACTGCACAAGGACACTGACAATGCAGTTGGGCAAAAGGATTTATCACAATGGTCCCTAATACATTTGTTGTGTTTTTCTTTATAACATCAGGCACAGATATTTGTGGATGAAATTTTGCACAAAAGCTTATCTGGAGATATTTTGTGAGTAGGGAGGTCAGCTCCTTGACCTGGTTAAATTGGTGCAGTTCCACTGGAATCAATAAACAGCTCCACATAAGCTGAGGAGCTGGGCTGTGCTTGGCACTTCTCCAAAAGGGAATATTCTACAGTGCTATGTAGGTTAGCAGGAAGAGCAGTTTCCTTTCATAAGAATATTTCCATTAAAATGAATCCCATTGCAGCAAATACACAGTGCAACATAATAATAATAACTCTGTGTAGTAATTCTAGTGTTTGTAAGGAGACCTTGGTTTGATAAATGTAATTTCAGTAGCAACTTTTGGTGACAGGACTTCATATATAATTCTTACTCTTCTGTTAATCTTCTGCCTTCAAACACATATTTCATTCCAAGTTTAGGATGTTTTCCACTACTGTACAATATCTGAACATCTCAAAACTGATTTTGCTAAGTGTTTTTATCAATATTGGAAAAACCTAAAGCTGTGAAGTTTTCTGTGTTGTGTTTTATACTTTTGTGTATCCACTTACCTTTAGTTTTTAACTCCACCCTTATATATAAAAAATATTTCAATATTTCAGAATAAAATCCAGTACATGTATGAATACTTCTAAAATAATTTAGCTATGTGGGATCAAAAAGGAAAAACTGTATACATTTATTTTAGGGTCAGGGAAATGTAAATGTGTATCCACCATTGCAGTTCAATAACCTCCCTGACATTTATTTTTGTAACACATCTTCCAAAATAACCCTTTCTGAGAGGTGCTGCTGCAAACATTCAGCATCTTTGTAGACTTTGTAAATACAGGTTATTACCTCTCCTCTAATAGATGGTTTATGCTTAATTACTGTGCTTTCCAAAGCTCTTTGTTTGCTCAGTGTAATAGTAAAGGAGAGAACTGTGGGTTTTTTACAACAACCTCTCTCCTTATGTCTGTGGTTTTATGAAGGGGATTTTTTACTGTATTTTTCCCAGTTACTGGTCACATTTCTCAGAACAAGTTTTGGACATTTCCACTCAATGTCAGAATCAAAACCTTTAAAAGCTCCCTGGTTTTTATGCGTTGGCTGTTCTCCACTTTCTAAATCTCAAGCAGTTTTAGGACAGCTTGGAGGTAGCACCTGAATCTGGATCCCTCCAAATCACTTCTGCTAATATTAGTCCAGCTTCACGCTCTGCTGCCCACCAGGGATGCTGAATTTGAGGGAATGTGCATCCTGTAGGTATTTGGGGCATGGGGCAGCTGCCTCACTCAGAATCTGGACAAAGACAAAGGTAAAATCCTCAAAAATCTCCCAGCACATCCTTTGGAGCAGAGGAAAGACAAGGTGGGTCACCTAGGGAAGAGCCAGCTCTGTGGTAATCTTATGGAGCAGTCAGAGTTAGGCTTTATTGAACTGAACAGGTAAGAAATGTGTTGGAATTGGGTGGTATTTCCTGGGGCAGGTCTGTGGCTTGGTGGTTGCTGTACTCTCATCCTCCTGCACAGTCCTGCTGTGGTGCCCCTCACTGGGGTTTGCAGATGGGGAAGCAGCAGAGGATGGTTTTTCCAAGGACGTGGCTGTTGATGCCCTCACCCCACGTGGGACAGCAGGAGCCTCACCCTGACCTGTCTTGGGCAGTGGGTCATGGTGGCTGCAACATTAAAGAGCTTTTGGTATCCCTAAAGAAGTTTATTCTCACAAAGAAACAAGCAGCAACATGCCACCTGTCTCTTCTCCCTTTCCATACTGCAGCTCTTTGAACAATTTGTTCTAATTCTTCATTTTCACATATTTTTCTTCATATTTCAAGTGATTTGTGAAAGTTTTTCACTCTTTCTACTGATGGCCACATCTGTATTAGCACCAGAATTCTCAATATGCTGAGCCTTTACAGAGAAGCCTTGGAAATGAAGGGTAATGCAAAGCTGTGACCAAACAGGTTAATTTGCAAGCTCCTAGTGTGGATTGAAAAGTTCAAGCCCCTTGAAGCTGCAATTTCATCTTTAGGTAATTCTATCAAGGGAAGATTTATAACCTCCATCTCTCAGGCCTGGTCACCATATGTTGTTGCTTCAAAGAATGTTGACTTCCCTATTTTCCTCTTCATTTACTCTCCCTGCATTTTTCTCCTCTGTGGTAAAACAATTGGTCTATCCAAAAAGAAAAAGAAAAACGCAATGTGGTGAGTTCTTCCCCATTTCATCTCTTGGTTATTTAGTCTCTAGAAACTCCAGAAAGGGGAGAAAATCCTCTGAATTTCTTCTTGGTTTATCTTTTAATTTGGCCCTACAAATGCTGTACACTTCTACTTGGAGTGGTTTTGTGGGAGCTCTAACACAGCTTGGCTGGGCCCCAGCAGACAGCGCTGTGTAAAACAGTTTTTGAAATAGAGACTGGATTTTGGGGGTTTGGATTTTTGAAATAGGTGCTGTATTGAGTGAAATAACCTTCACATTGCTGGCTTAGATGGGTCAATTTATTGGTTCTAGCCATTCCTTTCATGCTGAGCAGCAGGATCCTGCTTTTCTGTGGGATTGTTTCTATAGTAAAAATATAGTTTCCGGTTTAGCCAGCCAGCAATTCCTTCTCAGTAAAAATGTTCAATAAATAAATGTCAAAGTTTCCAGTATATCCTCATTACTCTGCCTCACTCATACGTAATTGAAAATGGGAAGAAGGTGCTATTTGATTTGGCAGTCATCCAGCTAATTTTTTTTTTTTGGATAGCCCACTCTTTGGGACAAAGCTGTACACCAGGGAACAGGATTATTGCCTTATAAAACCCTGCAGCCCACTGACTATTCCTTAATTGTGTATTAAAGCAATTAATAAAATTACCTGTATGGAACCAGATTACCAGATTTATTTTGGATATGCTGCGTTCACGTGGGGCATTGTTACTGGCCAGCAGGGGAGAGAAGAAACTCTGATTTTCTAGAGTGCATTTTGTTGGTAGCTCTCTGTAATCAGCTTTCTGTGAACATTTTTGTCATGAAACACTGAGCTAGAATTTAGAATCTACAGGACTACAAGATTTTTCAGGTGTCCAATTGACTTGTAAGTGAGGTTTAACCTTTTTTTTTCTTGGTTTTGGTTGTTAAGCAAGTTGATGGTATATCCTGCAAAAAGATAAGGAAAAGCTTTTTCATTGTTTCTATAAAGCAGATCAGAGGTGTGTAAAATGAGCTGGATTCTACAGGAAGAGGTGTTAGGTAATTATCTCATGGATTAGCTGAATTATTCAGCAGCAGCTGAGCAGGTGAAGGATCCCTTGGGTCCAGTCTGCAGCCCTGGAAGCAGCCCCAGGAGCCCTGGGGATCGTGGTCCCCTGGCTCAGAGGGAGCTGAAGTTAAGGTGGTGCAGGGGAATAATTCACTCACAACTCTGTACTAACAGAGCCTGGAAGAGTTCTGTTTGTGCACTGCTGGGTTTGGCTTCATTTAATGGGCATCTCCTCTCAGTTGTCTCAGGATGACGTTGGGTGGCACAACACAGAGGGGAAAATGGAATAACAACCCCACAGATAGCACAAGTTTTGTAAGGATCAGCCAGGAAGAACATAGGATACATGGAGTGT
The DNA here is from genome assembly GCA_013389925.1 of Aegithalos caudatus. Taxonomy (NCBI): domain Eukaryota; kingdom Metazoa; phylum Chordata; class Aves; order Passeriformes; family Aegithalidae; genus Aegithalos; species Aegithalos caudatus. The sequence continues at coordinate 1,191,796 of WEIU01007906.1, read as the reverse complement.
TTCCCTTGTAACAATCAAAGTGTTACAGACAGTCATGAATGTAAAGAAGTTCCTGAGTACATTTAATCCACAGCCTTGGTAATGAACCAACTGGCAATGGGGAAGAGACAACATTTTCATAAAAACACCCATAAATAGTACTGGGACATACTCAACTTTTGTGCTGACAGAATTGGAGAGGGTTAGGCCATTTCCATTTCTGGATCAGGCTGTTTCTGGTGTAATTTTGTTCCACTTATTTCAGTGGACACGCTGCAGTTGAGGATCTGATCCTCTATTCCTCTTCCAAAGCTTCACCTGTCAGGCCATGGATTGAAATTCATGCAAGCGTCCCGTGATTTCCATATTTTCAAAAGAAAGGACTGAGTGGAAGATCAGGGAAGGGATAAGTTTTTCCTTAGAAATGGTAATATCTTGGGAAATCAAAAGAGGAAATAAAATGACTTCTCCCTGTTGAGTTCAGGAATGCTGCCTTCCCTCATCTCATTAAAAATGTAAAGCACTCTCGTTTTTGAGCGGGGTGAATTAGTAATTAAGTGCTATAATCAACTTGTGTAAACATAATATTGAAGGAGAACAGCAAATTAATCATTTCGTTGGCTTGCCCTACCTAATTAATGCACCTTTTAGCAAAGGCCTTCCTGCCAGGTTGGCTTTTTTCTCCTGTTCCCTTAATCAGAGGATTTTGGAAAGGCAGGGGAAGGAGATGGTTTTTCTTAAGCATCATGATGTACACAAAGAGTGTGTTAGGGTGCTGTGACCTTGCCTTCCTTTTCTTCAACAATTCCAGATCTGGGCATATAGAATGTGAGCCCAAGGTCTGGGGAGACCATCCTTGGGCAAAAGTAAAAAACTCTCCTAGGTAGGCATTGGTTGGTGTGGCCTCTTCTTCTAAGAGACTTTGAGAACCAAACTATTTCATGTAAAATGTTCAATGGCTGTGGAGAATATTTATATCTAACCAAGCCTGGGCTCAGGGCAGCAGCTTGGCAGTAGAACTTGATCCCTTTACCTCTTTCCTTGGTGTTTTGACAGTGAAATATGGCTTTTCCTAGTTGAGAGTGGGTTTTTTTTTCCTTGTGTAATAAAGTTAGATTCAATATGGGCATGCATGAAACCACCAAGATACTGGCAATGCTTCTGGCTTTTGTATAGAGTCAGCTGCCTCCTTACCAGAAATCTTGAGAGAAATATAGATGAGAGAGAGAAATAAAAAGGCAGTGATTTGATGGCCACTGTCCAGTTCCTTGTGGCCTAGTGTTTATGGTACAAAGAGTGCCTTTTTAGTTAGCATATTTTGGCCTTAGTGTCAGAAGCCTTTGCAGTGAGGGTAAAAAGCAGATGAATCACTACTACTCTTTTGCCCTAAGGATGATCCTTCTGTATTAAAGCTGAGAAATATAAATGCTGGTTTGTCTCTGCCAAGCACAAAATGAGCTTTCAATCAGTTTGAGAGTGTGACTTTTTTTTTTTTTTTTCACTTTCCAAGCCACAATAAATATATAGAAACCTTTCTACCTTCTTTCAGCTGACTCCAGTGGACAGCATTTCCACGTGGCTGGAGTTCCTCTCTTGGTGGGAGTTTAATCACACACACAAACACCACCAAGCAGAGATCACACAGCTGAGATGTGGCTGTAGTGACTCGCAGGATGCTTTCACAAAAGTGCTTAGAAAAGTACCCTGTGCCTTGTTGCTGTTTACTGACATGTGATACTGGTTGACATCTGTTGCCCTTCTCATTTGAGGTCTGTTTGCTTTACTAACTTTAACATTTCCACATTGCTGTGCTGCTGAAGTGCAGATACACAAATCTCCTTGCAGTCCCCAAGGTCCTTTTATGAGAAACAGAGCTGCCATCATTTGATATCATCCTGCTGGCTGCCTTTTATACTGGAGTGGAGAGAAATAATTCTGTTGCTGTGAAATGTTCTTGGGGGAGTGCACTGTCTAGTGCTATATGTTGTCATACATTTGATGTATTATCAGATCAGTACATGCTGTGCAGTAGTGTTTAGTTCATTGTCACAGCAGATGATTTGTGGTTGGTTTATATCACTTGAAATTATTACAGGTAAAAACTTGTCTAAGTAAATGTCAAAGTTTGTCACAGCAGGTCATATAGCTGCTGCAGTGACAGATGATCTTAGTCCACAATCCTAATGCAGCATTCCCGGTTAATCAGTCTTGCTCCAGGATTTCAGAGGAGTGACACCAGTTTACTCCAGTGCCCCAGTCCAGTCAAGCACTGGGGTGCATCATCTGAATTCCAAGTGGGCAAGAAGCTCAGCTGGAGACAGGCAGGACTGCCCATGTGCTGAAGTGCTTTACTGGATCAGAGCCCAAACAGGAATCTGACACAGCTCACTGGGAGGTGACACATCTTGGCATGATAAAGGTGATTAGAGCTCTTGCAGTTGGTTTGTGTTATTGCTCCTTTAGGAACAAGTTGTGGATGCCACAGGTAATGGGATTCAAAGGCTGTGTCTTTTGTTAAGTGCTGTCCTTCCTGTGGAAACTCAGCGTGCTGCATTGGAAATGTCACACAGAACACAAATGTTCAGATTTGGAATTTCTCAGTAACTCTTTAATGACAGGGAAAGGCAGCTGCAGGGAGTCCTTGTGATATATCAGCTATAACAGAACTGCCCATTTACAGGAGCTGAGTGTTTGGCACAGCTCTTCAACACTGGAGGCAGCAACCTCAGCAGTCCGGTACTTAGGGATGTGGCCTTGTTGTTGCTCTGAAAGCAGAAATAAGCATGAAATATCACTAATGAAATAAAACATGGCCTTTCATTTGGGCATTGGTGGAAGGAGATGGGGCACCATGTGTCAGGATATCAATGTGACTTCCCTGTTTAATTCTGGCTGAGGCTGGTGATAAAGATTTTATTACCTATCTTCACATTTACGAGGATGGACTGAAAAGGTAATGAAGACCTCTTGGAGGGAAGCATGACAAAAGAAATCTATTAAATCTGTTTTTATGCTGAAAGTGTAGCTGGCTTTGCACAGTCCACAGACTTCTCCCGAGTTCTGGATCTTTCACACCCTGAATTACTGTGTTAGAAATAACCACATGGATGTGGACATAACCTCCTCTGTCTGTAGGATTAACACTTACATTGTCATGTCTTTCAGCTTTTTAAAAACTCACATCAGCTGATGCTGGCAAAGAATAAGATGTAGTATTTTGTTAATCTGCACAAATTGAGACTCTTATTAAACCAATGGTGTTTTTCTCATCCGTCATTAAGCCCAGGACCTGGCAAGCAGGAGAAAAAGTGTTGCCTGGAATAGTTCAGCTTCTGCTGCTGTGTATTTTGGTAACAAACCATGAAATGACCACAGTGGAGTTTGTCTAAGGAGATGTACAATTAGCTGATTTTTTTTCTTCAAGAAGAATAAGATTAAGATCAGCTTGTAGAAGTTTAATAATATCACAACCTTACAGCTTTTCCAGCCTGCTGACCCTGTCTTTTCTTGAGGAAAACCATAAATATGAGGAAACCATAAATGTGTCTTTATAGTAGATAGATACTTTCTTAAAAGTGTACTGTGATCTTTCTCCTTTCTATTTTAAGGACCAATTTTATCCATGTACTCGGAGACACAGCTGAAGTCATTTGGACCTTGGACTCCCCTTCTGTCCAGGCCATTTAAGCAGGGAAAAGTGTGATAGCAATATTTTATAGGAAGGATGAGGACAAAGGAGGGTACCATGGATCTTTTGTAACTGTCAGTAGCCAAGAAGGTCCTTTTCAGAGCATGTCTTGCTTAAATGATGTTTGGGATGTCAAACAAGTTAAAGTCTCTTTGCCCTCACCTCTTCAGTAGCTGAGCAGAACAACCTTCAAGTTATGCACTGGAGAATTGGAAACTCAATCTGGCTACATTGTGAGATTAATTTTCCATCTGGGATTTGCACTCTTGCTATGTCAGCACAGGGATCAGACTGTTGTGTGGCGAAGCACGAGCATGTGGAGTCACAGCACTGTCTGAAATGCTTGAATGCTTTTCACACTGAAGTTTGTGAAGGACATTATGATCACTTAGCTGTGGGATTTGGTGCCACTAGTTCTGACCACTAGGACATACTTTTGCTACCCTATATTTGAAAAAATTCTGTATTTTACATATGCTATGTTATTTTTGCTCCTAAAGATGTCTAGAGGGGTTTGTTTCTGAACATTTTCTCTCTCTGTATGGTTTAACAAGACTGTTCACTATCTCAGTGTCCAATACATTTTATTGTGGTTAACAGTAAAGACATTTTTCTTTATTCCCTTTCATATAATCATGGATCTGAAATGGTAAAGGAGAAATCCCATAACACTTATTAGGAGGCAGCTGCTTTTTTAAAATGTTGTCTTTCCTCAGAATTGGAATCTCATTCTCATTCTCTTTTCTTTGTTCAATCGTATGTTCTTGTTTCCTTGGTTTCTTAGATACAGACATAAAACAACCATTCCCAACCCTTTCCTTCTTGTTTTGAAACAACTTTTCACATGTCCTGTGCTTAAAATTTCTGAGGCACAGTTTGAAGTTGGGCAATGAGATATAGAGAATCCATATGAAATTCCTTTGTGGCTCTGTTTTGTTTTTATTGGGACACGTGTCCACGTAATGACTAGCATGACCATAATTGTCACTCTTGAGGGAAATAAAGGCAGAAAGGCTGACCACCAAGTGGGCATGGAAAAGCCTGTACTTGCAGATTTTTGCACAAAGATATTCTTCCAGGTTAGGCTTGAAAAACATTGAGCACAAACAGGGAGAACTGCTGTGCCCATTTCTTGCTGTGCCTTATAAGTGCACAGCAAAAGGGAGTCGGGTTGTTGTCTTAGGAATGATTTATGGGGCATGTCCTCAATGTGTAGCATTCCTGGGAGCTGCATTCCTCTGAGCATCACTAACCCTCAGTACAGAAATACCTCCTGAGCCATGCAGGGCCTGTTTGTGTGAGCACCTGCTGTCAGCTGCTGTTTGCCACACAGCTTCCAGAGTCCTTTGCCAGGTAGAGGTTTTAGGGAGGAGTGTGGGTATGGGAGCTCTGGGGGGGAGCACAATTTTTGGGCAAGGAACAGAGAAAAGTGATGTGGCAATGGACACCTCACTAATGAGGGATGGTTGGATTTGACCATGTTTCTTCCTTGGGAGCTTGGGAAGCACAGGGGACCCCTCAAGGGAGAGCACTCTGGAAAATAAACCAACTTCTAATCAATAGTTTTTCATTTGAAGAATCTCTGCATGACAGGCATAAATGGGAGGGCTGTACCATCATCCATCCCAACCTCTCCTTCCAAAACCAGGGGGTGGATGATGATAACACATCACCTTTGAAAGGTGCCTTCATTGCCCAGTCCTATAGCACAAACACCTGGGGTGTGTTCAGCAAAATACTGCTGAGCCTTGTTGTAGCCTTCAGTCTCCTTTTGCTTTCAAAATGTCTGGTAAGACTTTATTTTCACCTAATTTTCCCAGACTGGTGGTTTTCTGTATGCTGTTGTGAAATCACCCATTTCTGTTAACTTTCAGTAGTTTAGGTATTGAATGCTGTATCTTTAGACCAGACTGAGGGAAGCAGCTCATGTGTCTTCCAGCAGATAAATGAGATGTGTGTTAGGCTCTAGGTTGGGAGCTGGCACTTAGCTTAGGTGTGGGAGGTGAGTAATGGCCCTAAAGATGCTAAGCTGTGTGAAGCCCTTCTGATAAATGGGGCCTTTTTGTGATGAGCTCTCCTCACGTTCCTGGACTGGTTGGCATAAAAGCTTTGAGCATACGAGCACATTAGTCATTATTTACTGGCTGTGGTTGCAAGGTTGTTTAATTCTGCAATAGTCCCATCTAAGGGATGATTCTTGCATTGCATGAAAGGGAGACTAAGCAGGATTCACTTTTTTAAAATTTGTTTTGTATAACTTTGCCTCCGTAGATATTCAGCACATTTGCCGTAAGACACAAAATGCCAAACATTTGGCTTTCTAGATGTGGATGTTCCACTCATCCCAGAGGAGAACCAGGCATGGAAATAGAATAAAGATAGGAATGAGGCTTTTCTCTTTCAGCACTAAATCCCCAATAGCCACCATCTCCCTTTCCCTGCTCCCACTCTGATGTTGTTTATTCTTTCCTCTTGTATTTTTGCCTCTCGTTTGTGCCTCTCTTTTGATTAGTAACTTTCACTTTCTATTTTCCCATCCCTTGGTCTCTTTCTTCTTTCTTCTTTCTTCTTTCTTTTCTTCCTCTCCTCTCCTCTCCTCTCCCCTCCTCTCCTCTCCTCTCCTCTCCT
>WEIU01007906.1:1151086-1185384 GCA_013389925.1 Aegithalos caudatus | reverse complement strand
CCTCCCCTTATCCATGTCCTCACATAATGAAAAGCAAAGAGTCTGGGATGGTTTGTGGCTCAGTCAGTGCTGATCCCTCACCTCAGGTCCCCTCTCAAGGCTGCAGGATTTCAGTAAAGCCTTATGGCATGTCCTCTGTTTTATGGGCACAGCACATGAACAGAGCACTGACTGGGCTGTGCCAGTGTTCTTGGACTGGAAGAGGGGAGATTTATGATGCCACTGATCACAGTGCTAAAATAAACTGTCCTTCCTCAGCCAGAGGAATAGGAGTTTGTAAATGCCAGCATTTTATACACAAACTGAAGGACAGGGCTGAGGGAGCCAGCTGCCCAGGTTAGCTGTTCAGGATCTCAACATGGCAAGGCTCTAAAAGCAGAGAGCCAGAAGAAGTCATTTATATTAAACCAAAGTCTGTCATGAGTCATTTGACTTCTTTTTCTCTTACACACATAGTTTATGTCCCAGGCCTTCTAAGGCTTGGGTAACATCTGATACTCTTTAGGCTGAGCTGGCTCTAGTAGGAGTGGGATCCTGCTTCCACTCACACTGTACCACTTAGAACTCTATTTAATTTGAGTCTTATGTTTACAGGCTGTAACTGTTACTTATTTGTTATTTTTATGGTAATAAGATTGTTTGTCTGTGATTCTGCCCTTGCCATGCTGTTGAATAGGTCTGTGCCCTTCTGCAGCAGCAGAAGAAAAGTGGGGCTTTTGCTTTTCACCTCATTAATTTTTCTCATGCAGCTCCAGTCAGGTCAGCAGGCAAGAGGGGATGGGTGCAGGTCCTTCCTATCCCTCCCAACCACTGTCCTGGTCTTTGGTGCCAGCAGAGCATCAATCCACATTTTTCACACCACTTGCAATGATGTGAATGTGATTTTTCTTCCCTTCTCCTTCTAAAGAGCCAATACCAAAGTGTACCCTGTCTGCAAAATACAGCTTTGTCTCTTTTACCATTTCTCTTATTTTTTTCATTCTCTCCTTTGTCTCATCCCTTCTGATCCCAGGTTTTTGTTTAAGCATTTTTACCAGGTGCAAAAAACCAGTTAATTGCAGGTAGGAGATGTGAAAGATGCATGACTTCTTCAAGTCTTGTTCCCTGCTTATACCAAGGCCTATGGAGACCTGAAAGGGGAGAATAGAACACAGAAAAAGGGCAGGAAAACTTTGTCCCACTCCAAAGTTTACAGGGAAAGGCTTCAACCTTTCCCCATCCAGCTTCCCTGGGCATGGGTAACCCTCATTCCCCCCTGCTAAAAGAGGCTGCACCTTAATTAAGAGCATGACTCTTGTTCCCTCTAGTGGCTAATTACACAGCATCTCTCACACCAGTGTCATTCCACTGCCTCCCTGCTTCCCTGCCCAATTTCCCTCCGATGCACCCTTTCATAATGTTTTGTAACTGTCTAAATTTCTCCAAATGATGGTGTTTGCCATTTTTTTGATTGTGCCTTCAGAAGGCTGGAAACTATCCCATAGATAGAGGAAAAACAGCAGTAGGATTTAGGGCTGGAGATGATTTTTGCTCATATTCCACCCATGGTGGATTTTTCTGCAGCGTTACCAGGAAGGGTTAAGGAAAAAGGGCTTTTCTTGGTTTATCGGCATCCCTGCTTCTATTGTAATTCCTTAAGTATGAACAGATATGGATGTCCAGGACTGCTGGACACCTCAAATCCCAGGCTTGTTTCATGTCCTGGAGATAAGGAGTGAGTTGCCTGGCTTTCCAAATACTCTGTAAAATGTAGTGTATTTCATAAGGACACATGAAAAGTTTGGTGTTTGCCAGAGTAGTCCTGATTAACAGCCTGGTAATGGGAGGTACTCTGTGCTAGTTCAAATTGACACAAACTACTGCAGCACCACGTTCTTCTGAGTATAAATAAAAGCAGAATTTTGCAATGAGAAAACAATCTGTGTTATCTAAGTTGAGAGGCAGAGTACATAGACTTTATTCCCACCTCAGCCACTGACTTTGTCTGTGACTTTGGCCAAGTTGTGTAACTTTGTTCTTCATTCTCCTGACTTGCAAAGCAGATCTAGTGATGTTTACGTACCTCAGAGGTGGGGTTTATTGTTGTAGTAAAGTGATAGAACAAAAAGTGCAAAGAAGATCCATGGTGATGTTGCTCTGCTGGGTTAAAATAAGTCAGAATGGGAAGGCTGTAGATTGACAACACAGTTACACATAATTGGAACATCTTTTGACTTCAAAATCTTGCCTTAGCCCTGCAGTTTATTATTGTGTTAATTTTCATTGCTATGTATATAATATGGAAGATGGCTTATGTACTGTGGCATGGTTACAACTCTGATGTTTGTATCAAGTTTTAGTATTTACAGCATTCAGAACATTTAAAGGTTGTGTTGTACATCTGCACAAAAATGCACTTCATATGCAGAATTCTTGTTTTTAGAGAATATTTGGGCAGGAATTGGAGACCACATCCTTTAAAGCAGGGTTTGGATTGGCAATTTCTTAGGAACGGCAAGGCTAACTCCAGATCAGCACTTTCATGGTAATCCTGAAGCTTTAGGTGCTTTAGGAACTTTAACACTGCACATAACTGAGGTGCTTGTTTTGCTCAGGTATCATCCCTTCTAAACTGCAGTTGTAGACATTTCTGGAGACTTCTGAAAATCAAATGTTGCCCTTTTTTGACTGCAGTGGGACCAGGATTAGCAGAAACAACAGATGCATCTTGAGTTTCTGAGTATTTTCTGAGGTGCATCTGAAACTGATTTGTGACAGGCCAGTAACCCAATGAGAGTAATGTAAAACATCCAGCAGGGTAAGACCTCCTCCTTAGAACTGTATCCTTTTTCTTGCATGCCTGGGTTGCATTTTTTAAAATTAAGTTACTGAGTTGTAGAATGACCCACATTCCTTTATTCCTGTAAAACCAAAGTGACTGGCAGCTTTTAATTGCACATGCTCCTACTGTTTGTTGGGAGAGGAGGGGGCAGGATGGGATCCTACCAAATCTTAGAAATATTATGAATAGAGAAAAGATTGATGAGCATGTAAAAATGGCTTCCTATCAAGGGTTTAGTTAGATATGTTGCTGATCCTGTCTGATCTTATATAGATCTTCATTAATTATTCCAATGTCAATAACCAAGCCAGAGCAGAACAATGGATAAGTGTGTTTAGAAAGGTGTGCAGTAAAATTCAGACTTGCATCAGATAAAAGTAATTTAATATCTTTCCCTCCATTCTAGACTCATCACAGCCAAAGAAATACCTTTGTACAAAAACTAGTTGTTTTTTTTTTCCAGATTTGCTGCATTAAGCAATTTCCAAAGTACAAAATTGCTGCTAATGGAAAAGCGAAACAAATCTGGGATTTTGAGCTAGTGGAGTGTTCGTGCAAGTGATTAGGCTGTACAAAAGGAGCATTCAGCTTGAAATGACAGATAAGTGCTAAGGACAGGACTGAAAACTGTAAATATGTTAGCACTTTAAGCGAGAGCACAGCTTCAGCACTTGTGAGACTCATCAGCTGCTGTAAACAATATGGATCTTTGAGCTGATCTCTGCCGAGATCTCAGCACATCAGATAATGATAGAGTTGTTCATTTTTGCTTCTTCTGTTTTGGTGGGTTTTTTTCCTTTCAGAAAGCAGTTTCTGCAGAGAACAGGCCAGCACACACTCACCTCCCTCCTGGAGCAGTCACTGTGAGGAGCAAAGGAGAAGCCCAGGGCTGGGCTCTGCCTGTCCCCAGTTCTGCTCCTGTCAGGAACAGAATGTGCAGCTGCACTGCCACGCTCCTTGCAGGGCTGTGCCCCCACCCATGGCTGGGGAAGGCTCCTTGAGCTCCTCCAGCCCCAGTTCACAGTCAGGACACTTCTCCAAGTGTGATTTTAAAAGGAAGAGTTCAGGTGGTGGCAGCAGTTTCTCCTGTGGGGCTTTGCAAAGCATTATCAGTGACTGAGCTATGACAATGGAGCATTTCACATTGGGAAAACTGCATGCAATAGAAATTAATTTGAAACCAGTAAACCCCCTTTGCAGAGGACACGATAAAAAGCTGGCATCTCACCACAGCTCCCAACACTCACTGACCTCACTGAGCTTCTGCTCAGTGACCTGCAAGAGAAAAGCTCCATGAACCATTTGGGCTTCTGCTATTCATCCCTTTTCCCAGCTTGCTGTCTTTAAATAAAAGGACAGATCTTCAGCAGCAGGAATTGGCTCAGTTCTTAGGATCAGCTGAATTGTGAAGCACAAAGTGGTTTTTCTTCAGTTGTGTCCCACATTGGCCAGATTTTCCTCCTGAGTGTTTGGTATTAATCTCATGATGTTAGTGATTCTCATGGAATATGTGAGGAACCAAGGTGCAGAAGGCTTCACAAGATCACAGAATATTCTGAGTTGGATGATCAAGTCACAGGGATGATCAAGTTCATCTCTTAAGGGAAGGGCCCCCAAATGGGGATCAAATTCACATCCTTGGCATTATCAGCACCATGTTCTGACCAGCTGGGCTGATCTCAGGGCCTGTGTGGCTTGTCCAAGGTTAAAATTCAGGAGCCAATGAATCCAGTGACTACAGCCATGGAAGGTGTGCTGGGAAGAGCTTTCCCCCATAAGCACTTCAGGGGCAGTGGCTGAGGAATTCCTCATTGAAGTGGCTGAAGGGGCAAGGCTTGCTTGGAAGGAGCCACAAGGTGCAGCTCACTGGGGGCTTCTTAAAAAGCTGGGAAAATAGGATGGGATGGTGAAGTAAAAGTTGGAATGGTGACTGGCTGGGTGTTGTAAGGTGAGAACATCCCTTTGGAAGGATGTGGTGGTGTTTGCCTTTCCTGGAGATAAAAAGGAGAGCTGATAAACCAGCTACCCAGGCTTCCCACCTGTCCAAAACTTGGAGGTGGGAAGGTGGAGACTGTCCTGGGTGCTTTTCCTGCTGGATCTCAGCTTTCAGGGTGGTGCTGTGTTGGATCTCAGGCTGTGACCAGCCCAGCTCTGGTGCCACTGGTGCCTCACTCCCACAGCAAATGCACTTCTAATTCTAACTGAGGTGCTTGCAGACACTACCAGCCTTTGTTTAAGGCACAGGCAATTATAAAATGTGTTCTTTTTCTATTTGCCAAATGAATACAAATGCTTTCTTAGAACATCTGCTAAGGGAAAAGATGCCTGAGATACCTTTAAAACTCCTGCTAGCAGTGCTGGGTGACAGGTTTGGATTTGCTCAGTAACAGGTTATGGAATATTACTGTAATCAAAGGCTCTTTCTGGCTCTGAAGAGGTGGGAATAAAAAGCCCTTGGGTTTGGTTTTGTACAGAAAAACATCAGCCAGAGTGGTGATGAGGGTAACCTGACATTTGCCAATAAGGATAGTTCATTCCAAATTAATTTGTTCAAGTTGGTGCCTACAGATTTTCTATGCAATAAATTGCAGTACACAGACATTGTGCACATAAAGAGATTCCTGCTGACAGAGAAGTTTTAGTGGCAAAAGCAAGTGTATTTACCATTTCCCAGTGGTCTCCAAAAGAGATACAACTGAAGTTTTTAAGAGCAAGGGGAGCAGAACACCTATTCTGGTGTGGATTCTGCAGTTTCCTCCTATAAAACTCTCTCAATTCTGTGTCCATGGGAATTCCACAGCTCAGGTTGAGCTTCTCCCTTGCTGCTATTACAGCACATTTGGCAACTGACTGGCCATCAAATCCTCAGACCAGGCTTCCCAGATTTTTGAGGAATCCCAAATTTTAGCAATATGTATCCAGCATTCCAGCATTTGAAGTGCTTTTTTTTTTTTTTTTTTTTTTTTTTTTAGAAGGAGCACTCTTGGAGGATAGTTCTAGTGGCAGAAGATAAATAAGAGCAGTAGCTTCTCATCCCTGGCTGATTTTCAGATCTGGAGAAGAAGGGATGCTCAGTTTTTAACAAATCAGGACAGTATCATCAGCTGATCACAGAATCATAGAATAGTTTGGGTTGGAAGAGACCTTTAAAGGTCATCTAGTCCACCCCCCTGCAATGATGAGTGTGCTTTGCTTCAGCTTCACTCAGTTCAGTCACTGCTACCCTTTAATTTGGGGAAGAAAAATACTTTCTGGAGCAGTGTGCTGGAAAAGGTTGCTGACCCCTTGTCTGTAGCAATCATGGCAAGGAAACCAAATTGCCTTGTGCCATGGACAGCTGCCTTTTCTGTGCTGTGCAGTCCAGGCTAAACTCCCAACAGATCTCTCATTTCTTCTAGGATTTATTCTCTGTTCACTGCTCATTTGATATCTCTGTATCTATTGAATGATATTTTGTTTTTTGTTGGACATGGGATATCTGTATGGTTACTAAAAGGCTCTCTCTATATTTTAATGCAGTTTTACTCCCTGTTTTAACATCTCAACCTTCTACTAGCTTACAGTAGTGAAAGACTTTTTCTAAAGGTCTCTTGTTTTTTATGAGCCCCTGTCCAGGGTAATTTCCCAAATGCAGTCCAGATTGGGTAAAATGTAAGCATATTTCTGAGGTACAGGGTTGTTGTTTTTTTTCTTTTAATAGTAAACCACACATCAGATTAACCAGATAAAAAATATTCCCAAATCAAAACTCACAGCAGAGATTTTCCTCATTAACCTCACATAGACACTGGAGCATGGCAAAGAATGGAAAGGAAAGGAAAGGAAAGGAAAGGAAAGGAAAGGAAAGGAAAGGAAAGGAAAGGAAAGGAAAGAAAAGGAAAGAAAAGAATAGAAAAGAAAAGAAAAGAAAAGAAAAGAAAAGAAAAGAAAAGAAAAGAAAATAAAAAAAAAGAAAAGAAAAGGAAAGGAAAGGAAAGGAAAGGAAAGGAAAGGAAAGGAAAGGAAAGGAAAGGAAAGGAAAGGAAAGGGAGTCTCCTCAGCCAGTGTTGGAAACAGGGAAAGAATAAAGAGAGGAAGAAGAGTGAAATATTGGAAATAGTTTTGCTTTCTTGATGGAGTAACCCTAAAGCAAAGTATAGGTAGAAGTTGGTTTCCTGACAATCTCAGCTAGGTACCCCAGAAATGCTGAAACTGCCCAAAGTGGGGAAATGAACAGAGAGACGTGTGCGGATTAATTAGATCGAAAAAATGTTTTGACAGCATAAGTGAACATATGGAATGAATTGAGAGAACCTGATCCAGTTCCCCATGTGTAAATGATGCCTTAGCCATAGCTCATAAAGCAAATACAGATGCAAAAAAAAAAAAAAGGGAAAAAAGCCCCTTTCCTATCCCCTCCCCCCAGTAAAGCCCAGTCTGTTGCCAGATGGCAAATAGAAGTTTGAACTTAGTGACTGAATGTGAGGAAAGCTGAACGTTCATCATGGATGTAGAAAGAAATCAGCCAAAAAAAGTCTGAATTTTGCACCTTGGAGGAAGTGGTGCAGTTCAGCTAAATATTGTGTGGGGTGCCCAGCTGAGTGTCAGGATCCCCTGGGCTGGCTCTTCAGTGTCTCTGTTTTACCCTCCCTGATCTAAATCAGAATCGTGGAATGGTTTGGGCAGGGACAGCTTCCACTCTCCCAGGTTGCTCCAAGCCCTGTTCCACCTGGCCTTGGACACTTCCAGGGATCCAGGGGCTGCCACTGCTTCTCTGGGCACCCAGTGCCAGGGCCACACCACCCTCACAAGGAGGGATTGCTTTGTGTCCAGCGCAGTTTTTGGTGTCTGTGTCCATGTGGAATCACTTTCCTGCCTGGCCCAAAGGCTTTGCCACCTAAAATTGAGGGTAAAAGCATTGGGACAGGTGCTGCAAGTAGAGGGTGAGGAGGGAGCCAGAAAAGCAAAGCAATTTGTTGCAGGTTATGCAGAGGAACGTTCCCTGGATGAATTTGTTCCATCCCCAGGAAGGATGAGCAGGGAGAGGGTTGATTGGGCAGTGCCCTGCATCAGGAGCTGGTGGAGGAATTGGCTCTCCTGGCTCTGTATTCCTGTATTCTGTTAAACACAGCTGCCTGTCAGCATGACATTTCCAAGCCTAAAAACTGTGTTAAATCAATATATTTTCATGTGGTTTCAATGGACAGACATTCTTAGTCTATTTTAACAGTGATGCTGTGTGTGGTTAAATTTATTCCACCACAGAAGGGGGTGAGGGAGATGTGCTGCCAGTGCCAGTTGGTGCTGGAGTCAGGAGCCCATTCCAGCTGTGGCATCCATGGCATGGGCTGGGACCTTCCCACACAGCCACTGAAGGGAGCAGTCCCTGCATGGAGAAGCTGCATGGGCTCATCTCAGGGCAAGAGCAGACAAACCCTGCCCCAGACTGCTTGGGTTGTGCCCACAGATTTGATTCATGGCACCCAGTGCCTGCAGGCTGTGAAGCTGAAACAGGAGCTGGGCACTTGGGCTCTTTCCATTGCCCAGGGAAGCTGAAACCCCTGCTAAGCCATCAGGTTTGTGTCCAAGCAGCTTTGGGCATGAAGAAGTGCCAGCAGCAGAGCCCTCACAAAGCAAACTGCTTAATTATTTGCTAGTTAGAGGAAACTTGGGGAAGTGCAGACTCAAATCAACAACTAACCAACCTATATTTAGTAGCAAAGTGGCTGGAGCTTGGACCCAAACATAGTTTCCAGCTGATAGATGATGTGGCAATCAGAGCTGACCCTCGTCCCATTCTAAATTTGGGCTGCAGAATAAGTAATTAATATCAGGGCTGGCATGGCAAGGCACCCTTCCAGGAGCTGCCCTGCCACTGCTGCTCCTCCTAGGGCTGTGCCTGTGGCTGGCCAGCCTGGCTGGGCTCTGGGACACCAACCTGGGTGACACAGCCTGGCTGGCACTGTGGAGGCACTGAGGGAGAGGCAAAGTCACTGCTCTGGAGGCAGAAGTGATCCTGTGGCCTTACCTGTGTTTGTCTCTGCTGCTGTGAGAGCTCTTTTCCATTTGTTCTGGTGCTAAGGAGTGAAAAGCTGCTCTGGTGGTGCAGGACAGCTTGGGTGATCCATCCTTCAGTGGGATTTGGAAGGTGCAGGAGGGCTGGGAGCTCCCTGTGGCACCCACAGTGCAAAACTGGGGACACACCTTGAGAGCGCAAACTCTGTGCCCCAGCCAAACCAAACTGGGGAAATGGCACAGCCCACTGCAGAGAGAGGTAACTGAAAATTAGCAGAGTGAATTACATGTCCCAGATAACTCCAGGAATCTCTTTAAACTTTCTGGAATCTGATTCAGTGTTCAAACTAGAAATCCACCTTATCTCAGTGCTCAGGATCCATCCAATTAGCCTCTGTCAACTCAAGTTGGATAGTTGAAGGCAGAATAATGTCGGGCTTCCTTTGAGCTGCCTCAATGTAAAAAACAAATGTATAAAATATTCCTCTAAGAAGGACCAGTGCTGCTATTGAACATATGGACAAAGAGATTCCGAAGGCCAGTGACTTTTCCTGGAAGACAGACTCAAGTCCTGAGCTGGTGTCCTGCTTGCCAGCCCTTCATCCTCCCACCCTCTTCTCCCTCCTCCTCTGTATCTCATGTGCACAGACAGACAGAAACTCTTCCTCTCTCTCTCTCTCTGAGGTTTGATACAGACAGAAATCAATGTTGGGTCAGAGCAAAAGGAAAATACAAACTTGTGTGAAATTTTCCACCTTTTCACTAAATGAATCAAAGCCAAATTTTCACACTTTGGTCTTAGGTGTGAAATTTTTGCTCAGCTCTTATATTTATCCATAATGTGTTTTAAAACTTGGCTTGCTCCATCCAGAAACCCGCAGAGAATTGAGTTACAGATTCTGGGCTTTGTGCATGCTGCCAAGATCTGCCCCTATAACTCAAACAAATTTAAGGGGAGGGGGGAAACCACTAGAAAAATACTGTATATGGTCCATCACATGCTTTCTTCATGCAGTCATATACCACTAAAAAGTAATGTTCTGCTAGGCCTGTGTTACAGAAATACACTTGTGTAACTCCTGTAAACACAGATAAGATGAATTTTGCATCTCCAAGCTGTGGAACAACCAATCCCTATATAAAAGCCTGGAAGGAAATAGCAGCCTTGCTTAAAATTCTTATAAAAGTTTAAAGTATTTCTTCAACATCAGCATTTCAAGAAATCTATTTATGCCCCTCAAATCCAAATATATCTGTCACTGGACTTCTTAAAATGATGCTAAAGACATCTGTTAGCTGAGTTTGTGTGTGTGGAATAGAGATGAGTGAGAGAGAGGTTCTTCACTGCTGCAGAACAATTACAATTATTATACAGAACATTATTTGTTTTATTTGTTGTGAGGACTAGAAGTGTAAGGAAAGTCACTCTGATAGCTTGAAGGTTAACACCTGCTGAATCCTGAAATCAGGACAGATCTGGTGGGAAGAAGGTTCCTACATTTCAGCCTGTTGTGAATGGGGTAATTCTTACATTATTTTCTTCCTGCTCCTGCATCTGTGACAGGAAAACTGAACAGAAGCACTGGAAAGGTGAGACTGGCCTGAGGGTAAGCATCAGATCCCAGTTTGGTGCTTTGCTGCTCCATGTGCAGCCACGTGCTTTCAGCCACTGAAATGGTACAGGAGAACTTGAAATCATCTGTGGTTGTTTTATTGTTAATAACTACCTTAGGTAAAAGTCCAGGCATTTCTTGGGCTTACCAAAATGACTAAGTGGTGAGAACACAGCTGGGAAATTAAATCTGTGCTCAGATGCCTTATCCATTTAACTTTGGATACCATTTTTAAAGTCTCAAAATAAAGAAAAAGCCCAATTGGGATTTTGTTACTTGACTTTCTAAACTAAGGCTGGTGTCCCTAAATCTAATTTCTCATCTGCTTTAAGGGCTCACATCCCATTAATTTTCAGGAATACTCAACCTCTTCAGTCCTTGAGTCACTGCTGAAAATCAGACCTGGGGACTATTCTAGGCTGGGCTTGATGATCCCCAAGGTCTCTTCCAGCCTGGCTGATTCTGTGGTTCTGTTCACAAGTGGGCTTCACTGGCCTCCCAGTGCAGTCCCAAGGGATGTGGGCTCCTCCTGTGGGATGTGCTGGGTTTGTGAGGCAGCTCTTGGGGGATCCCAAGGGCAGGGAGTCAGAAAAGATGGCTCTCCCAGCCTGAACATATTCCCTATGTGCACCTCCTGTGGCTCCTGTGCCAGGGTGATGGGCTTTTCCTGGTGCCTCCCCCCACACAGGGTTAAAAACCTTTTCCTTCCCATAATTGAAGAGACAACAGTTGAAATTTTCAGCTTTTAGATGCTGTGTCAAAGTTCGGCTTCCCTAGGATGTAGGATTTGCCCTGGGTTCCAGTAAGGTTTTCACAGCCTATTGAGGCTGCCCTGGATTCCTCAGCTGGGGAAGTGTTGGATCCCCTGCCCCAGATGATCCTGAAGAGTGGAATTCAGCCACCAGGACTGAGTGGATTTGAGTGGCTGCTGATCTTCCCAGCAGCAAAGTGGCACCTTGTCCTGAGATCTTGGTGGGCCCTGGGGAGCTTGGTTCCCTGTCCCTTCCCAGGCAGGGATAACCCTGCTGGGCTGGGTCTCTCCATGGCGAGCAGGGTGTTTACTGGCTTGTGTCTGTCTCAGCGTTGACACTCCAACAAAAGGTTAGAAACCATGAATGCATCCCTTTATTTCTGCTCCACAGTGCCTCTCTTTTTTTTCTGTGTAAACCCTTCACTTGCCTCTTGCCCAGCCTTTAGAAACGATGATCAAATGCGAACTTTCAGGGTTTATTTATAGCGTTAGCCTTTATGGAAAGAGAGAAAAGAAATGATTAAAAAGCAATTTTACAAAATATTTTGTTTTAAGAGAGAATTCATTGTGTTTTAAATCACTGTATTCATTGTGCTGTCTAGACTGGCAAACAAAGAAGATAGAGCGTCATTCAAATTAAGATTGTGAAATCCTTGGTGACTGGAATTATGGATTTGGATGTCAACCCTCAAACAAACTATTTCTGAACGGCAGTATTATCACTTTGCTATATTTAAGGCTTTGTTGGAGACAGAGCAGTGCACAAGGTTGATCCGATTCAGTAATGCAATTCTAATGTTCCTTTGTTTCCCGTTTCATTATAAATTCATATTTTCAATGTTCTGTTCTTCTTTGTCCCCAGAAAATCGTTGAAAAGACTCTCCTCTGGGAGTAAAGTTTTTTTGTTCGAGCTAACAATGACCAAACTGACTTTACAACACAGAAAAACACACATTTAAAATGTGAATTGGGAGAGGGAATTAATTTAGGATATTTTGAGCAGCATAGAATGGGTGAGTTGTTGAAAATTGCTGGCTGTGTATTTTTTTGCCATGTTATTCTACAGATCCATGGTAGTTGCTGTGAGACTTCAGTGCTGTGGATTCTCAAAGGTCTGTGTATTTCCAGTAGATTTAAAAACACCAAAGTATTTTAGCTGATAAACTGAAAGCTGGTAAACTTGGGAATCTTCCTCCTTAGCTCAGTGTGTGGATGATGGGGGTCCAGCAGAAGGGAAGCAGCAGCTTCTGGGAGCTGTAAGACTAAAGCAGAACACGAGTGTGTGGAGCACCCATGTCAGAGGCAGAACATTCCCTAGGAATGGTGCTGTGTCCTGGTCCTGAGTGTGCATGGAGAGGGGAATGCAAAGTCTGGCCCTCCCTTTCATTTTTGTTGCACCTGTGATGAAAAATGGATTTGCCTGTTTAGACACTTTAGACGTTGTGAGTTTATTTTTGTGCAGTGTCTCTAGGGCAGTTCAAAAGGAGGTGTAAAGCAGGGAGCAGAAAGGAAGGTGACTCTTCCATTAGTGAGAGAGAGTTTCAGGGGGCTTTTTTTTTCCCTAAGGCACAATGGAAAAGCCATTGTACCAGAGGGAATTGGCTTTTATTTGAGGTTTTTGTTGTTTTTTTTCTGAGTATTCATTCATTTTTTGGTTAGTCTGTAAATCCAGCTGGCCATGTAAGGGAGTTGTAAGAGACTGACTATTGTAAACAGGGACAATGCTTGAGCATTGTCAGTGTCACCTGTTAAAGGACATGGAATAAAATGCCCATTTCTCTTACTGGGAAGGATATCAGCCTTTCCATGGCAGTATTTTAATCTGGCTGCTGTGCAGAGTCTCAGTGCCAGCATGCTCACATGTCCCAGGGAAAAGAACACACTATCTCTCTGCAAGTGTTATTTCAAGGGTGTTTTTTGGAGAATCAAAGGACAATCAACCTCTGCACGTATGGAAGAGAATGGGCATGTTGAAAGCACAGAAATATTCCCTTCTGGTGTATCAGCATCCTGAGCAGATCCAAGTCCTGACTGCACACCTGGCAGTGCTTTATTCTTTGGTGGAGGCTGCCCTGGGCTGGTGACACTGCACTGACATTGCTCATCCACATTGTGAAGTTCTGTGAGATCCTCTGCTGTCAAGTGCTGGATTAGTGGAAAGCACAGATTTCATTAGAGCAGGTATTCCAGCCTGTAAAATCATCCAAACCTTTTACAAATCCAGCTGTAGCAGCTGGCTGGAAGGTTCCAGCAGTAGCACAGGCTGCCTGTTCTCCAAGGTCATCCTCATCCTCATCCTTAGGCATTGCTTTAAAACAGGCTCAGGGTCTTGCTTAGAAACTCTGAACCCTGATTCAGTCACACAGTGATTCTTGAGTCCTGACCTTTAATGTTTTTAATATTCTCCCATTGAAAAGCTGTTGCTTTGATTCTCCTTGTGAATGAGTGTCTGCTGCCTCCACTGTATCCTGAGAGCTGAGGCCTCTTCCATGTTTCTCATTCCAGTGGGATTGCTTGGGAGAATCCACGGAACATCAGAATCTCACAAATATCAGGAAAGGAACCAAATTACTCATCCCTCTCCCTTCCACACGTGACTGTCCCAGACGCTCCTGCTGGGGATTCTGTGAGCTCTGATTTTATTTTGGCCATAAGCAGAGCAGGATCAGAGTTTGCCTCTTACACCTTTGTTCTGGAATGTGAGGGCAGCTGTGAGCTGCAGAGCAGACCTTCCCAGGTTACCTTTAGCTTGTGGAGCACCCTCCAGTCCTCCCTTGCTGCAGGGAACTGATCCTTTCAGAATACAATTACAGGATCTCAAGTACAGTATCATTTTATTTGAGAACCCTCCCCTCTGGGGACGCAGTGTTTAACATTTCCTTTGGTTAGAGTAAATAATAAAAGATAAGTCTGTTCCGCCTGGGACTCCCAGTGAGAGAGAGGAACAGATTTTGGTTACTGAGGGTCTGGAGAGCTTTGTTCTCTTGACTACTTTATAATGGGATTGAACATATTTGCTGCCATCTGGCCCGTTCAGCCGAAACAAAATACATCACTAATGTTCCGATTGGTTTTGAAACATCTTGTTCTTGTCAAAAAGTATTTTAAATCAAAACAGGGCTTTTCCAGTTGGTGTTTGTCTTTTCCTAGGAGGCCATGGCGAAAATGGGGAAAATTGGGAGAGTCGTGCAGCCCAACCACGAGCATAAAAGGTAACGCTGGCCCTGGGGTGTTCCACTGGGAGAGTTCAAGGGAGATAAAGTTGGGGTCTGGAGATGAGGTTGGGGTTTGTCTCTTTACAGCCCTGCTGGACTGCAGTAGAGTTTGGTATACAGATACTGTAGGAATCACAGTATATTATATTTGTAAGAATTGTTCATACTGTATTTCTAAGGATTTTTTCCCATTAATTCTTAAAGCTTGATTATTTATGTTATATTTTAAGAATTATTAATATTATACTCCAAAGGATTGTTTCTGTTATTTTTCAAGGATTATCGTATATTACATTATATTTTAAGGGTAATTTACGTTTCCATTTTTAAAGACTCCGGATTCCATGGGCGGCGGCGCGCNGGGGGGGGCAGGAGGGGACAGGGAGGGACGCGGGGCCCTGTGTCCTGCTCTGGGCCCCGAAACACAGGACACACATGGAGGGGCTGGAGCGTGTCCAGGAGAGGCTGAGGGAGCTGGGAAAGGGGCTCAGCCTGGAGAAAAGGAGGCTTAGGGGGGACCTTGTGACAGGAGGGGACAGCCGGGGACTCGGGCTGTGCTCCCAGGGAACAGGGAGAGAAGGAGAGGGAATGGCCTCAGGCTGGGCAGGGGAGGTTTAGATTGGGCATTTAGGAAAATTTCTTCATGGAAAGGGCTGTCCAGCCTTGGCAGAGCTGCCCAGGGCAGTGATGGAGCCCCCATCCCTGGAGGGATTTAAAAGCCCTGTGGATGTGGCACTTGGGGACACGGGGCAGTGGCAGCCTTGGCAGTGCTTGGACTCATTGTTTTAAGAGGATTTTTCCCACCTGTATGAATTCTGTGAAGCTCCAGTGTCTCCTCACTCTCAGGACAGAGAACTCTGTGGAAAACTGAGAGCCCAGGCTGGCTGTAGTGGAAATGAAAGGTGGAATTGCAACTGGAAATCACAGTTTGGGTGGAAACTGCCCTAGCAGTGCACAGGGAGGGCTCTGACCCTGGCAGCAACTATACCTAGGAAAGAGTCAAAGTGTCTTTAAAGCTACGAGAAACAAGTAAACATACATATTGCAGGGGATTTAAATCTTCAAATCTCAGCCTTTGCTGACATTAACTTTCTTACAGATTTTATGACAAGAAATACGAGGTATTTTTGAAGCTTGTGGAGCATCAGAGAGAGTACCGTTCCATCATGAACAGCTTGTGATCCAGAGGCATGGAATCTGGGAACAGCAGGGAAAACAAATTTCCAGGCATATGTGATGTGGGTAATTTCTTCTTACTGTACTGTCCATGTTAAAAATATACTTTTATCATTAAAGTACACATTTTAATTTTTAATGAGAAATAAAATGCAATCACTTTACTGTGAAACACTGGGTATTTTCTGTCAATAATTCCTGCACAGTGGGACAAGGAATATTCATTTGTTCCTGTTGGAGAACACAAGACAACCAGTTGCAGGTACCCCAGTGCCAGTATTTGGACTGTCAGGGACAACACAAGGAATAACATGATTCACTCAGATGGACTTGAGTCCATGGAGTCAATGTTCACATAGATGGACTTTACACACTTAGCTTGAGAGAAACTCCTTCTTTAGTATTGGCCTAGGCTGCAATTCCCAGTTAAATGCAAACAGAAGTCATACAATAACAAAATTATGCTTGCATTATTTGGAAAATAATAGTTTCTGACTTTTTTTTTTTTTTTTTTAATGTTAAGTAGTCAGCCCTGAAAAACATCTGGTAATTTTTTTAAAGAAACAATGCACTTCCTGCCTTGTCGTTCATGGAAAAGCAATTGTTGCCATTTCCAAAGTACCCATTGTTAGGAGAAACAGCTTTACAAGTTCAGGGACATAATTAAAGACAATGAAAGTTGATGGGAATAAAATGAAGAAACATCATAACAAAAAGAGTAAAACAAGCAAGAAAATGACTCTGACATAGTGGGGTGTCAGAGCTCCCAGCTCAGGGGCACGATAAAATCTGTCAGCTGAAGAGACAGAGTGAGAAAAAGCAATTGAAGACCAGTGTGTTGTAACCAATAAGTATTCATAAATTTTAATATCTCTATTTTAAGCTGCAATTAGTGTGTACAAATGAAGTCTACAGTCTCCAAATGGATAGCAAAGGTACAGGTTATACAGGGACAGATGTGCAGGGTTGGCTGGCACTGCACCATCACTTTTACCTCTTTGCAGCTCAACACAAACAACTACAGCAAAGTTTCCATAAACTTCCTGCTATTTATATCATTATCCTCAAAGTGGCCTCGATTTCTCTGGCTGAGCTGGTACCAAGACTTAGCACAAGGCGTGTAGGGAGTCTGGAAAGGGAACAAACAATCACACTGACTTGGTGTAAAATGTGGATGCACAGGGTTCAAGGACTCTCTGTGCCTTGTGTGGGCTTGCATGACACAGTTACAGAGATTTGTTCACATTTCCTGCATGGCCTTGTAATGCCTTTCTCCCCTTGTGATACTTGTATATTATAGTTGCATTTTTGTTCCAAGCCAGTGTTGCTACCAGTTTCCTATGATCCATTTTAAACCCAGAGCTGTAAGAACTGTGTATCCCAGTGGCTGAGTAATCAGCTGTGATAACACAAACACTGCTGCAGGATTTTGCAGTGAGACTCCCTGACCATCCTTGTGTTATACAAGACTTAGCAAATTGTTCAGTTTGCCAAGTTCTCAAATGAAAATTTAATTCAAAATGAGCCAAGAAGTAAAATGTTAAAGCTCCAGAGTTCTGACGCTCTTCAGCTGCAGGTCCATGGGTGCTGTAATGATGAACTCTGACTGTGGCATTCTTGTGAAACTGCCCTCTGAGGGCTCACATCGAGGGGCTTGGCTGTGGCAGCAGCACAGTGACAAACTCAGCCCAGTGGCAGCAGCACAGTGACAAACCCATCCCACTGCCCAAGGGAAGCCTCAGTCATGGCTTGAGGAAGTTTGGCCCCAGCTGGGGTCAGTCAGGCCCCTGAGTGCAGACCCTGCCATCCTCACCCCTTCAGGTGCAACTCCCTGACAGATTTTTGTCATGCAAATTAAAAGAAGGGAAGCAACCACCGAGTCATCCAGCTGCTCCAGGAGTCCTGCAGAGAGGCCCAGGCTTCACTCACAGAGAAGACAAGAATGTGATGGTTCCAAAGAAGCAATGAGCAACTCTTAGGAAAAAGCTCCATGAGACTCACCCAGGTCAAGAGTTCTCACAAGGCAAGAGTCAGGAATGACAGCCTGTCATACAGGTAACCTGCAAACTGAATGTTCACATGAGATTGGGTATTTTGTATTCTGATGCATTTCAGTTCCTTATGTCTCTTAAGCACTTTGAAAGTTAAAATCTCTTGAATGCAGAACCTTTCTGTGCTGTCCTAATGTCCCTACACTGTTCAATCATGCTACGGCACACAGAGGAGCACTTGTAAAAGGGATCCCTTGGTGCCCCAGCCTTTGGAAAGGAAAATATTCTGCTTGACATGGAATCCTTCTGGGAACTGGGATTTCAGCCTTAAGAATGGGCAGAGCCAATGTGAACTGTTTGGATTTGTCAATACCTGGGGGAAAATCCAGTTGCTTTCTATGCTGGAATCTGATTTGAAATTTTAGAGGGGAGTTAAAATCCTGCAGTTCAAATCTGAGTGATATTTGAAAGGTCCAGCCTGACCCTCTCTGGGTCTGCTTTTTAATTAACCAGGCTTTTCAGTACATGCTGTGTTCTCCTCCCTGCCAGGGTGACTGCAGGTAAGAATTCCAGAAGTACCTTCACTAGAAGGTTCTGGATGCAGCAGTGGATGGTGACACTTCCACCACAGCATTGCCAGTAATTGCATTAGAAGGTAATCACATAATGGTACAGACTGGTTTTCCTTGCTGGGTCTCTTTCAATCCATTCATTATGTACTGCTCACTCAGTAAATGCTGATTTATAAACACTTAGGGGTCGAGGTCGTTTCCTTGGCTCATTGTGTTGCTTCTCACAAGAGGTGTGAAAAGCAACACAGTTCCACAATAAAGAACATTTTCTTTTTTTCCCTGTATCCAGCCTCCCAGTACAACAAGCAACCTCTGACTGGGGCCTGGTGAGATTAGGAACTTCCATGCTGCTTTTTGTGGAATGTTATCCCAGAGATTCAATAAACTACACAAAAGCAAAATGCTGGAGGCCTGTTTGATATTTCACAGAGTTGTTTGATCTGACATGTGTCAAATGATAAATGCAAATGGCTGCAGGATCATTGAAGCCCAAGTGGGTTTTGAAATGCTGTGGGAAAATTAGAGGATAAATAAATCTGATCCCAGGAGCTCAAGCTCATTGTTTGGCATGTGTCAGAATGCAGACAGAGGTAAATATTACCTTTGTGTGCAGGGAGGGCAGTTTGGTGCTGCTAACCAGGGACTGTGCCTCCAGTAGGGGGGTCAGGCAGCAACCTACCAAATTAAAACATGAAGATCTGCTAAATATATTGGAGGTCATTTATTGTGCACAAGGAAGTTAGCAGGATTCATAAACCCTCTTTCTACAATGGACTGTGAAAATGAATGTGATTCTTTATTTTTAATACGTTGTTTTCCTCTGCTATGTGACTGTGGAAAAATGGAGCCTCTGCTCTTCTACACTGGTTTGTGCAGAGATTCACAGATCAGCTAGGGGAGGGTTTCTTTCCACAGTTTCTTCCCCTGTGGATTTTCCTCTGGAAGCTCCCTGGGTCATGGTAGAAGCCCTCAGAAATATGGGTGGCCATGGACAGGAGCATTGCAGCTGCATCAGAGTGACTTCCAGGGCCAGTTATCCCAGATAAACCAGGAGGCACAGCCATGGAGCAGCTTGTACCTCTGGAAAAGCCACTTGCCACATCCTTTTTTACCCAGACTGCTGCTGATTTCCAGGATAGAGAGGTCACAGGAGCAAAAAGGGGGCAGAGTGTGAGGACAGTAAGATTAGGCTGCACGTGCAGTGACAGCAGTGACTTTGTGCTGTTCAGAAAACAGGAAAATTAAATGTCAGGGCTGGCACCAACAAACCCAGCAAAGCACAAACAGCATCTCAGCAGAAGCAGCCCAGCCTGACTGGCAGCTCCGGGGCACAGCGAGCAGTGTGACAGGTCAGGGAAAGAAAAACCTCTCAGCATTTCAACTGATGCAACCTGACAGGGATCCCAGTGAAGACAGCAGCACAACATTGTGCTGCCATTTTGATGGGATTGTTCTGTTGAGCTGAACAATGATCTTTGTCCTTAAAAACAGCCAGCCAGGAGTTTGTGTGAGCTGTGCTGTAACGAGAAGTCTCCAGGAGCCCTCAGTGCAGGGGTTCTGTACCCAGCATCACCTCATCTGCTGTCACTGAGAAGGGGAATTTGAGAGAAACCATGTTTGAAATCCAGAAAAAAAAAATGTTCCTGATGCCATCAGTTATATCATGTGTACAAAGACTGGGGATGTGAAATTTGGCCCAAAAGTATTTTTATGAACCTCGCTCCAACTTGTGCTTTTTACTCATTTTCCTTTGAGTGCAGGGTTTATCTTTGTGCCTCTTGTGCTTTGTTTGCACACACAGAGCACTTGGCCGAGCCCCCAGCTGTGCTTATTCCTAAATCCCCATCCAGTCTGTACAAAGCCAGTCTGGCACCCATCTCCCAGCTTCTCCTTGAGCTTTGACACCCATCACCCCTGACCAGCTCTGACCCACTGGGGTGGTGCATCAACATCTGGGATCCCCACGGCTGCACTGCTGTGCCTGTGCTCAGTCCCTGCAAGGCCAACGGGGCTCTGATGGATCCCAGAGTCCTTCAAGGCCTTTCACAAAAGAATCCCATGGAAATTAAGATTTGCTGCACTCAAAATCCTTTGTTTGGTAGAACAGGAAAGGAAGGACTCCTCTGAAGTTGACCCATTTGTGCTTCAGTGAATTTTTCATAAAATAGACAAAATCCTGTTTTAATCTATCCCACTCCACAACCTTCTGAGGGACTCTGTAGGTTTCTCTAAAATACCTCTGTGGTTATTGTTAATTAGAAAAAAATAATATTGCTGAAGGATCGCTTTTCAGTTGAACTTCCTGAACATATGGTTCAAACTGAAGCTGAAAAGGAAAACTTCAGGACAAACTGTATGAATTACTACTAATAATAAAATCAGACATTTTTTATAAGTCCACATTAATCTTCTTTAAAAGCTTTGGGTTAACCACATTTTTTAAATAAAACTTTTACCGGAGCGGAATTTATTAAGAGAGCTCAGTGTTGCCTTAGCTCTGTTCCACGGGGCATCAAGAGAAGTTTTATTACTGATTTCAGTCACAACAGACTTAGATCTACACAGAATGGTTTTGATAAGCCCAATGTAAAAGTTTTATTGGTTTAAGACATGAAAAACAGACATGTTACAGAGACCACTTCTACTCTATAAACAGCCATAACATGGATAATGCATCGCACTGGAGTCAGTGCTCCAGAGTGTAAATAATGGTGTGGAGGGAAGGAAAGCCTGGCCAAGTATGTGCAGCTAAGAAAAACAACACAGACCCAGCTTGTATATGGTTCTTCTCCTCTGCAGATCTCAAAATTAAATACAAATAAAGTCTGTATCATTAGGTCATACTCACAGATGGAAAAGAGAAAATTACCAGGCCAGGGAAAGAGGAAAGTTGATGCTCTTTGTTGTTATGTCTATCTTTGTACTTGAAACTGTAACTACTGGGGCATTATTTGAAACAGGTTTTGAGGCCATGTGGTTGCTGTTTGTCCTGGATGGGTTCTGTTCAAAGCCTCCTTTTCCTGTATGTTATAAAACAGTGTTAGAAAAACATGAAACAACCTGAAGTATTACATGGTGTCTCTCCTGAGGTGTCCCTGGCTGTTGGGGATCCCAGAGAATGGGCATAGTGGCAGTGGTGATGTGGGGCTGTGCTCTGTTATCTTTATCCTAAAGATAAAAATGTGTTTTTATTGCACCAGCATTAACAACATGGCCCCTTGTTGTCCTTTGTACTTAGATCTTTTTATATGGTAGTGAAAAAAAGTGTGAATGGCTTGTAAATATAACTTACACTTGCTTCAAGGTGCCAAGCTCACACTGGCTCCAGTGGTGCGGAACGTGGGCCTTAAAATCCTGAAATCTCTTTATAAATGCAATTATGAACATACCTCCCTCCACTGTTCTGTGCTTCATCCTTGTATTCACTTGGAAAAACTATTGAAATGCTGTAATCCCAACCATATGGCTGGGAGCCTCAAAGAAGGCATTTAGCAGACACGTTTGTCTGGAGAATTAGGGTTTTACACAGATTATCCAGTGACTGGAGATGCTCTGGGGGAGGACAGGAGCCCACACCAGGGGCTGCCTCGACAGAAGGACCCTCTAAATCTGCTCTGTCCCTTTCCTGTTAGACAGATCCTGGGCTGGAATGAACAGTTAGTGAGCTTACATTGGGATGAGATGTCTTTGAACAATATTCCTCTGTAAAACCACACAGATTTACTTAAAAACAATAAACAGATTAAAAAAACCTTTATGCGTGTCTAAAACCCAACTTATTGAATTGTTAAAAATGGAAATTCCACTACTTCTGTTTGTTACTTTTGTAAAAACCTTTTACAGGACTGCAAACCAATGTAATTATGCCTAGATCACTGTTTTATTTTAGGCAAATGTTTCACTTGGGAGGCAGGAATGTGGGACAGAACGAGACCTAAGCCTGGTGTGTCCTACTCCTGATTTTTACCCGTGGAAATTAATTTTATGGGATGGCTGGATTTGTATGCTGCTGATTAAAAAGACAAGCTGTCTTCTCAGAAGTGAGTTCATGCTTGAAGATGAGACTTCATGTTTGTTACATCTCAAGCTTTCACACTTACAAACATGATTACTGGACTGTTGATTTTTGTAATAGGGTGGGGGGTATTTTGCATAGTTGAATACCAATTGTGTGATTTTCTAGTGCATTTTACCCATTACACAAGTTTGCATTGTAATTTAACAGTATCCCCTGAGATCATCCTGTTACTTTTTGGCAGCCTAAGGCTTCATGGGCATTTCAAAAGCAGCACCTTGTAGATGTGAAAACAATGAGCAAATAAAAATACAGTTACTGATTTTTTGGGGAATATAAAAATGGGATTTCTCCTGCTTCTAGTGAGGGAACCTCACTAATTAATTAATTCCAGAGAGAAGGGTTTGGTCCTGGTTCTTACACAGACCTTGAGATTGTTGCCAGAAGAATGCCTTGTTTAGTAGCCTGTGTAAGCACTGTCAGTCCAGAACAATTCCCACAGAATTAATGCCCACAGTTGGTTTCTGGAGGCAGGTGGGGCAGCTGGAGTTGTGATTCCTGGGAGAGATGTAGTGCAGAGTCTTCACTAAATTAGTAATTTGACTGACATATTCAGTTCATTAATAATAATTTACTGTGATTAGCAGAGAGTCACAGAAACTCAGCATAGATATCACACATAACTAATTGTCACTGTTTCCCTCCTCCTCTGCAGTTGTGTCTGTCACTTAAATGTACTGCAATAAAGTCTGGTGTGACTGCCTTCCCTGCCAATCCCTGCCTTCCTGGGGTGTCAGAATGGGATTCTCTCTGTACCATCAGCTGAATGGCAAAAAGAATCCAGGTGAGTGTTCAGGAAACCAGGTCTCTTGACAGAGCCAGGTCTAAAACTATGAGTTCACCAAATGAGTAATTTTGAATCAGCACCATTTGTACCATTCTTTTCTCCTGTAATGAAGATCTTTAAATAAGAGAAACTGGAGGTTTTAAAATAATGTGCCATATTTTTTATTCAATGATCTTGGAGGGCTTTCCCAGCCTTAAAAATAGTGTTTCTATAACTACTGGAAAAAAATCTTGCTCCTTTACTGTGAAGTTATAGATGTATTTGTTTCCATCCTCAAAAAAAAAAAAAAAAAAAAAAAAAAAAGTCAGATGATAAAGGCCTTTCCATTGTTTTGAGATTTTCCTTTCCCTGCAGTGAGAAGATTCTCTCCTGCAGTGATACCAACCAAATAGCCCAGCAAAGGATGGCTGGGTAGGAATAAGACACCACAGTGATGGTCAGACCCAAGTCCAGAACACTGAATTCCAGGCAAGCAGATTTTATTTAACACAGTGGCACCTAAAATTCATCTGGCACATCCCATTCCATTCTGACTTCCTGTGCAGGCCTGGGGGGCATTCACAGATCCAGAACATCCTCTGAGCTGGACAAGCAGTGAGGGTTTGTGTCTGTCAGCTGCAGCCCAGAGCAGTTGTGTTTACAAACACTGCACACACACACAGGCCCATTAGGTACCTACTCTATTTGTGCACAGGAATAACACCCACATTTCTTTAGCTTTGCCTCGTGCAACAAAGGGAACAAAATGTGTTTCTGATTATGTGATAGATACAGAGTCAAGGGAAGCCCAGCATTCCCAGACCGTAACCAATGGAAATTCTGAAAGGCTCCCTTGCCCTTTGCAACCTTAACAAGTGGAAACCTCTTGTGTATTTTGTATTAGCTTGTCTTGTACAGTAATTAACTTATATATTACTCCTAGGGGACAAGTGATTATGGTTTATTTCCAGATGACTCATGAGCAAGTCTGCAGAAAGAGAGTTTGTGCTGCTCAGAAAACAGGAAAATGGAACATTTAGTGTTGCTGATGATACCAGTTCTGGCTGCTGAGCTCAGGCAGCAGGCAAAGGGGCTGGAAACTCCTCAGCTTGAGTGCAAGGGCCTGTTGAGAGCCTGCAAATCTCAACCTCTGCTCCCAGAGCATTTGATTAGGAGTAGGAATTGCAGCAAAGATCCAGGCAGTGATCCTGCACTGTGTGAATAATATGTGTGTGTATAGAAAGAACAAACAGCATTCAAATCCAGGATTGTGATACCACATTTTTAATTCCCTTGTGATCTCTCACTGACTGAGTGAAGCAAGGTGGGAAACTCCATCAGCTCTTGCAGGATGACCAGTGGGTGGCAGATCCAGAGGAAGCAAAACCAGGCAGTTCCTTACATACACAGTAAAGCCATGGACATCCTTAGGGATGCTAGGAATTTCTGACTCCAGCAGGTACCAAGGCAAGGTGGCCCTGGTTTCACTTGGAACATTCTTTCCTCCAATTGCATTAATAGAGCATTTGGGAGGAAAAATGGACTCAGGGTCACCTTCAGCCACCATGAGTGGCTTACTCTTGTCCTGAGTTCATCAGCAGGGAAAAACACAGGCCTGTCATTTATTTTTTAATAGATGATCTGCACAGAATTCAATTTCTGATTTATTGAGTCCAAGCACTCCCAATGATGCTGGAGTTGGCTCTGTGCTGGCTATGAGGGGCCCTCCCAGCTGGATCTGATAGAAGGAGAAGACAGATGATATCTGACATTGTTGTAAGGCTGCCAGAATTAATTTACCCCTTCCAAAATCCTGAGCTGGCCTTTGAACATTTGAACTGTGATTGAATTAGAGATTGATTATGGCAGTCAGTGTTTGTGTCATGAGGCTTTGAGGCTTTGATGGCACTAAACAGTCCTAACAAAATAAAATATTTAGCATGACTTTGCCTAAAATGACAGATTTTTAGGGAGCTTCCCCTCGTGTAGTAATTCTGTGTGTTATTTCAAACAGCACTATTAAAATTGTCATTCCTTCTAACGTTTTAGGCTGGAAACTTTGCAAGTGTCCTTAGGAATGACTATTTCTCAGTCTTGTATTTGGATCTGGGTGCCTTTGGTGGTTCTAACCTATATGTTGCTGGGAATCCTCAGCCAGAACTGATTGATAAAATGCCCAGTAGAAGTCAATTGAATTCATTTTGAGGAAAGGAAAGAAAAAAGTCCAACCAAACCCCAAATTCAGAAGCATATTTTTCTGAAAGGCAGTTAGAATTCAAAGATCCAGAGAAAGCCCTAAAGTTTTTCAGGAATAAGGTCCTTATGTTTCCGTTCCTTTCTCAGAGCACAGCACAGGTGTTCACTGAGGTCACATTTCCACAGGTCAGATTTGCAAAGGAATTCTTCATGTAGGTACCTCACCAGGGGCCAGGCTTTGAAATTCTGACAGTCAGATTTTTGAGAAAAAGGAGCTTTTCAGATCTGGACACATCTTTTGGCTTAAAATGAAAGCTGAGCATTTCAGAAAATAATTCTAGTAGAACTCTGCAAAACCAAGCCCGTTGTACTAAACCCCAGCCACCAGATTTGATACATTTTTAATTCTTGCCCCCAAAAGGATGGTGTGAAGCACTGATCTCTTTGTTGGCTATGGAGCCAGAAGCTTCTGGGTATAAACCTTTATCTCTGTGACACAGCTCAGCTCACAACATCTTCCAGTTTTACCACAAGGAAATTTAGCTCTAAAGCATCCGTGGTGAGTCTGTTCTCATCAGCATCTTTGAGGAGGGGTATTAAAGTTTAAAAAGGTCTCAGCAGATGGAGCGCTCACAAACATTTATTAGTTTTTCCATGAGCACATGGCATTATTCAGTAAAGCAGCCCCTGTTTTGAGGTTTGAAGTTATCAGGGAGGGGTGGCAGTGTCACTTTGCTCTGGCAGGGGAGCAGCTGCTCCCAGTCTCAGTTACAAGGCCAGTTCAGATGACAAGGGAGGGTACACTGGACAGCTCATGGTGTGGCAATCCAGATCTTACCTAATCATAAGCAAATTAAAACCAGGACATTTTAAAAGGAAGAATTGATTCATGTGGATTTTTAAAAAGTAATCTAATCATTAAAAGTCTAAATAAACTATTCAACTATTTATTCATAATCAGTCTAATGAGCACATCTTAATGAGTGGTCCAGGAGACCTACATGAGGTTGAGCTTGCCATTCCTCTTTGCAGAAATGTTTGAGAGGAGCTGAGTCAGTTAAACTGTTGGTGTGGAATCATTCAGCAAGGCCAATTATGCCTTATTTGCCAATTAATAATTTAATTGCCCAATTTAATTGCCTTTATTTGCCAGTTATTAATTTAGTTGGCAAGGGACTCTCAGGTTGTATAAATTATGAAATGAAATGTAGGGTTTTTTTCCATCTGAAAATAATGCCCTCTCTTTCTTAATCTTCTCCCTCAAAAGACATTTAACATCATTGAAAAGGTACCTGAGCCCAATAGAAAAACTTGCATTCCTATTTTTAAATATTAACTTGAATCAAGGGCACACTGTGGGTATTTTGATCACCTGACAGAGTAGCAGCTTATCAGTGCTGTTGTGAAACATCTCTAAAACTTGCCAGACTCTTGTGACACTTTGGAATTACATAACTGCAGACTTTGGTTGTATAATGCAAATTTGTCCACATCCTAAGTGAAGTGCAGAATTTAAGCAGGTCTAACATGTCAAAGTAATTTTTAATGATGGGCATTTATATGCCATAGGGTATTTATTTTTTGTCATGTTCTACGGTCCTTGGGAAAGGTTTGATTTATGTAAAGGTGTTCTTCAATTTAATGCTGCAAAATTGATAAGGAAACCTGTTCAGGGCTCGGTTTTGTGCAGTGTTCACCACCCTGATCCTGATTCAACAAGGCACTGAAGCACAAGCCGAATATTCAGCCCTCAGGTAACACATAACCTCTTATGTGTCAGTAATATTGGAATAGAAATACACTTAGAACAGAAATACTGCCCCTGGCATTCCTGCTGAAGCACTGATAAGCTAAACAAAGCACTTTTCAAAGCCTAATAACCGGATGGGATTTGTAGCATAAACAATGCTCCTTGTTAGTCACCAGTCCCCAGGGCATCTTCCTCACTTTGTTACAGATAAATTTGCAACAACTCAAATGCTGTGTGTGATTTCCTGCCCTGGGTATGCCTGTGTGCTCGCGTGCCAGTGTGAGAGCTGTCACTTATTATTTATCTGAGAATGTATTCACGTCCACAGTGTGATTTAATTACTTATTAAAGGTGCCAGACTGGCAGATGCAGGAGCTGGAGTTTGGTTATCCAGAGAACATGGTATAGGCAGTGACATCCTCCCCAGGATGTTCAATGCTTCATCCCAAATCTCCAAGCTCTTTCCAACCTTTTCCCAGGTTCTCAGCTCTAAGTGTTAGCTTCATGAAGGCTGCTAACAGAGATGTCAGTCCTGTGGATTTTAGACAGGAATGTTGATACTCTGGAAAATGGTTTGAATAGATTAGGTCAGTCTGTTTTAGCTAGGCCACTGAAGCATTGGGTTACTCCTAACAGAGGTGAAACTTCTAACTAAATAATAGCAAAAGATATTATTTGTATGGGTATAATGAGCCCAGATTTCCTTCTGCTTGTCAGGGGCTGTGTGCACAGTGCTGTGGCTCTTCTGCAGTAACTCAGGCCTTACCACAAATACACTTGTCTTGGAAACTGCAGACTGAATTCTGCACTGTTTGGAGAAACAGGATTTTGGGTCTTTTTTTAATGTAACTCTCAGCCTATTACTGCTCAGTTGTGCAGTTCAAAGCACTTCCCTCGCCCCCAGGCACAGCTGGATGCAGGACAGCAGGGAATCTTCTCTCACTTCCATCAGTACTCAGGCTTCAACGGGGAAACCCGGATTTTATTTGGCCTAACTCACTGAATTTGACCAGAGAAAGGCTGTTAAATAACAACAAGGTTCCTTTCACATAGCTCCAGAATATTTTGAGGAAGATAATGAACACAGGAAAATCCAGACTTCTGTGAGACTGCACGTTAAATAAGTCAATCCATGATTGCCCAGGCCAGCCATTCCTGTTGCCTTGCTGATGTTTTGGTGCCAGTACATGCCTGAAAGTTGGAATCCTGGATCCATTTTGTCTAAATTGTAGGTTGGGCTTTTTTGGTGCCTGATCTTTGGTTGGGTGTGTAAAGCACAACTGCAGTGGCAGTACCAGTGTTTGCTCTTAACGGGTTCCTTGGTTTGGCTCTGGAGTTTGAGCTGGCAAACATCACTGTGCCTATTTTAGTTTGCACAGTTGAACAAATCCCATCAAAGCCAGCAGGTCTGGACATGCCAAGCATTGGCATTGCTGCATTATTAATTCCCAATTTTACACAGTTTCTTGATGTACTCCACAAAAGCCTACCTAACCAAAAATGGAGCCTGTGAGGTACAAAGATGGGGCTGAGAGGTGTGAGGGTGTGAAACACTTGTGGCACTGCTGTGATGGCCTTTGACTCAGACTGAGGGGATTTGACAGAGATGGGCTTTTGCATGACACACCCCCAGTGAGTCCCATCTGTGACTGAATTCCATCCTGGGATGTGAGTGGGTGTTGCTGGATATGTAGGAGGCTTCACAGAGCTCAGCTCAGAACCACTGTGCCCTGGTTCCTGTGCATGAGCAGAACAGAGCAGCTGTTGGAGAGCAGCATGAAAGCAAGGGAGGAATCTCTAAATGCAAACAGAAGGGACAGACAAGATTAGCCTTTATCTTAAAAAATGGTTCAAGTACAAAATGCAGTAACAAAAAATATAATTGCAACCTCCCTGGCAGTCTGGCCAAGGGAGGCTCAACCCCTGCTGTGGGAGTTGGCTTTCCCTCTTTGGAATATGCCATAGCAAGAGAACCTTCAAACGTGCAAGAAAATGTGCTCAAAATTCTGAGGCAGACTGGTCTGTTTTCAAATAAAACCAAGAAAAATTACATTGATATAGAAATGATGGGAAATCTGACTCGGTTTTGACAGGTAGGTACACAATAACTTGTTTATTTAATATATAAATGTTGCAGTATCAGGACAACTCACACTTCACCTGTAGCTCTCCTACCATGTCAGCTGTGGTTGGGTTTGAGATACTGTTGTGTTATTCAATAGCAAGTGGTGGCTGTGACATTTTCACCCAGTGTTTCTATTTTTGAACACAGATTCTTCTTCCACTAAAGAATATTTTTTCAGTACTCCATATAAAACATGCCTTTTGGTGCTTTTCACACTACCTTTCAGATGTTGAGAAGGGAATATTCTTTAATAACTTAGCTGGTAATAATGTTTCTGAATAATAAGATAATGGTATATAATTGGTATAATGGAACACAGAGTTCTGAAAATTATTTCATTTAGAGAGATTAGAGATATTACCAGAATTAGTTTCTCTAGCAGTACATGCCAGTACCCTGGCTCAGAATCAAAGGGGTTACTTCTTGGAAATTGAGTTTGTGATTTCCCTGATCCTGAAAAAAAACAAAACATGTCCCTGACCTTACCTGTGGATTAATCCCTGACTGTGGCAAGTACTGGAGGTATTTGGTGCACAATTCATATGCCAGTGCTACATTTTTTGTCCTGGGCACAAACTGAAATTGTATCTGAGACATTTAATACATGTGAATTTGCAGAGGGGCTGCTGTCATGACACTGCCAACAGTTCCATGATGTCAATTAACGTCAGCTGGATAATGCTGGAATTGCCAAAGCCCACTCTCGCTTGTGACCTTGTTCACTAAAAAAAGATAAGGGTACTAAAATAGAAATGCAGATATCAATGAGAAAGTAAATAAAAAGGCAGAAATAAAAAGGCATAGATGGGAGATGAACAAATGTTAGGGAAACAACTGAGGAAGTGAGAGCGGGGGAAGGAAGGCTGCAGTGCCAAATTAGGGTTTTGCTGAGCAGAAATGATGCTGTAGAGGTGTAAATATTTTATTCTTCAAGTCACTGTTCTTAAAAGTTGCCAATTCTGAGATTTTTCCCTGAAAGAGTTGAGGCAGATGATTCTTTAAGGATATTATCATTTCTCTCTTGCTGGATGAAGCCAAAAGGTGCAATTACAAGGTCTGGTCACAGTCACTTTTATAAATGTAGGTCAGTAGTTTTCTACCTCAGACCTCTTTGTCTCCAGTACAGCTTTTTATGGAATTTAATGAGATATCACAGGTTTTGGTTCTGTGGCTCTATTTCCATCTTTTCTGTTTCAGTTTATCAATGCCTGCCTCACTGGCATATGGTAAACTTTAACTATTATTTAGAAAAGCAGTTGTTACTATTTTCTGAAGCTCCTATAGTAAACAGTATTTTTATTCTGTGTGAAAGGTGTGTATGCACTTGTACTCTGTATATACACACTCAATGTATCACATGGGCTAAGATAATTCTATCTGGGAATCTGCAACCAAGGAGCCCAGAAATGAATCCAGTCAAAACAAAATTAATTATAAAAGACTAGAAATACCACCCCAAGGCTTCAGCTTTAATGAGATGACTGTTTCTTACCAGCATTAAATCTGTGGGCATAAGGAAATGTTCACTGAATTAAGATGTGCTAAGAAAAGTGTAAAGAAGAGCATAAATGGCTCAGGAATTTCAGGAATCCCACTGGTTTAAACAGTCTTTTATTTAAAGCAAATGTTCTCATAGTTGAATGACTTCCAAGAAGGGCCTCAAGTGATGAAAGTATTTCCATCTAACGTGAAAATACTTGAAAGATGCTTATTCCATGTGAAAATATTGCCACCTTCCAGAAAAGCCTGAATACGAGACTCCCTTAATGAAGATACTCTCAGACAAGGTATTAATTTTCAGAATGTACAAAATATCCAGAATTCCTACTATTTTGATAATGAACAGAATTTAATGACTTTCATCTCTTATAGCAGCCAGGGAAAATATTTCAAAGTATTTTACAAAACAGATACTTCAGTACCGGAGTGAAAAGTTTTACATTTATCATCCTGACATTGCTCCTTTTTCCCTCAGGGCATAACTGACCTGGAAAGCATCTGCAGGGAAAAGCAATGGGGAAACAAAACCTGTAGAGACCAGCAAGGCACTGAGAGTCAAACAACCCCAGTCCACAGCAGTGGCTTTTTAATTCCTGTTTTGCAGTTTTTATATGTTCAGTTATGCTGAATAAACTCCATTTAATAACTTGTAAATTGGCCACATTTGGAGAATAAACAGATAGTCAATGCTTTTTTTCATGAAAACAGAGTAACTTCCAATACACAGCTTGATTCAAAAGTGGCAGGAAGGTGGCAGAGATTGTGACAGGGTGTGAAGGGATGTGTGGCCCAGCAGGTATCAGAGCAATTTGTACTGTGTAATAATTCATTGCACACATACTGGGAATTGGGTTATTCTGGTTTCTGCATCTAAAAATTCAGATGTGCCTCAGTACTACAGAACACCATGGGGATTACTGGATGTTCCTAAAGCTTTTGAAAGATGCTCAGGAAGTGCAGACTTACAGAAATCAAATCAACTGAGCTACTAAATTTGATTGGAAAGCAGAGGAAGATTTTTTATCTTGTTTTCTAAAGGCAAGAAATGTGCAAGTACATGACTAACCACCAAGGGTCAGTGTTTGGTGGTTTTACATTCTGACATCTTTGTTCCCAGGTACTTTCAAGATTCCTTTTAAATGCAGTCCTGTAATTAGGATTTTCCAGCAGTACTTTTAAACTACCAGTGAGATGCATATGTGCCATACAAAGTATGGGAAAAATCAAGTGTATGGATATGGGGCTTTTGTCAGCCAGCTACCAAGTTATGTCTGAACTGAGTATTGTTCATATTCCTGGATATAATGATGTAAATCCCATTGAAAATAATACAAAAACACCCTAGGAACTGGGTTTTATTTTTATGAATAGCAATTAAATTATTGTAGCAAATGCCATTCTTCTGTTTTGTTAAGAAAGTTAAGACAGCCCTCACTGAGAGACTGTCAGGTGCTTTGTCAGGATGGCGAGGGATGCACTGTCAAGAGGAGTGAATACATTTTAACCAAGTTCCTGTTGGGAGAAGTAATTTAACCTGACTTTAAAACGTAGTAACTGTGGCTATCAGACATCAGGAGACTGAGCTGCAGTCCTGGTGTGAGGTGCAGGCCTGGCTGGCCTCCCCTGTTCCTGGGATGTTAATATAGGTCATAATCCTTGATTGGCACAAACCCAGAATGTACTGACAGACATTCATATAAACTGCAGCTCATGAAGAAATCTCCAACCAGGCTTAAAAAATAAACCCAACCCACCTCACTCTACATAAGGCACAGAGATGCCTTTGTTCCCCTTCTGCCCCAAGGCTGAGCTCCAGGCACAGCTTCCCATGGCTGGGGAGTAGCTGACGTGCCCCCACTTTGCTGTGACTTGTAAGATGTAAAAATTGGGCAGATTTCTGTGTGCAGCTGATTTGATTTCTCTGCAGACACAGGCAAAGCCTTGCAGTGCTGACCCTGCAGTGTCTGGGTGAGCACTCAGCCACCTGGAGCCTGTCTGACCTGGGAGCAGCAGCCAGGAGCGCAGGGGTGAGCCCACGTCTCCTGACACAATCCCAGATTACCCGACCTGCACAGCCTGCCTTGTTTTTACACACATCTCAGCCATGCTCCTTGCCCTGGCCAGTCTGGATCACCCTTCCAGCACTGCCATCTCTTAGGAATAATCATTTCTGGATGCTTTTGAATGAGGATCAACCCTCAGGAAAGGACATAAAATTACGGTAACTACAAAGAGGGATAAAATAAACAAAAGCTACTAGAAATTTTAAAAGAGCAAAAATACTAAAAAAAACTAAAATGAGCATGTTAAAGAGTACAAATCCTAGCACAGAACTCTGGGGGATTTTACTGTAAAAACCTTTTATTCCTTATTCTATTTTTAATAAGGATTTATGTTAATCTTCCATGGCAACCAAATCTCTTTAAGAACCTTTGGTGAAGGAAACAGTAATAGGGTTTCCAGAAATCCAAGTCCACTCTCAAGTCTTTATCAGTTCTGGAGAACACTAGGAGGGATATAGTTATGGTATTTACATATGTCATCACTACAATTTTAACCTCTGTGAGGCAAAGTAGAATCAGTAACAGAAAATTAAAGTATGTATCTTGAAGAACAGCCAAAAAACAGCAGATGCTGCCTGTAGAAGTTATTATTCAAGTTGTTTAGTCCACTCTTAGGCTGACCTACACTGATGTGTTTAATGCCATCCTGTACACTTAATAATAGGCAATATGAAAATGGTCATAAAATTGAATCAGCTAAGAAAAAAAAATGGTTCAAATTAGTAAAAGAGGCTGGTGGAGGGAAAATTTAAGTAAATCCTTGTGCTGAAACAGGAAAGGGACAGAATAAACACATCTCCTTAGTGTAAGGTACTGAGCCTTTTCTCTGGAGTGTCTGAGGCAGGGTGCTACAGCAGACAGAATCCTGGCTCAGGCATCCACAAGCTCTGATCAAATAAGGCTAACCTCTTCTTATGAAACAAATACAGTATTTTCTGGAACAAAAAAAAGATCAAACAACAAAAGTACTCGTACGTTTTAGCAATCGTGTAGTGCACTAAGATGAAAAGAAGGCGTGTGGTGGGGTTTGATGTGCAATGAGGGCTGGATGCAGAGCCCTGGCTGCGAGCCCTGCGCTCTGCCAGGGGCAGGAAGGAGCAGCTCTGAGGAACAGCTCACACCTCGCTGGCAGGAGCCTGCCGGGCTCTGGGCAGTTATAACTCTGAGCCTGAAATGAAGAAATGACAATATGAATTAAAAACAGGTAAAACTGCCACGACCCTTCTCAATCCATCCTCTTGGAAGGGGGCACACTTTCCCACCTCTAGATGGGTTAAAGCAGTTGCTCCTCACCCTCGTGCTTTCAATCCCTCACCTCCCCAGATAACTAAACTGGTATTTTCGCCTCATTTAACTTTAACTGGTTTTTTTAAGCAATTCTCTATCCTGCTCTGAGAGCAATGTTTGTGACGGATACAGGTACACTGACCTACCTACACCTTAAGCACAGGTAATTCTGCACCAGGCCAGCAGCTCCTCACCCGTGACCTCCAAGGCCCCGTCCGTGCCCGTGGCAGCGCTGACAGCCGGGGCGGGCTATGGACAGGCAGCACCCGCCATGTTGGGACGGAGCGGCGCCATCCGGGCCGTACGGGGGGAACGCGGGGCCGTTCTGGGCCCAGGAGTTCACTCCGGGCGGGTGGCACGATCGTGTTCCGCCCGCGCGTCAGCCCGGGGCGGGTGGGACAGC
>WEIU01007906.1:1052152-1150784 GCA_013389925.1 Aegithalos caudatus | reverse complement strand
GGCTTTTCCCTCCATCCATCCATCCATCCCTCCGTGCACCCCTCCCTCCGTCCCCGCCCGCGGGAGCAGGAGCTGCGGGTGGGTCGGGCACGGCCGCGGCAGTGGGGGCTGCCTGGGACACGCTGCTCACAGCCAGCAAAAGCTTCCCGGGCAGCCTCGAGGTGTGGATGTGGTCGCTGGAATATCCCGTGGGCCCAAGTGCGGCTCTCCAGCCGTGGCTTCAGTGTGGAAACTACTCGGCAATGAACAATATTAATAAATAAATGCAATTAATTTGAATTGACAGGCGCAGAAACCTCAGAGCAGTTCATACCGGCTGGTTAAAGCGTTTATTAGTCAGGCAGGCCACACCTGGGTGTGTGATGTTACGTGTGCCTGAGGCACCGGTGTGGAACTGCGGAATTATTTAGATTGGGAAAGACTTTTAAGGTCACGGAGTACAAACATGTTTATTAAATTCATCAATCACTCTTGCTTCCTCTTTCTCTCCGAGCTTCTTCTGTGACCTTGTCTGTAATTCTGGTCTTACATCTGCAGTAATTTTGGTGACAGAGAGCTCTATTTAAATAGAACTTCTGCGTGAAATCTTGGCAGGGAAGGTCACAATTACCTGTGTGAAGGTTTCTCTAGAAATAGCAGGACTTTTGCCTCTGTGAAGTGTAAATCATGGGGAGAAGGGAGTGTTTTAGAGGCATTGTAGAAATCCAGGGATGAAACTGGTAAAAGTGACAGGAACAGCAGCCAAAGTAGGTGTTGTTAATTTGTCCATGGCAGTACAGAAGTGTTGGTGAGTTAAAGTCTGTAATAAATCACGGATAAACAATTTTTTCCTTTCTTTTCTTCCTTCCTTTGCATTTTAGTGACATTGTATTCTCCCAAGGTTTTGTTGGTCTCTAGAATTTTGGTGGTCTTATAGTCATCCCTGTCTACTTAGATATCTTTTGTTCTTTAATCTTTCTCTTTTTATGGGCTCTTTTATTTTGTATTTTCTCAATAATCAAGTAAGAATAGCTCCATCATGATTCAATGGCAAAACAAATCACTGTATTCCTGAACTCCTTTACAAAAATCTCGTCAGTAGTGCTAAACTTTTTTTTACAATTCCTGCTCTAAATAATTTTAGTCTAATTGTCATTTATGGTATCCTTACAGTGCAATAGCTGTAGTTATATAAAGAATCTTAATGGAACCTTAACTGGCCCTAAAGTGAGCAATTGTGTCAGTATAAGAGAACACCCAACCCTGTGTTCAGGTTTTCTGTACAGCACTCAGCACGTTTTTAAATTTAGCACCCTATTTCTCAGGCCTAGTTTGCAACTTAGAAACTGATTGTTAACACTTGGGCGTG
Organism: Aegithalos caudatus; assembly: GCA_013389925.1. Lineage (NCBI taxonomy): Eukaryota > Metazoa > Chordata > Aves > Passeriformes > Aegithalidae > Aegithalos > Aegithalos caudatus. The sequence continues at coordinate 1,149,436 of WEIU01007906.1, read as the reverse complement.
TCTGAAACATCCTTTCACAATTTGAACTTCAGTGTGAATAATAGGGAGGAAAGTGATGTGGGGAGAGGGGGAATGAAGTGCTCTGTGTTTGGAGAGAAAAAGGTTCTCTAACTCTCTGCTTCTAATAGTTTCTCTGTTTGTTTACTCATTAATTTAGCCAACAGATGCTTATGATTCTTTGTATTCTGCTGCCAGATCTGGCATTTTCCTATTTTTATTTTACCAAATGCAATATTAGAGAACATTCTGCATCCAGAGAAGAGAGGATTCAAATAAAAATGTTACTTGTTGTTTCTGCAGCCCAGGTGTCGTTGAATTTAAAGTTCTGAAGATTTTACAGAAAAAAACATAAAGCAGCTAAACTGAATTATAGGAGTAATGTGTACGAGTATCCATGAAAAATTGACTTAGGTAATACCTGCTAAGCTGGAACTCACAGGCTGCAACAGAAACAGTTTTCTAAGTTAGTTATTTTTCCTCTGTGCAGAGGAAGAGTTAATTGGATGTTTTTCAGTGCTGTTCTGCCTTTGCTTCCAAACCAGGGACTGGATTTATGGCAAAATCTTAAATTGGATGCATTTTCCACCATAAATGCACTGCTTGGCACTGGCACCACTGGTAATGGACATTCTGTCCAGTGGCTGACTTATTCCATGAATACACTTGTTTTCAGCATGGGAATGTTTATTTTTATTTTAAAATCTCTTTGATTACTCAATGAAACCTCTGTCCCTGTGTGTATAATCTGGGTGTGAAATGGAGAAACTCAACCTCTCATTGTCAGGGGAAACTGAGGGTGGATGGGCTGATTCCTGCTGGGCACTCTCAACATTCCTGTTTCATCTGCAAATGTTTGGTGGTAGAGCCACAAAATTAACTTTTCAGCTGTCTATTGGGAACAGAAGAGCTCTGTGTCTGAGAGGAGAACTTCTGCTGTAGCAGCAAGTGGCAGAGTGATTTTGGGGTGGAATTCACAAAATGGTTTTCAGCCTGAGTGGCAGCATATCCTTAGAGTTTTATTTAGTAAAACTGAAAAAATGAGGGGGAAAAAAGGCACTGCTGCAGTCCTGAAGTCTGTGGCTTCTTTTTCCATCCTCCTCCTCACACTTGTTACTTTTGTTGGTTTTGCAAGAACAGTAAAAATCCATTTTGATGAAATGATTGGGCTGGCATGAGGTTTGGAGAACCCATAATTAATACTTCTACTCTCATTATTTCTAAGTCCTCATGTGACTTTTAAATACATAGAGAAACCTGGACTGTCAGCCCTGCTTTTTACTTCATTTTAATTAGCTGTTTCTATTCTGGGAGATCATGCATAAGGCAGTGTTGCATGTCAGGGTTTTCTCAGGCTTTGTTTATCTGCTCTGACAGGCTCAGGTGAAAAGGTTGCACCTGTGCACAGCAATTTCCTTGCTTTATGAGGGGTGTATCCACGTGGCAGCATCACAAAACTCTGGATTTGGGGAGCTCAGCCTGGAATGTGAACTTGCATGCCCGTGCTGAGGCTGCTGGAGCTGGCAGGCAGAGCAGCTTTGGGCTGTGGTGTTCCACTTAATCTTTTATGTAACCTACCAGGGATTACTGACTTCTCACTTCCTGTAAGACAGGATTTAAACCCACTTCTTGAATTAACAAAAACCAAATGAAAAAAAACCCCTTTGCTCTGCATATTTTTCTTTTGCACTGATTGGACTCTTTAAAGGAAGCAAACAAGTATTCAGAATTATGGTCACTCTCTATAAACACGAAATGGACAAAAACTGCCTCAGATTCTCACAGCTGGGAACTGCTTTTCCATCAGTCTGGTCCAAGTAGCTCCATTTCCCAAACACAAGATCATTTATCAGGAGTTCTGAAGAAGTTTGTGTTGCACAGGGAAAGCCCTCTTGCAGTGGGAAAGGTAATTTAGGACATTGTAAATGCAGGGAATTTAAGAAGTCAGTTTCTGCAATGGATGGCTTTTATAAGGATCTGTACTTGCTCCCATTCTGTTCTATCTTCTAGTAGTACTAATAATGAACTCTCTGTTTTGTTTATTGTGGTACAGAATATTTATCTTTTCTTATTTTCCTTAGTAACTGTGATGAACTGACATGTATGCAAATGGCTCTCTCATCTAGAATAATTAGTTCTGAGGTGATTGTCTTTGGAGGAATTAAATATTGCAATTCTACATATACAGCTAATTCTGTCAAAATGTTAGCTATAAGCTTGGGGATAGTTTGAAAACAATCCCACAGTATTTAAAACAGAGCAACATTTTAACATTGACATAATCCCATCCTATTTCTGTTACTAAGTTCTTGTGGTAAAAGACTGGAATTTATTTTTCCCCATGAACTTTCACACCTTAATCTGATGCTATTTTTTGTTTAGGTGGTTATATCCAGAACTAAGCACTGCAACATAATTCAAAGGCTGTATAAATATGACTTTAGTCTCCCCAGTTATCTTTCCATAATCTGCTTTACAATAGAAGGCCTAGCATGAAAAAACAGAGCGTGGGTGTTTGTACCAACTTTTTAAGCTCCCAGTCATAACAGTCACAAGTGTTGAGATAATTGGGTTGGCTTGAAGTCTGTGTGGTTCACAAAGGATTTCAAGTAGAAAGACATCTTGCTAAATAAATGCTTGTGCTGAAAGGGGAGTAGGAAGGTGGCAGCTAATTTCTTGTCTCCTGAACTAAAGCCCATTGTTTTTCCCTGTTGTAGCTGCAGACGTTCAATACAGCTGCACCCTGCAGAGATGTCCAGGACTTGACCAACGGGGTTGCCATGGCTCAGGTGCTTCACCAAATGTGAGTTGATTCTTCAGCTGGAAGAAGAGGGATTCAATTGCCTGAGGTTTTTGTGTTTGACAGATGTAGCTGCTTTTAAAGGAGGCAGAAATTCAGAGTGGACAGTTTATATCAGAAGATAGGTTATGCCTCTGTATTGCTGTTTTGGGGATGGTGTAATAGTTGATTAATGACATGGTTGAAAAGATGATGTACAAATACTGCAGTGTGAAATTCATACTTGGGGATAACTGGGCCAGGATGACATTATCTTTTTCAGTGTTCCCATCAGCACTATTTCCATGCTTCAGGGAATACATTTCTCTCTGGAATGGGAAACTAAAGATTCCCAAAGCATGGCTTTGTCTTCTTTTCCTCCTGAGGTTGCTCAATTAATTTATATTTAAGTTCTAGGTTTTAAATGACAACTTACTATTTGTGTAAGGAGAAGAACTGTAAATCTTCATTCACTTAATACTTAGGAATTATTTTACTTTTGATCTGCTGTTCTGTTGGTGTGATGAGGATTGCTAGTCTGAGTGATACAGTAGGTTTGAAATTTGTGTAGAGGGTTATAATGCAAGTCTTTTTTTGAAAGAGTATCATGCTACAGGTCATCACTGCAATTTTATTGTTATTGTTGGCCCAGATAGTTGAAGTCTGCATTACTACCTCAAGTTCAAAGTATGCTTTTGTAATTACTAAGAAATTATTCAACACCATCACAATCCCCCCCCCCCCCCAAAAAACGAGCTCAGAAACACTCCTGTCTGTAAAAATTTTAAGTGTACTTTTTAAAGATAGGGCTCACTCTTTTTCTGAACATGGCAAAAATTGATTTAGGGTTTGCTGAAAGTTGCTTCCCATATATTCTGGGTGTTAGACAGCCTCATGCTTTGGGCAAACTTCTTAACACCAAGTTGATTCGTGTGCAAGTGGGGGCAATGATTGTCCCTTATTAGGTGCTTTGAGAGCAGTGAATAAACAGTGCACTGTCAAAGTTAAATATTGTTTTAAATGTGTCTGATTGTACTGCTTGGCAGCTGAGTGTGTGTAAACACCTCCCTCAGCAATTCATCCTTGTTTATGCTGGCAAACTGAATCCCCTTCTGCCCAGGGGAACCAGAGATGTACAAAATATACAAAATGCCAGTAGTTTAAAGTGTTTTCTTTATACATGCCTTTGACAAATTGGAGTAAATGTTAGTTAGTCCAGTCTACAGGAATAGGTACCAAATATAACATCAGCACTAGTCAAAAAAAGATGTTTATTTACCTAATTATGATTACCATATCAGGTATAAAAATCCAGCATGACAAAGGCCTCCACATCCTTGTGCTGCATCCACAGCTGGCTTAGGCACACACAGAAATTCTCCCAGCCCTGGAATGTGCCTTAATGCAGCCAGCAGGATGGAAATTTCCTGTGACATAAGTTTACCTTGCAATCTCCAGGAATTCATGCCTCATTAGACACTGGAGTTCAGCATCAGATGATTTAATGCTGGGAATTTGCTGTCTTATTTATTTAAGCCTGTGCTCATTGATTAATCATTTAATTTGGTTTCAGAGATGTTGCCTGGTTTGATGCATCTTGGCTGAGTCGCATCAAGGAAGATGTTGGTGACAACTGGAGAATAAAGGTATTTAAAACTGAAGATTGTGAAGTTTGTGGGGTTGGATGTTGTGACTGTCCTGAGATCTGGCAGTCCAAAACCTACAGAATTAAGCTCAAGCTTTTCAAGGATATTTTAAATGAGCTTGAACTGTCTGTTGATAGTTAAGTGCTTTCCAACATTGTTGCATGGGGATTTTCTGCTGTGATATTTCTCTTCCTATGTCTTCTCATAGAGCTGTCTTGTAACCATTTTGTTAGAAATTATTATTCCATTTAATAAGAAGTAAAATTTTTAATAAAATTGTAACCTTGTCTTTCATGTGCAACAACTAGTCCAGTAATTTGAAGAAGATACTGCAAGGAATTATGGACTACTATCATGAGGTATGGAAAAAACCAATTTATTATTATTGTTCTCATCATTAAACATGATGATTACTGCTCCCCTTGACTTTGCCAAGTAGGAAAAAAAGCTGTAATTTGTTTTGAGGACCTTTTAGGCAGAAGGTGTATGATAATTATCTGTGGGAGGTCTGAGTGAATATGAAATTAATTTGAGCAAGTGTGTTTTAGATCAGGAGTATGAACTGGGAACCATGTCTCTGCCCAGGTGAATGTTGAAAGGGCTGAGCTGCAGAATCCTTGTTGACTTTTGTGTGTGTGTGTTCATGTCTGCTCTTGTCTAGAGAAGTTTTAGTCCTTTTGTACACAACAGAACAGACTCAGCAGCCCCAGTGTAGGTTTTATGATATTCAGGGAAGCTGGGAGCTGAGGTAGGAATCTTCCTGGACACAGAAAGTATTAGTTTGTTCTGTCTCATGCAGGGATAAGTACAGTAACCATAAAAGGCTGCTGTATTTTGAGTTAAAAACCAAAAATTGCTGAATTTTGTATTGATGTGATGACAGTTATGTAGTGGGTATGGTCTAGAAAAAATTTCCAGATCTTGTTGTGGCTTCCTGGTCTCACCTGGGCTGAGCAGTGACACCTGAGCCAGGCTCTGACGTGCTGCCAGGTCTGAGGATCTCTGGCCCAGAAGCAGAACTTCTTTAAGCTTCTGAGGAGCTTTTTGAGGGATTTGGAAGCAGCTCCATCTGGAAGTATTATTAATTCATTCTTTTATTATGTTGGTAAAGTAAACAAGCTCTCTCATATTTGAGAACTGTCCTAGTAACTTCTACTATTGTCACTTTTTCTTGTAGAAGTGCTGGGAACAAACTTCTAGGGCATTTTCTCTGGCTGGCTCACTGAGTGCAGATCTCCTAGATGATACCAGATTTTCACATTGTACAAAAGTGGGAGTCTACTTTTTCTCCTAATTTTTAATTACTTTTTTTTTCAGTTCCTGGGTCAGCAGATTGCAGAAGAGCTTATTCCAGACTTGACCCAGATATCTGAGAACTCAGATCCCACTGAACTGGGCAGGCTCCTGCAGCTCATTTTAGGTTGTGCAGTCAACTGTGAGAGGAAACAAGGTAGGCACTACCTTAACCTGCTCAGCAAACAGACTGCCTCAGGTGGTAGTTGAGGTGGAAAAGGTATAGAAACTTCCCTTTCTTATTCATCAATATTGTTAATTTGCTGGATGCCTGTTCTGCAACTGGACTTCATTTAAAAGCAGAAATTCCTTGGGAAATGTGTGTGAATAAAACTTTGTTCAGAGTAAGTTTAAAAATATAGTCTGAAGTGTGTATGGTTTATTCATATTGTTAAAGACCTAGAACTTACTGTTCAAATGCAAATATAGCAAAATTAAACTAAGTCCTTAAATTAGAAACTGCTTCTCTGTCTGCAGAGACTCAAGACTGAATTGGTTGTTTTCTCTCCTGTTACCAGAACTAATCCTCCATGCTCTGATGGCATCTCTCCTTAGGCAGAGTATAAATTTGTACAGTTAAGAGTTTATAATATTTAGTGCTTATCTGCCACATTACTGGACAATAATGATGGTGGTTAATGGTATTCCTCTGTATAAAGAGACCACTACTTGTTTTGAGGGAGCTTTATGGATAATAGTTTCTTCTGGATCTTTCAGCAAGCAGTTTATCAAATTACTCAAACCATTGAGATGAACATTGTCATGAGTCACTGCAAATCCTTTTTCACAGAACACATTCAGAATATCATGACCCTTGAGGAGTCTGTTCAGCACGTTGTCATGACAGCCATTCAAGAGGTAGGTAACAGCTCACAGCCTGATGCTGTCAGTTCAGAAGTCCTAAAACCTTTTTATTGAACTTTGTGAATTCTTTTATCCAAGCAAAGTTCAGGGAGAAGTGTAAGTACTTTCCTAAGTTATTTGGGAGGTTTGAGACCAAGAGACCTTAAGCCCCAGCCAAAGGGTTTTTGGTTTACCCAAACTTACAACAAATGCTTAAGATTTTTTTGTTCCATGCAAGAAATGTATACAGTTGCCAACCACTGATTATACTGGATCAATTCTGAAATTGTGTCCCAGTGCTGTAGTGTTGGTCCCAGGGTTAAGCTGATTGTGTTTGTGAGCTTGCATTGTTCTGACAGACCATTCCAGGCTCTGACTTACCAGCTTGCAGCTGCATCTCTTCTATTTTTGTCGTGGTGTGCTCCTCCTCCTGTCTTAATTTGTTCTTGGTTGGATCATCTTAGTGATCCAGCTCACAGCTTAGCTCTGCAGTCACTGGCTTTTGAGAGCTTCAGGACTGTGAAGCAGAGTGTGGAGAGAGGCAAAAACTAAATCTAAATACTGACTGTGAAGAGAAGGTGGTGTGTAATTGCACCCTCATCAAGGTAACAGTGGAGCTGGTAATAAGCTTTATAACTTAGATTTAAATTGGCTGTATAGTCTTTAAAGCTGTACGTGTCCTATTGGTAGAAATAAATCCATAAAGGTTGTGTTTGTTGTCTTCTTACTAATTAAACTTTCTAGAAGGTGGTCTAGAAATAATTCAGTAATTTCTGAGTGAGGAGTAAAGCCCTTTAATTGTTGGTAATTACACACTGTACATTTTTGTATCAGAGAAGTAATGTTCTCATTGTTTGTTTAGTGGCAATTAATGGGACACAAAGAGGTGTGATAACTGTTAAATTAATGGAGTGAAATCCCGTCTTCTGCTTCATTCCAGTTTGATTGACTAGGGGGTGGCAATACCTTCAGCACATCACACATTTATCCAATACAATGTTACTGCAAACTTGATTAATTTTGAGAGGAGAAAGGTAAAAAATCATCTTACTGTAGATCTGTTAAAATCTTTTACCAGCCATGAGATGAGGAGGAATTAATGTGTTTTGGTATATTGAAGGGATGCAATAACACAATGGAAAACAGAGTTGGTACTCAGTAGACATTGAATTTACAGATCTATAACCTCTAATTTAACCTTTTTTCCTGTGGCCTCTTTCTGTAGCTCATGAGCAAGGAAGTAACAAGTCCTTCCCAATGTGATGCATCAAGTGAACTGGAGCAGCAGGTAACTGCCTGAACAAAAGTTGGTATCTGGCCATCCCTTAAATGAAGGAATGCTGGTTTTCAGTGCTAATTAACTGAAAACTTAAGTGTTATTCTATAGCTTCTTTAAAAACCCAGCAGTGACTGCTGTGTCATCTTCTGAAACTGGTCAGTGCAGGGAGGGGTGGGATGCATCGAGGGTCAGCCTTGTCAGGCTGAGTACTTCAGGTTACTTCTAAGGGGTTGTGAAAATTCCTGATAGCCTGAACACTACAAGGTGTTGCACATGAAATGAACTTGCCTTTAAAAGGATTTGGAAATGGTGACAGCACGTTCCTGTGTTTAGTTATGCCTTTAGCCTAAGTTCTTGTGTTTCAGTAATTTACTTTCTAAGTGTGGTAATCATTTAGAAGGCAAGGGAAATGAGCAGGGATCCTGATCTAGCAGGGTATTTATAGGTTTGGGTGTCATTGTGTGCACCCAACAGCCAACCTAAACAATGGGTGTAAGCAATAGAGGCATTTTAGAAGCTGTAACTGAGTATTTTGGATATGGGCCATAGTGATTGACTGCCTTGTGTTTTGAAAGCTTAAAAAAGCCTTGGAAGACCTTCAGGAAGCACTAGCAGAAAAAGAGGAGCTGGCACAGAGATGTCAAGAGCTGGATTTGCAGGTAAGAAAGAGTCAGTTGTTTATTGCTTTAATATGTAGTGGTGCTGCTTTTAAGATGCAGAAATTATGAAGGGCAAAGTGCATTTTGCACTGTTTAAATTTTTGTGAGAATTTGTAGCTGCTTTTGGGGGAAAAGCAATTATTCTATGCTCCAAAATGCAATTACTGGGAAGAGTTTTCTGATGGAAGTGTAAGCTGAGGTCTTGTGCCAGCTTATCTCAAAGGTTCTTTGTTTTAGCTAAATGCTTACCCTTAGTAGCAGGTAGTGTTAAAACAATGTTATCATGGTTTTAAAAATTGCCCTTTTCATTCTTAGTCCTCTAGTCTTCTGTACTGTGTCCAGAAAATCCAGTTCATGTCATAAACAGTAATTAGATTTAATCATAGGAAAATTATGCTGTTTCAATAGGAGTTGATGAATGACAAAAATGGGTAATTTATCTAAAACTTGCTAACTTTTTCTCACACACAATTGCAACATGAAGGAGATCTCAGGATACAAATAATGAAAACTAATAGATCCTTGTTGGCATTTTCAGACAACACTAATAATAGGCCTATTTTTGTTTTTAATGGATATAGCAGTTAATCAAGTCACTCGAGAGAAAGGAGAGAGGACTTCATGACAATAAAGAGAAATTTGCATTTCAATCAACACTTTAAAGAAAAAACAATCACTTACTAGCCCCTCTCTTATGGCACTATAATCTGAGAATAGAAAGAGTTCTATCTGGGAAGGCAATTCATGTCAGATTTGGCTCTGCACAAAGAGAACATTTGGGTGGCATCTTCTTGTAGAAGCCAGAGGGCTGTACTGGCTGTGTGAGCCTCTGGAAATGAACACTCACAAAAACAGAGGGCAGTTTTACATTTCTTACTGACAATGACAACTGAAAAAGCAGAATACTTGTTTCTAAAGCATCTCAGAGCTACTTGCCATGCCCAGGAAACTACTGCTATAATTGAATTGATACTTAATTTTCTTTTTTTCTTGAGGCAGTAGTAAGGCTTCCTAGTGAAAGCAGAGATCTAAAAATGCTTGTGAGAAGAATCTGCAGGAGAAGTGCCAGGTGTTCTCCTGTTTTCCCTGACTTTCCTTCCAGAATTCTCTATTAATTAATCATAGGTGATGCAGAGCCAGTTGCTCATGACATGGCATGGGACAGGTGAAAGGTGTTCAAGGCAAAGGTACTGCTGAATATCAACAGAGGAGTTAATGACACCACAGCTCTGTAATTCTGTGATGTGTCTCTAAAACCTCTCTTCATAATTTCTGCTGACTGTGACACCACTTCTGCTAGGTTGAAATGATAAACAAAGAAGAGAAGGCTAACCAGAGAGCAACTGAGAAAAGATGTAAAACTTGCTCAGAGTTGTGTCATAGTTTGATTTTTAGGTTTTTTAAGCCCCAGATGAGTGATGTTTCAGGAATACTCTAAAAGTTCAAATGTTGTGCATGCTTAAGGAGTGGCTGACCCTTGAACAGGAGGCTGAGCAAGGCTCAGATGTGCTCTCTTCTCACAGGTGTGCATATAAATAGTAAATGACATTTGGTACATAAAAATGAGTGAAAAAAAAAAGGCACTAAAAGCCAGCACCTAATGAAGTGGCAGATTAATTAGTGTTTGACTTTTACATCTGTTTGACTGATAGATTTTTAAATTACGATCACAAATGAATTTCTTAATATTGCATACTGTAGATTATATCTGTTTAATAATGTCATCGTGATATGCTTTGTTTTATTTTATTTCTTTGAAGCCGTAATATTGACTTGACCCTTCTCATTTAAACTAATTCTTAATAAATTCACTTGTAAGGTCTCAGTCTTCCTTGATATTTTCCAAGAGTATAAGAAAGGTAGGTTTACTTTATAATTCAGGAAAACATAACCCAAAAAAGCCTATTGTCCCTGTTGAAATGCAGTCGACTAACACACGCTGCGTGCTCTTAACGTTCGACAGGACCTTAAAATTAACACAGCGGCTCTCACTAGACAAACTTTAAAGGTTCCACCCTCCTAATCCATCCTCGTGGCTGCAAAGCTGGCTCCTGTCAGTGCAGTGTGGTAGCCCCTGTGCTTAGCTGTGAGCGCGGGTCGCCGTGTGCGCGCTGCCGGGGCTGCATGCTCCGCCCGAGGCTGGCCGTGCATCGTGCGCTTGGGCCGGCCCCGCTTCCCGCTGCCCTTCCCCGCCCGGCCCGGCAGCCCCGGGGGTGCTGGCCACGCCGTGCTGCTGCTGCTGCTGCTTGTCGAGCACGGGCGGGATGGACACTCCCTGCAGCGACACTCGTAGGGTTTTGTTACGGCCTCCACGGTGTTTTTAATGGACGTAGCGGTTTTTTTTTTTTCCATATCACTTTGTGTCTGCCTTTTTGCCGTGGTTTCAGTTACAGAAATTTGTCTTTTTATTTCGAGGGAGCTTTTTCTTTTAGTGCTTCATAACTGTCATACACTAAAGCATCTGTATGCTCAAGTGTGCTCTGTAAACTACATTCTAAAACTTCTAAACGTTCAGCCTTTTTCATCGACTAATTTGGTGATGTTTTCCTGTCTTGCTTCAGTTCTTTGGACAGGTCTTACAGTGTTCATGCTGTTTTATCTGTGCTAGGTGGCTGCCCTCCAGGATGAGAAAAACAGCTTGGTGTCAGAAAATGAGATTATGAATGACAGACTGGAGCAATTAGACGATTCTCTTGATGATCCAAGTACTGTGGTTGCAAAAAAGTATTTTAGTGCACAGTTGCAGCTGGAACAATTGCAAGAAGAAAACTTCAGGTATGAAATTATTTCCCCCCAAAATCTCATTTGTCTAATGTACTCTGGAAATTTCTGGTGCTTTTGGGGCTTTTCCATCTCAATTTCTTTTGCATTAAAAGCTGCCCAGTACTGTATAAGCATATTTTAAAGACAGTCCTTATATTTAAAAAGAAAAGGAATGTGTTACTGTTGTAAAAAGTATCAGTTTGTAATTTGCATAACCCTCTAATACTTCCAAAAAGGTGATGGAGGGCAGAAAAATGAGTGCTCATTTATGTGTCAACAAATCAAACCCTAAACCCCCCAACACCACCCTGTCTCTCTACTGAAGTGATTTCTTTCACATATTAGTCCCTCTCTGTGATCCACATTGAGAAACAAAATCTCTTTTCATGTAATTCCATGTTTATTGTAATATGTTCCCAGCTACTTAAATCAGTAGTTTTCCTTTTATCTTACGTCTTTTTAGTAATTCTAGTACTAAATGAAACTGTGCAGTAGTGCTGAGTTCCTAACAAAGGCACTGGTTTTGTTCTGGTAGGCTTGAAGCTGCAAAAGATGATTATCGTGTCCATTGTGAAGATCTAGAAAAGCAATTGATTGAGCTGCAACATAGAAACAATGAACTGACCTCTCTGGCAGAAGAATCCAGAGCCTTGAAAGATGAAAATGACATTCTTAGGTATGTAGCAGGGAGACCTCCACACACACATAATTTAATGGCTAAATTTGTATTTAACAAGATTTTTTTGAGGTGTTCCTTGAGCAGATCTTACCTGAATGAGCTCTTTGGCAAAGCAGAGGCAAAGTGCAGGCTTCAGGGAAAAGCTCCATTGTTGGACAAGAATATCACATGGAATTTGTCTGTGAAGCAGAATTAATGACCACAGAACTTAAGCTTCTTCATGTGGGACAGAAAGTGGAAGTTCTCATGTAGGAAAACATATATACAGCTAGAATTTTAACCTGACTTTTGGTGTCAGCATTCTAGGCCAGGTTTAGGTTACTGAGGTCATTGACAAAATGAAGATGAAACATACAGTAACCTTCCTGAGAATTTAATGTAACATTCCGGCTTGTGTAAACTGTATTAAATACCAGACCACCCAAGAAATACCCAAAATAAATTTTATTGTGAAAGCAGATCTGCTATTCATAAAATAATATGAATAAAACATGGAAAGAAAAGTGGTTTCAGGTGTTTAACTTAGTGGTTCTTAAATAACATCTGAAACAAATCCTAGCTATAGATTTTTTCCATTATTTTCTTGTACCAGCTTCTGCTGAGATACGAATGCAGATAATAAACACAGAGATTTAAATTAGTTTTAAAATATGGTCCCAGTATTTTCTTACCATATGGATTTTTTTTAATGATCAGCTGATGGTTCTTGTTCCTATCTGCCAGTGATCATTTTCACAGAACAGTTATGTTCTAATCCTGCATAATCCCCCAGTGAGAACATACCCAGTACCAGTATTTTGGGGTGACTGTCTAGCACAGGATGTTGTGGTGCCACAGAATTCCTCAAGGATATCTGACCCACTCACCCTTGCTCATATTTTTGGCCTGTGACTGTCAGTCTCACTTGAAGGCTGGCTGATTTCAGTTTTTATAAGCAAGTTTGTGTCGATTATACATTTAAAAATAAATCGGTGAAATGTAACTGCTGCTAAGCATGTCGCATCTCTCTTTGAAAACAGTGTGTGTCAGCAGAGTTTGAGTTTTGTAATTTTTCCTTCTGACTGCTGTTTATCCCTCAAGGGCTACTGCAGACAAGGTGAGCAAGCTGGAGTCAACAGTGGAAGTGTATCGGAAGAAGCTGCAGGACCTGAACGATTTCCGCAGGCAGGTGAAGTCCCTGCAGGAGACCAACATGATGTACATGCACAACACTGTCAGCCTGGAGGATGAGCTCAGGAAAGCCAATGCAGCACGAGCCCAGCTGGAAACCTACAAGAGACAGGTACTGCTGCACTTGGGTTTGGAAAGGTTCATTTCTCCCCAGGTAGCTGGGAACACCTTAACCAAGCCCTGTTGTCCTTTTAGAATTTCTGTGGTGTGAAAACTCCTTCACACCCTGCCCTTCCCTGTTTGTTAAACTTGCAAGTTAAACTTGTAGTTGCCCTCCTGACTGATGTGAGAGTCCATAGTCTGCAAGCTTTTCTTCTTTACTCTGACTGAGGTAATTGGTGTGCCTGGGAGAGGTTGTTCAGCTGTTACTGAGATCATTTGTATGGAATCATAGAATGGTTTGGCTCCCAAGGGGACCTTGAAGATGGTCTCATTCCACTGCCATGGGCAGGGACACCTTCCACTATCCCAGATTGCTCCAAACCCCATCCAGCCTGAGCTTGAACACTTCCCAGGGGTGGAACATTGAAAACTTCCCCTGGCAATCTGTGCCAGGGCTTCACCACCCTTAGAGTAAAGAATTTTTTCCTAATACCTGACTTAAACCTGTTCTCTTTCACTTTGAACCCACTCCCTCTGTCCTGTCACTGCATTCTTATATTTTCATATTCTAACCATTCTTCATGAAAATTAGGAGTTTTATTTTAATTTCTGTCGGAATTAGGAAAGAGTTAAATAAAAAACCAAACACCCAAAACCAACCAACCAAAAATCAATATAACCTCCTAAAACACACAGGCCATCTCTGCTTCTGTAAGCTTGAGGAACCAACTTTTATTTTTGCTGAATTGAACAGGAGGGACTGTTTTAATGTAGATTTTTAAAGTAGCATCTTGCAACATTCCTGTGCTAAATAATGCTTTTATGTAAAGGTCCAGGAGCTTCATAACAAACTGTCTGAAGAATCCAAAAGAGCTGATAAGCTGGCATTTGAAATGAAGCGACTCGAAGAAAAACATGAAGCTTTAATGAAAGAAAAAGAGGTAAGTCCCTTTAAGAGTTTATTTGAGCACCTAAATCTCTCTCAGATCCTCTGCTTGAAGAGAACCTTCCTGGAAGTAGTGTCACCACAAAAATGAAGTTTAGTGCCCTGTGTGTGTGCATTCACATATAAAACATAATATGGAATCATCGGATCATGAAGGTTAGAAAAGATCTCCAGGATCATCAAGACCAAGCTAAAATGTGCATGTGTCATTATAACTTCTAATTAATGTTATATGGTCTTTAAAAGTGGTGCAGCCTGACCTAATTCCACCTCAAATGTGTCTTGCTAGAGACTGATAGTGCAGTGTGATGCATTAAGAGAGACCAATGAGGAGCTCCGGTGTGCACAGATGCAGCAGGATCACCTGAGTCAAACAGGTACTGCTTCATCTTCAGAGATTCTTTTATATTTGGATTAGAGGTTGCTCTAAGTGTGCTAAATCAAACCCCTCATGTGATTTCAGGTGAATCTCGTTTTAAAAGCCATGAGAATCTTGCTGCTGAAATTCTGCCAGTGGAATATAGGTGAGACCCAAAGGTTGAGGTTGTTTGGGGTGTTCATAGGTGGGGCCTGACAATGCCTCTGTCAAAGTTCAGTATTTTCATCAATGTGATTCTTTATCCCACTCCTTGCTTTGCCCCCATATAGGTGGTAATAATTATTTCCCCATACTAAAATTACTTTCCTTTTTTTCTTAAAACCATATCAGATTGCTGTATATAAATCTGGGTTTGGAGTGACAATTTAAAACTCTGCTCAAATCTCTTTAAAGTTTAAAAAAAACTTTAGAGTTTTCAAACATTTTAAGTTACCTTTTAATAACAAATTGCATTGTTACCCCAATTATATCATTAAGTACAACCTGCTTGGCTCACTTTAAGTTTGGGGGACCTTATTATTACTTCATCTTCTTAGTCACCTTCTTAATTAACAGTGACTTTTTGTTGTTTTTGATTCAGAGAAATGTTTATTCGGCTGCAGCATGAAAATAAGATGCTGCTGCTGAAACAGGAAGGATCAGAAAATGAACGGATTGCAGAGCTCCAGGAACAGCTGGAGCAGAAGCACCGGACAGTGAACGAGCTGGAAACTGAGAAAAGGTGATGGGAGAAACTGCATCTTAAAATACAGTGAAAAAAAAGTGATCTCTGGAGTTTCAGGGTGACCTGTGCCTTGCATCTGTAGTGTAATAACCTTTTCTGTCAGCAGTGTAATCATAAATGAAGGATTACAAAGCAAGGAAGAATCAAAGTGGTTTAAAT
The DNA here is from genome assembly GCA_013389925.1 of Aegithalos caudatus. Classification (NCBI taxonomy): domain Eukaryota; kingdom Metazoa; phylum Chordata; class Aves; order Passeriformes; family Aegithalidae; genus Aegithalos; species Aegithalos caudatus. The sequence continues at coordinate 1,134,018 of WEIU01007906.1, read as the reverse complement.
GTGGTAGATCTGTGTTCCACACCCTGAAGAAGGGTTGCTTACAGGACACTCTTCACTCTGAGTGATTCTTGGTAGACCAAGAATGGATGTGAACTCTGTTTCTGGAACTTCAGACTGTTAGACTATGAATTCTCTATCAGTGAATGCTAAAACATTTTACTAGAATAGGAAAAAATTTGATAGTTACATTTTCTGAAAACTTAAAATGACTACAGGAATTTCATTTTATGATATTCAGTAAAGAGCCATGTGTTTGTTTTAGCAGAAGTTCCAGTCAAACTAAAAGCATTTGAAATCAGTTTCTTTGTGGCATAAGTTGTGCTGGGTAGACCCTCTGAAAAACTAATGAAACAGAAAAATCTCTCTGTGAACTATTTAGTTAGGCAATAACTGTGTTTTCCTCCTAAAAGGCTCAATGAAGAGCGTATTGGAGGATTACAGCAGCAGATTGAAGATCTGCAAAAGACTTTACAGGAGCAGGGATCCAAGACTGAAGGAGTAAGTGAAACATTTTGCCAGTTGTGTTTAAAGACCTCCAGTGTAGCATCGAGTCCTTTGTTTAGATATCAATCTTATTTTTCAGTGTATCTGAGAAATACTTCTACATCAACTGCAGTTCAAATGAAAAGCTTGTGTTTTATGTAATTCCTTCTATGGAACTGTAACCCTTCTACTTTACTTTAAAAGTCCCTGGTTTTATCATTCAATGGATTTATTTGCTTTGGCTTATTTAGTTGTGCTAAGCATTCTTGGCTGATTTGTAAGAGCACTTGAATGTTGCATGGTATGAAATACTGAAATACAACTGAATTTTAACTCTCTCCTTCCACAGTCCAGCAACCTGAAGCAGAAACTGGCAGCACACATGTAAGTAAGGCACATGCATTCACAATAGCTTATGTATACTAAATAGAGTACAGGAACTGCTTAAATCTTGGCAGGGATGTCTTGTTTTTCTAAGCCACTGATTTGAGAATTATGCATGAAGTGAGTTAAATATTGGTGGTGTAGTTTTGTTTACTCTGACCATGGTGATTTTGTAGTACCAGTACCACTTCTCTTCATCACCACCAACATTTTAACTGTTCTGATTCTACAACAGTCTGCTAAAACCACCACTCAAAGTGAATTCCACTCTTCTGAAATATTTCCAGTCCTTTCAACAGATGTATTTCTTGCTAAGATGATGCTGGAAGGCCTTAATTGTTCATTTTCTTGGTTTTAACTAAAGGAGGATCAATCAGAAGTCACAGCTTTTATGATATTAATATTTCTATTCAACCCCTGAAAAATTGCTAGAGCTTAAAATAGTTATTTAAATACTTCTCTCATGAAGTTTAAGCTTCCAGCAGTTAAACCTGGAATTATTTGTGAGCTTAATCCTTAGCCCAACTTTTCATTCACAGGGAAAAGTTGAACGAGGTTCATGATGAGTTACAGAAGAAGGAGGCTGATCTTGCAGAGCTCCAGCCTGATGACAGTCAGAACCGTGAGTTGTTTTGTGGGGTGGTTTTTTTTGGTATTTTTTTAATAAGACCTTTATTAAGTTTCTTCTGAAATGATTCCCATATCCACTGGACTATGGGATACTTTCCTGGATGAGGCTTTCTGCTGCAGCTTAGCTTTAAATCTGACCTGAGGGGTGTGGAGGGGTTTTGTGTGTGGTGGTGAGCAGGGTGAGGATCCTGGGGGGGATGAGCTTTGGTGAGCAATGCTCTGCAAAATTCAGGGATTTCAGGGTCAGATGGGACAGCTGAAACAAAAATAAGAACTTAAACCTTCTAAACTTAATCTTACAGCTTCTACATTGTTCTCTGTTTGAGGGATGGTGAAATCAAAAGAACACAGAAGCCCTGAAAGTACCATGTCTGTTTTTATTTTGTATGTCTTTGTTGATAATTTCTATAAACAGCCCAGAAGATTGGAGAGCTGGAAGCAGCTTTACGAAAAAAAGATGAGGATATGAAAGCAATGGAAGAAAGATATAAAATGTACCTTGAAAAAGCAAGGAATGTGAGTGGCATGTTTCTGAACATATGCATTCCTCCCTCATAAATGGTTAAACAGATTGAGTGTGTGTGTGTCCCCACCTCCCAATTAAAAGCAATAGCTCCAAGTTGCATTTTTAGTCAGATTGTTCAACTGCAGCCACTTAAGTCTGAGAGAATAAAGAGTGTTTAGGCTGAGCATGAGGTGCAGTAAGAATTCCTTTGTCCCCTCTGCTCTCAGTGGTACAGCCTGACCAGTGTCCAGCCTGTTCTCACATTCCTCCTTGGAGCAGAAGAGATGCAGAGCTGTTGAGAATCAAACTGATTTGTAATGCTCTTGTTTTGCCTTTTCTAGGTGATAAAAACCTTAGACCCCAAGCTAAATCCAGCATCAGCAGAAATTATGTTGCTCAGAAAACAGATATTGGAAAAAGACAAAAGAATTGAAGCACTAGAGGTAAAAATTTTACATATATTTAACAATAACTTCTATATATGCTCTGTTTCTGACATTAGGCATTCAAGATACTGTTTCCTGGTGATTCAGTAAAATCTGCTTGGCTGAAATTCTGAAAGGATTATTGCCAGTAGTCCAAATATAAAAAAAAATGGGGAAAATGCATTGAGTTTCACAGCAATATTGATGGGACTAGTTGCAGTAGTTGCCTGAGCAAATACAGAACCCCTCAGCATGATTCATTAGGCTGATAGGTCTGACTGCAGAAATGCTTTGGCCTCATATTTCTTTTATGTAATGAGTACTAGGGAAGTATATTATATAATAGCAATTAGTCAGTCACTGGAGGTACATTATTTTCAGGTGAAAAGTCACTAAATTATTTACAGATTTTCTGATACACAGCAGTCCTCGTGTGCATTTCACCACACACTCAGAGTACATTTCCAAGTTCCATTTGTGTTTCTAACCACAACTTGTGTAGTTTAGCCTCTTCTTAAAGCAGGCTGATATTTATCTCTCAGTTTTTTATGAAAGTATCTTTGTTTATACTTCTAGGCTTTCTAGTTATTTCGTGTATTGAAGCATTTCTGCTGCCTGTGTTTATTTCACTCAGCGGACTGCAGCAAGTTTATGCAGATCAAATTTGTGTTTTAACTGAGATTTGTCTCCTTGCAGAATGAATACAAAATGGCCAAGCTACGTGACTATGAGGAAAAGCTGATTGTAACTGCATGGTACAACAAGGTGGGTCAAAAATTCACTTACTGAAACACCTTTTGTGCCTTTTAAATCTTACCTAACCTAAGAAACACAGTGGGAAAAATTCTATGTGCATACCAAGCAAGCATGAACAGGATGGGTGATTTTTTTTTCCCCTTTTTGCTGCTGTTTAAGCTGTTGTTTAACTCTTGCAGAGCCTGACTCTGCAGAAGCTGGGCATGGAAGCCAGGCTGATGGGCAGCAGCAGCAGCTGCGGGGCCGGGCCCGGCCGCTCGTTCCTGGCGCAGCAGCGTCACGTCACCAACACCAGGAGGAACCTCACTGTCAAAGTACCAGGTGCAACCTCTGATTAAACACCAGGACATGAGGAAAACTCACAAGCTGAAGTGTCCTTAAATGTTTTATACCTTCCACTTTACCTACTTGATGAAAAGAGGTTAGGACGGTGGGCAGCTGCAAATGACAACATCAGGACCTGTCAGGAAGGCATTAAGGTGATCAGCCAGAAGGTAGCACGTAGTTTTCCAAGTAGATTTGCATGTACAAGCACAACTTAAAAGATTTCTATTTGCCTTCAGATTATATTGTAAATATGGAATTTGGCAGTCTATATTTAAAAGTTTATTTAAGTGGGTTTTGGGCTAGAAAGTTGACTTTTATAATGGGAAGACGTTATGCAAAGGTGTACTTCAGGAAACTGGCAATATTGGGCATTTTTGCTGGCCTTTCTCTGAAAATGGATCTAAAAGATTGGTAACATCTTTAAAAAAAAAGACTTTTTTAGAATAGAAAGTAAAATTTTAAAAGGAAGAAAATAGTTGCATTTATAGAAGAAGAAAATAAAGGTGTGGTACCAGTTGTTACGTAACAGAAGACAGGATTTGTTTTGTGAGAAGCAGAATTTCTCAGTTTATTTATAAAATAAGCAAAGCTTAAGTTGGTGCATATAAACACTGAGGAAAACCTGTCTTTAAAATGTTGAATTCACTTAAGCCAAAAAACCTTGTCTTTTCCTGGATAAGAAAAAAAGCTATTATACAAACTTAAAAGTCTGGACTGTATTTTTAAAGTCTGGCATATTGGTATACTGCATTTATATGCAGAAAGGGGATTAGGTGGGAAGGAGCCCCATTTATTTCAACCTATTTATACAAACCTGTGCATGGAAATTGCATTTCCTCTTTTTTAAATGTAGTTTCACTTGGTTATTCTGAACTACCTGTGCTAGGCAGGGGAATGAGAGATGGCTTTGGCAGTTACTGGCAGCAGAGATTGTTGGCAGGGAGAAAAGAGCATAAACTCTAATAGTTTGATAGATGAAATGAGGGTTGATACCTGAGATCTGTGTGCAAGAAGTTACTGTCTTTCACAAAACTTGTGACTTTATTTCCCAAATGTCTTAACTCTTGTTTGGAATTCTGTTTTTAGGAAACCTGTTAATGTCTGTTCTTTGCAAATGGTCTAGGAAAAGTTCATCATACCCATAGTTAAATAAAATAAAATGGCAACAGCCCTTACAATGAAATGAATACACCTAAATTAAATATTTGAGGGTGCTGTACCAGACCACCATCTAATACAAAATTCAGCTGCCTGTGAGAATGAAAACACACCTGTCTCACCATTAAGGCCATCTTTAATTTGAGAACAGGGTTCAGCTTTACAGAATTTTTTAGGTTTTGAATTGTGACATTTGGCTAGTGTGTCATTTTTCCTGTCCCTTACTATAGCTTGTCCTTTGATTTCTTCTTTCCCCAACACCTTAAATTTTTAATTGGGCATTGCATGTAATGCCAGAGAAAAGGCATGCATTCATTTTTGATACTTAGGGTTGCTTCTTAGTTGTGGTGGTTGTTTTACAGTGCTGTATGTATGAATAGGCATTCAGCAGATTTCCTCCTCCAAAAGGCATCGTTTAAATGCCAGTCTTGTGCCAAGTGTGGCATGGGCCAGACACAAAGCTGTTGGAGAGTTGTCTGTGGTGGTGTTCTTCAGGATTCTATGCTTCTTTGGACTACCTCGTGGGTTTTGAGGTCTTTTATTGCTGCAGTGGTGTTTGTGGAGTTGGTGTTTTTAAGGTACAGTTGCATATTTAATCTGCTGGTGCTGTGGGTGGGAGGGAGGTGGTGGTGAGCAGTGGAGCAGGAGGTGAAATTTTAGCAAGATGCTTCCATTCCTAAAGTCTGGTATTTGGTGTGTTCTAGTGAAGTGTGGAGCTGTCTCTGATGGTGTTGGGTGGGTCTCTTAACCCTCGTTCTTTGCAGCATGGAAACTTTCATGGATGTCCTTCAAATACTCATGTAGTTGGTAGGCTTGACTTGTTGTATTTCTCCCAGTAGTGGAGCTGTGTCAGTAGTCTGTCAGGTGCTGAATAGTGACAAACTTGGAACAAATGTCTTTGACTTACACTTCTCAAAACTGCAGACCCTGGGACCAAAAATAACCAAGAACCTCCCTATAATTTAATTGGAAGTTTGTCTTCTGAGTAGTGATGGAAGAATTTAAGTCCTGAGCTACAGGCAGGGATCAGCCTTTTTCAGGGCACAGTTGTCCCCAGTAATCAAGTTGGGGTTACCAAAATCAATCTGTTTTTCAGGTATTGGATGAAATGTTGCTTATTTGGGACTTTTTTAAGAGTGAAGCCTGTGAACATCACTCAAGGGTTTCTTTGGGACTGAGAACCTGTTTAAAAGCAGCTGTTCTACAACTGGTTAAACCAGGGTTCTGTCCTGTGAACCAGGAACTGATGTGTGGAGATAAATCCTGGATTACAAGCCATGGTGCTGTATTCACTTCAGCTCATCTGTCTGTGCAGGAAGGACCATTAGATCAGGGTCACTTTTAATGTTTGCTTCATTCATGTCAAAACAAAAAGCTGCTAAAAACGCTGCTGTGTTACAGCTGTGTCCAACAAAAGCTCTGTCAGTCCATGTCCTGTGATGCCCCAGTGCTGAGGCAGGAGGAGCAGAGAGGCCCCTTGGCTCTCCTGAAAGCTGAATTTGTGCCATCCCATCAGCACAGCTCAGAGCAGACTCAAATATGAGGTGAAATCACTGAATGCTGCTGAAGTTAAACAGCATTATTAGGAATTTAGCCAGTTTCCAGTAAAAACGGGTAATGTAGATCCAAAGAAACAAACAAAAAAAAATGTTCTGATTGACATATCATTTGTTAATTATTTTTTATATAAGATTAATTACTATGGAAGAGAAGTGTTTTATAGCAATAATTCAAAAGATGGATTAGTGGGTTCTTTTACTCAAGATGGGTCAGGCAGCAGTTTTGAGAAGATTCTTTTGCAACAACCTTATTATATAGTGGATTAAGAAACATTCACTGAAAATAAATTTTCACCTGATTTTTTTGTTCATTCAAAATATATATATGGGTATTCTATTTTCTATGATATACACTTGGAAATAAGTAATATAAGCAATACTGATGTTCTATTTAGGTAGCCATAAATAGTTTAGAAATTAGAAAATGAAAACAATTGTTTAGGAGTTGATAATGTCTAGTACAATAATTTTCTTGTTTCTTTCTCCCCTTCCCCTAAAGCTGGAGTTAAGGTTTTCACTGTATCGGTGTCTACATCTTCTGTTTAAAACAAATGTAAACACTGTGTTGCATAGAACTGGAAAAATTGCACTAATTTTTGAACTTTTGGGTTTATTTTTTTCTTTGAGAAAAATCCTTTTATATTCACATAAAGATTTTTAAAATGAATTCTTGGGTGTCTTTATTCCAAGCCATGTATTTAATTGTCCCTGGATAATGGTGTTTCTGGGCAATGCACGACCTGGTTCTACAAGTTGATAATTTAAAATGCCCTGTTTCAGGATGGGTATATATTATAATGAGGGTATGGGTGCAATGATTGTGCTGCTCTCCTCTGCTGTCTCCAGTTCATTGCTCCCAGCCCAAGCTGTGCCCTCTGCTCAGCCCCACAAACAATTGTCTCACAGCAAGGGCCCTTGTGGAGTGAAAAGATTGAACCCTCTGCAGATGAGCTGTGAGCTCAGTAATTCCCTCTGGCTGCTGAGGGAGGTGAGGGTCTCTGCCTGTTCTCAGCCCCACTGAGAGGACTCAGAGGACAGGTACAGCTCTAAATCACTGTTCTTGCTTTTATTTGGAAAGGAAAACTGCCCTGTCCAGCCTGCCCGGCAGTGATTTGTGTGCTCCATCCTTAGTCCCACTGTCAGCTGTCATTCCCTGGGCACCACCCCCAGCCCACCAGTGCTGTTGGTAAGGGACTGGCAGCCTTCAGCCCTGCAGAGAGAAGAGCCAGGGATGAGGAGCTGTGCTGGTTCCCCAGCAGGGAAGGGCCTGTCTCTCCAGAGAGAGTGAAGCCATTGTGGAAGAATTGTTCTTCCTGCTTTCTCAGGCTGCACATAAAAGCAGTTTCAGACACTGAACACCAAAATGTGCAGGTGTGTGAGGGAGAAGGGAAGGGAAGAGGTGCTCAGCTGTGCAGGAAGCCTGAGCTGAGCTGCAGGATTGCTCAGTCCTGACTGTTTCCTTGCAGCTTTCTGACAACTCCTGAAGAACCAAGCTCTGCAGTAGGACTTTTGTGTGTTCCTACACAAAGAGGTGAAGGGTGCAGGAGAGGAAAAGCTGAGGTCAGTCACGTGTGGGAGATGGTTTAGTTGGAGGGGGCAAAATATTCAAGAAGTCTTTGAAATGCATTCTTCTTTTGGAATTTCACTAACCCTGCAGAGGCCTATGGAGGAAGCTTTTGGATAGAATAGCAGCTTGGGAAAGGAAATGGGAATCTGAGCAAAGCACTGGGGGGGGAGTAGTACCACGAAACAGGTGACACCTGTATTCTGGAATTGTTTTGGGAGTAATGCTCACACAGCAGAAACTTCCCACTGTTCCCTTCCCCTGTTCCCAGTCAATTCCAGGCATACATCCCAAACGCAGCCTTCCCTTTCTCTTTCTCTCAGAGAAAGAAAAGAGTATCAGGTCTAGAAGGTCAAACAACTTCCTTGTTTCTGCTGGAGAGGGGAGGTGTGGGAGCCCATGCCAGCAGCAGGCTGGAGAGCAGCTGGCTTGAGGAGAGGGCAGGTGGGCTGGGGCTGACCAGGCTCTTCCTAGGACTGGGATGAGACAAGTCTGCATTTGATGAGAGGACTGGTTTGTGTCCCACCATGTGTCCTCATTTCTGCACATTATGGGTCTGTGAAACAGCCTCAAGTACCAGGAACAGTATCTCAGTCCAAACTCCTGTTTCCACTGGCACAGAAAACCAGAGGAGGTGGCAGAATTCCCCATGCAGCCGGTGCTGAAGGAGCTGTGCCAGGAGCTGTGTTCACCTGGGAGAAATTTGCTTCCTCTAGGAAGAGGTGTGCTGTACTCCAGGGAAAATTGAAAAGAGGAGAAAATTGTTCTCAGCTCATTTCCTCAGCAGGATGGCAGGAGCTGGAGGTGTGTGTTCTGGGGCTGTGCTGATTTCCTGAGGCAGCCCCCATCCTGCTCCTGGGAGCTGCAGCTTCTGCCTGGAGGCCTCAACAGGGTCCTTGTGCTGCAGCTGTGGTCCCAGTTCAGTGCATTTACTGGTGTTAACCACTGGTTGCCAATCTTGGGACTGTTTCATTGTGGAGATGATGGCTCAAAATAGTAATTGGTTGCTGTTACTTTCCAAGGCACCCTTTTCCTCGTTAGACTGTTGGGTTCAGCTTAACCCCATTGTGTGTTGTGGAGCTGCCCCCACTGCCCCTGGACATGGCCTGCATTGGTCTTCACTTTGCACAACAATTCATGACAAAAACGCTTTGATAAAGATTTATTGGTGTATGAGACAGGTGTTAGAGAGTGACTTGTTTTTAGAGAAGTACATGTTTTAATATTAATTACTTAATTTGAAATGTCATATTAATCCTTGTTAATGTTATAAAACAAAGGCTGGTATTGCTCTCCCCCTGAACCCAGCCACAGCTTCAGCAGTGCAATCTCTAAAGTGTCCCTTTATTTTGCCAAAGTGAGCCATGGCCATCCCTCATGAAATTAGGAAAGCCCCAAGCCCCTCATTAATTTGCAGTGCCAGAGGACAAGCCTAATAATGCCCTGGTAGCTCCCAGGCTGATCCCATTATCACATCATCATAGTATACAGAGTGCAAGGTCCACTTGTAAAAGAAATGATTTTGCAATTGGTTTGAAAGAAACAAACCACCCAGCCTCCCCCTGGGGCTTTCAGGGCTTGTTCTCAGCATCCCAGAGAAAGGATTTTCCATGTGAGGACTGTGGCCAAGGCCTCCCTAGCAGCGAGGCACAGCACAGATCTTGTAGGGGTGTGGGGCCATTGCGATGCCTATCATGGGCTGGAGGCTGAGCTTGGTGTCTGGGGGTGCCTGGAAGGTGAATTTCTGGAGCAGGGATGTGAAGAAGAGGAAGAGCTCAGAACGGGCCAGCAGCTCGCCCAGGCAGGAACGCTTCCCTGTGGAGACAGCAACCCACAGCATCCTCAGACTCTGCTTTTGCTGCTGAAAATGCTTCTGCCTGCCCTTAGGACCGTGGTCCAGCTGTGTTACCCCATTCCTGGGTGAGTTTTCCCACCCAAACCAAGCTTCCCAATAATAACTGGCATTACAGCATGGTCTGTCCCCCAGATTGCATGACTGTGTGAGGACAATTCACACGTGACCTGGATGTGCTCATGCTGGGAGAGCTCACCAAAGGGAGCTGTCAGAGGAGATGTGTGCTGCTGGGGTGGGAAATGGCTGCTAAAAGCAACTTCCCCATGGAAGCTGCTGGCTGGGGAACCCTGTGGTGGAAACAGTGGGGCTCCTGGTGAGCTCAGCCATGTGGGAACAAGAGCACGGAGCAATGGCCTCAGTGAAGATGGTCCTAAGGTCTCTGGAAGTTACATGTTTTGTTATTCATCCTCATTTCTCTTCTGTGCATGTGAAAAGAGGCAAGAAAGGGCTCCAGGTGTGGTTGTGGTGCTCTGGGGAGGCCATGGGAGCATTTTGAGCAGCACCTGCCAGGGTGCATCTACCCTTTTTCCATTGCTGTTTTCCTCACTGTCTCCCCGCTGCAGCTGGAAACCCAAGCCCACGTGTGCACCATAATTCAGCAAACCTTACCCATAGAAAATGGTAGAAAATACTCGTTTTTCCAGAATTTCCCATCCTTCAGAAAATGTTCAGGGTTAAAAGTATCAGGGGTTTTCCACTCATTCTTGTCAAACAGCAGAGAGGTTAAATTTGTCATTATAACAGTGCCCTAAGAGGACAAAAGAAAAATAAATCACACTTTCTCTGGCAGTGACAGCAGGAGGGGAGGTTTTACCTTCCAGTCTCCTCTCCATGAAGAACATCCTTAGTCAAATTCTACTGAAACTATTTGTGCAACATCCCACTGCAGGCCCAGATTTTCTCCTTGTCTGTTTGGAGGTGCAGTTACATAACTGCATTTTTCCCTCATTTTTATCAGCTGTAATCCTGGTCCAAAGTCCCTGTAAGAGCTCTGTGCCTCAAAGGCGTGTGTGGGGGCGTGACACCGTTCAGAGCATTGGATGGCAAAAATCCACGTTCAGCAGGAGTGAACTCTGGACAGGGCAGGGACAACGTCTGCACAGGAGGGCCTGGCCTGGCACCGTGCCTGGGGAGCTTGGAGTATCCCTGGAGTTTACCTTTGGGATGTAGTAGCCATCCAGGTGAGTATCCTCTGAAGCCATTCTCGGCACGTTGAAAGGGACCACGTTTCCTTTCCTCTGCACCTCGTGGATGACAGCGTTGGTGTAGTGCAGGCTGTTCCTGTCCTCCAGGGCTGGCGGCCGTGCCTGCCCGATCACCGCATCGATCTCGGCTTGGGCCCGGGCTGGGGAAAGAGCAGGAGTGAGCCCAGGGAAAAAACCCTTGGAACAATACAAGGTTATTGCTGTAGGGGTCTGCAAAGGGACCTGGGCCACTGTTTTCACCTCTTGTGTGAGTGTGGGGACATTCCCAGCTGGTCTCTCACAAAGCTGTGAGGGATAAAAGCAAGGGAGAACACCGGCTCTTGGTTAACTGTACCTTGGATTTCTGGATGTGTGGCCATGAACAGCAAAGCCCAGCGCAGGGTTGAGGACGTGGTCTCAGTGCCAGCAAACATCAGGTCGAGTGTGCAGGACATGAGGTGTTCCTCCCGGAAGGTGTCACTGTCATGGCCCTTCACGAGGAGCAGTGTTAGTGCCACAGGAACACTGAGGGTGTCCTGGCACCAGGCTTGGTCCAGACCACCCCAAGGATTCTGGCTGAAGCTGCTGACCCCTGCATCCCCACCCTGCGGATGGGTGGCCTGAACCTGATGTCTGTACTGGGCTCACAAAAGGCCACAGAGGCAGCTCAGATAGAGAATCTGGGCTCGTTTCCCATCCTTTCTGATTTCTAAGCCCCACTCCAGGAGGGTTTTCTCCCCATTGCTGACCTTGGAGATCTCCAGCAGGTAGCTGTCGATGTAGTCCCGGCTCTCTGAGGGGTTCCAGTCCTCCTTGTGCTTGTTGATCTGCTCTTGCATGAAACTTTTCAGTAACCTCCAGTTTTTAAAAATGGTTTGGTGGGCTCCAGGTAAGTACTTCATTACAGATGGAAAATTGTTGTACAGCTTTGAACACAAAAGGAGAAAGTCAAATTGAATAAAGGACTTTCGAAATTCTTCTGACATCAAGACTTTAGCCTGCAATTTGCACTTGCTGAATTTCTGGAGCTGGTGGAAACAGCTCAGCTCCAGAAGAGCAGAATTCTCATTATGGGGTAACTTGTGTGTTACTCACTATTTCAGCAGTGGATTGGCAATCAGAGGGCAGGAAAAGTGATTTTGGGTGAGAGAGAGCAGCGTGAGCGTGGCACAACTTAAACACAAGGAAGAAAGAAATTACAGGCAAGGCTACCCTGTGCAAAGGAGTAGGGAATGGCAGGTTTGGTGATGACAACACTGTGGCTTTTGAGGTTGACTCCAGAGAAGAAACTATGGCCCTGGGTTGGTGGCAGAAGGGCTGTACCTGGCTTGTGACAGCTCCATGCAGGACAGTCATGTCATACATCAGCTTCAGCAGTCTTTGGAAGTCCTCATCGTGGTATTCAAACCGATTGCCAAAGACAAGGGAGCAGATGACATTTGAAACAGCATTAGTGACTTTAGGCTGAGGATTGAAAGGATTCCCTGCAGAAGAAAAAGGTCAATTCTCTTCCACTCATCTCAGAAAAGAAGAAAACATACATCAGAGGTAAAATAGTCAAGAACTATGAAGGAAATGAGGGGCCCCTAATAGGCACTGTCCTATGTCAGTGCTTTCCTGGGGTGCCTGGCTGACCCCATGAGCTAGCCAAGCCTGGCAGGGCAATCCCAGTGGTGCCAGTTCAGTCAGCCTATGGAGGTGTTTGTTTCCTTTGGAAAGCAAGGTCTGCAGGATGTCATTTGAATTCATCGGAAACATCAGTGTTTATGCACACATGGTATTTCCCAGAGAGGAGCAGGCTGAAGGTGTGCTGTGAATGATGCTGTGGGTGTTCCCTGGCTGTATTCCCCAGCCAGTTGGAAAGCAAAGCACCTGTAGGAAGGAGCAGGGATGCTGGCAGGGCTGTAGCATCCCTTGCAAGATGGGGTATTTTTCAACATGCAGTGAAATAATTACAGACCCTACCAGTTCCTGCCTTCACAGCTGCTGAGGACCGTGGCACTCACCCTGTTCATCCCTAAACACATCCACGAGGTACCGGCACTCCTCCTGGATGCGCTCCTCCAGGCTCCTCTTCCCCAAGCCGAAGTTTCGGAGCGTGCTCAGGGTGAACCTCCTCTGTGCCTTCCACAGGTGCCCACTGGAGGAGATCAGTCCTGTCAGGAACATCCCCTGTGAGCCAGGGCTGATCCCCAGCTGAGGGGGGAAAAGCTCCAGGGCTCTGCCTTGTCTCCAGCTGTCTCAGACCTCTGCAGGGTCCAGGCTTGGGCTTACAGCTGAGGCATGTCTTGAGGGATAACTCACCGATCTTGCTGAAGACCTCCTCATCGATGGGAATGTCAGGGCGCTCCAGGAACTTGTCCCCTTGGTTTACCAGCACTTCCTTCACCAGCCTCATCCCATTCACCATCACAAACTTCATGCTGCCCATGTGCAGGCCAAAGATGTCACCGTATTTTTTAGTTAGCTGGGAGGGAATATAAATAAAAGGGGTTTTCATTTGCAATGAATGTTCCTGGGGAGACCAGGACAGCCCTGTCAGGGTGCATAGATAAAAATAAGGGGAGAGTGGGAGGGAAGACAGAATGTGTGCACTCTGCCTGAGGGTGCAGTCTTTTTTCTTTCCTTTATTCCTGAATCAATGACTGGGAGACAGTGTCAGTTGTCCATAAATCAAGTAAACCTCACCAGGTTTGATTTTTCAGTCCTATGTTTATCCAGTTCTTGTTTCACCCCATTCCAGCCCCCATTTAGACCTGTAGGGTTTGTACATCTGTGACTGCACCTGTGGGATTGTGCTGTGGCCTTTGCCCAGGGAATCACTCCACGCTCATCACCCTGCTTGTACTCAGGTAAATGTCAGTGATGATGGCAAACCTCCTGCCTGCCTTCACGACCTGTGGGGTTTGGGTTATCCCTTTTCCTGCAGGGATGTGTAGCTGCAATCCCTCCATCCCTTCCCCATACTGCTCACCACCCACATACCTTCCCCGCTGTGACTGAGGGATCTTTGAAGTCTATGACGTAGATGTGCCCCAAAAAGGGAAGACGGAAGGGGGTAGGTGGGAAATTCTTTGGATTTCTGTTTTTCATGTAGTCTGCGATGAGCAGGAAGACGAAGAGAAAGATGAGGAATGTCTGGAGGGAGATGCTGTCCCAGAGGAAGTGCAGCATGGCTGGATGGTGGGGCTCTGCAGGGATGTGTCCCACAGCAGGCTGAGCTCACGAGACACCACTGAGGCCCCCAGGGCCAGGGGGAGATGGGTGATGTGCTGGCACAGCTGTGGGTGCAAACACAGAACAGCAAGGAATGGCTTTTGCTGCCTGCTCTCGAGGCCACATTCAGACTCTTGCTTTCCCAGCTTTCAGAAAGGATTAAACCCCTCCTTGATTAAACTGACACATCCCCTCTGATCTGATCTAAAAAAGAACCCCACCACGGAGCAGAACACCCTCAGCCTTCCCTTTCCCCTCCAGCCTCCCCTCGGTACTTTACTAAATCCCAGTGCTCCATGCCCTTGTCTGAAGGACAGAAATGAGCTTTGTGGGATCGAGATTAAAACCTGTCGGTTTCAGCATGCAGTGCCCACAAGCCCATCCCTCAGGATGACCCCGCTCCCTCCTTCCCGGCTGCCCTCACCGTGCTAGGTGCCAGTTTCAGCTTTTCAGTGCCAGGGAATCTCCAGCTGCTGCGAGAGCCTCACGCTTTCCTTACTTACAGCAGCTCTTTCCGTGGTAGGAGGAGTCCCGGGCCAAGCCCCAGCTCTCAGGGGACATCCGAGATAAGATTGCACAAACCTTTCACAAAGCATCTGGCTCAGTTTCGTGTTTCCGTGTGACGTGTGCTGAAAGTAAACAGCAGTCCCGTAACCCAGCGCTTCCCAAGCCCCGGCATTTTTCCATCTCCAGCAGAAGAGGGCAGGCGGGGCAGCTGGCTCCGGCCGTGCCTGGAGCTCTCCAGCCATCCCTTCCCACTTGTCCTGTGGGTCACAGCCCGCCGTGAAGCTGCTCCCAAAGCCCACAGAGCTCAGGAAGGTGCTGAGAAGCCGGTGCAGGTGCCCCATGCTGGGGCCTTTCGGTGGTAGCTGGCAGCGGAATGTGCCGCGTTTTCCCTGTCAGGAGTAGTCTGGGTTAGGGAGCTGTCCATGCACATGGACCACGTGGAATTTTGACGGGAATGCTGTGTTTTACCGTGAAAGCAGCAGGGAGCAGCAGCACTTTGCCCTGGCACCGCGTGGCTCTGTCAGGGCTCCCTGCAGTCATCACTGCCACCTCCTGCTCTGGGGGACGTTTTGGGTTCTTTGCTCTCTTTTGGGGCATCAGTTGTGGCTGCTGGGATTGTCCAGTGCTAATGACAAGGCACAGAGGTGCAGCAGAGACACTGGAGTGATGCCATACACGTGTTCTCCATAACCCTTACGCTTGGGAAGCTGGAGAAGTCAAATCTCTGTTTTATTGTGGAATTTAAAGGGGAGAGGCCTGTTTTTGAGAATATCCCCTTTCACTTCTGATTTTTAAGCACACTTAGGCATGTGTTTGTCAGTAGTGACATGAGAGGATCCCCTTGAAAATTAAACAAACTCATGCCTCCTGTCTTTAAGGTATGGAATCGCTGCATTTAATTTTTGTACTTTCCCCCGATGATGATGATGAAGAAGAAGAAGAAGAAGAAGAAGATGATGATGATGATGATGATGATGATTACTTCAATAATTTATCCTCTCCAGGAGTAGGGGAGGAAACCCCAAAGTAGCAAAGAAGCACAAGATGGAAGAGAGAAGAGAAGAGAACAATATTTATTTGCTAAGCCAGCGCAAATAATACAAGCTGTAGCCACATGCTAGAGGTCAGACCTACAGCAGAATGAATACAAAAATGGAGAGAAACCAGTGCCTAGTCCCGAGTGGCGCTGAAGACTTCATAGGTGAAAAAAAAGTCCCTGGATCTTTTATGTTTTCTCTTTTACAAAGACAAAAACACAACATGGGAGCCTGTGAGTGTGAACCAATAATTAAAAACGCAATAGGATTAAAGTGATCAGTCGGAAGGACAGCTCAGTGACAGAATCCCCGTGCGCCCGGCGTGGCAGGGATGTGATGTGCAGAGGACTCTCCCCTGTGGCATAAATCTGCCACTGCACAGCGATTGCTTTGTACTGCAGCAAAGCCTCGATTGCCGGGGACAGAGGAGAAAAACACTGGAAATGAAACTCGATGTAATCCTCTTTTCCTGTTAACTATTCCATATCCTACGTGGGTACCCACAGAAAAGTCACTTATGAAAGGTGAGAAGCAAAACAAAACAAAACGAAAAATAAGAGGAGAAAGAGTAATCTTTGCTGTGACTATAGTCCAGACTGAAGCACACAGGAGGCAGCATTTCTAAGCATAAATGCTTGGTCACATAAATGGAAAAATCCTCTACAAGTTGCATATTATAATTAACTCTTATCCAAATAGACCTGGCACGGGAAGGAGCTGTGTCCATCGTGCAGGGTGTCCTGTCCTCAGCCACTTCCTCAGCCCCATGCTATGTCCATGCTGCTCACACACAGACACAAATCTTTGCCAGAAACAGAGGGGAAGTGCTGAACTCGTGACTTCCCACCACGAAGCCAATGTTCCAACATTTCCTTCCTGAGGGCCAGCGCTGAGATGCCACGGGCATGACCCTTCCAACATTCTCTGCTGTTCCCTTTCTGCTGTGCTTCAGTTGAACTGCTCCCCAGCAACCCCAGGGGATTACTTTATTGGTTTTTCTGATTTCTATTTTACTAGCACAAACCTTTTGCTTTTCTAATACAAAATTCCTGTATCATATTTTTATAGCCCTTCCAGACCTGCTGGAAGCACAGCTCCTTGTGCCATCCCACTTGGGTTGGGCTGTGGTAGAAGCTGCTTCTGCTCCCCTGTAGCCTCCTAATTAAAATTTCCAAATACTCTTTGAGATCCAGAAAAAATTCTTGAAGCTGCCGCAGAGATCTCTGCTTAGATATTTTTTTAGCTCTGGAAGTGTCCAAGGCCAGGTTGGATGGGGGTTGGAGCAATCTGATTAAGGTGTCCCTGCCCACAGCAGAGGGGTTGATCTTTAAGGTCCCTTTCAAGCCAAACTATTCCTTGATTCTGTGATTTCCATCACACAGCAGCAATGTGGTGCTGCAGGGAGTGCCCACCACACTGAGCCCAAGCCCACCTGAGGCTCAGGACTGGCTGTGGTCACCTGAAAGTCCAAATTGATGCTGAGTCACGAGTCCAGAGCTTGTGTCCAAGGCCAGCTGCTCCCACTGACAGGGACACCTCAGGAGCCCTTGGCTATTTGGGTGCTGCAGCATTAGGGGTTGCTAAGGGGTCTCTGGATGATGGACATATTCCCTATGGAAAAATCAACATCAAAAAAGCTTTTGCAGCTGGCAGACACCTTCCTGGGAACTGCTGACAGTGGAAATTAGGTAATAAGGCTCTTAAATCCATGCATTTGGTCAGACAGGTGGCAGGGAGCAGCCACAAAGGTTGTATTGCAGCGTGCAGGATGTGTCCCTTGCGCCCCTCTGCTGCCACCCAGATGCTGGCGGGTTCTGGACCTCCAGGTCCCATCAGTTCGGCCCCAGATCTGTGGTGTGGTCAGGAGAAGGGAATTGCCCATTTCGTGAGGCTGCAGGGGGGTCTGTGGCCGCGCCAGGCCCGGCTCAGTCGCGGGGCAGGGCGCGGAGCTGGAAGGGTTTGGGGCAGCGAGTGAGGCTCAGCGTGAAGGCGAAGGACAGCGCGGCCGCTGCCGGCGCCTGGAACGTGAACTTCTGCAGCAGGGCCACGAAAAAGATGAAGAGCTCGGTCCTGGCGAGCTGCTCCCCGGGACAGGCCCTCTTGCCTGGAAAAGGAGCACAAATAACCCGAAAGAGCCCTGAGCGAGCTCCAGCCAGCTCCGAGCCTCCCGCGGCCGCGCCGCCTCGCTCAGGCTGCGGCAGCTTTTCTTCCTGGAAAGGTTAGGTGGCAATGTTCACCCACACAATCTGCTCAAACCTTCCCCAGAAGTTTACTGCCGAGCAAACTGCGCCTGTTCCGAGAGGCGAAGAGCGGAAACAGTCTGAACAACCCAGTTATGCAACTTGTGCAAGAAGAAAAAGCTTTTTTTTTTTTTTTCTTTTTCCCTGCAGTAACAAATTGATTTCCTTCCCGCTCCGAGCAGCTTTTATTAACTGTGGCAGGGATTTTCACTATGTGGGGATGGGCTGGAAGCTGGACAGGAGCGGTACCCCCTACTCTATAAGCAGTGTCTTGGGGAAAAAAATAAAAGCTTTACAAAAAGAAAAGCCACCTCCTCATCCATCATCCTACCTGCAGAGAAGGGCAGAAAAGCCTCCCGCCTCCTGTACTGGCCGTTTTCCAGGAAATGTTCAGGATTAAAGGTGTCTGGAGTCTCCCACACGTTTTTGTCGAACATTATCGAAGTCAGGCTGGTCATCAGGGTGGTGCCCTGCGAGAGGTGGGGAAAAGCGGCGATTACGAGGCGGAGAGGAGCCGACGTGCTGTCAGACTGGGTTATTATTAGCTCTGTAAACTACACTCTTTTAAGGGTAGAATGGGTTTTTTTCCCCCCCGTAAGCTACGTAATTAAATGAGGGTGAAAGCCTGCAGGATTGTTCACTTGTGTGTGCCTTTACATATCGCCGAGGGTTGATCTGCACCCTGAGATGCAGTAACAGGTGATGTTAATGCAAACCAACTTCGAATTGGTAGCACTGCATTCCCGTAGGAACTTGAAGCAATTTAATCAAGTTATTTTCAATCGATTTGTTTAAATGTGCTTTTATAGAAAGAAATAAAGCTGATCTGGTTTATCCCCACATTCTCCATCAGCAAGAGAAATATTCTAATCAATGTGGAGGAAAATACCTGGATTTTTATAATTTGCCTCATTGCAACCAGCGAAATAGAGGGAAGAGACCAGTTATGTATAAATCCCATGTTTGCTTCTGTAATGCAGAACAGTGTGTGTGAAACAATACTCATGACCTGCCCTTCATCGTGTTACTTTCAATGGATGATTAATCTTGTGTAGAATTAACAAACCCAAACTATTTGCTTTCTTATGTTTCCTAGCCCTTTATTCCCATAATGTGTTGAGGGTGTCTTTTACAAAGTTTAAGGCATAAATATTTTAAAATTAGAAATTACAGCTAACACCATAAGGATCTCACAATTCTCTGTAAGGAGGTGAGACCCTTAACAGGCTCACAGAATCCACCAAGAGGGCTTCCATTTTCTAGATAATTGTGATATTTCTATAAGATCCTGCTGGTTGGTTCCCCTACAGGTGAGATTCGGGGCTTGGGCAGTGAAGACTCTTCTCTGGTGGGATGAAGGCTCATGGATGAAGGATGATGGGACAAAGGCTGGTGGATGAAGACTGGTGGGATGAAGGCTGGTGGGATGAGGGCTGGTGGGACAAGGACTGGTGGATGAATGCTGATAGATGAAGGCCGGAGGGATGAAGGCTGGTGGATGAAGGATGATGGGATGAAGGCTGGTGCATGAAAGCTAGTGAGATGAAGGCTGGTGGGATGAAGGTTGGGGGGAAAAGGGCTGGTGGGATGAAGGCTGGTGGATGAAGGATGATGGGATGAAGGCTGGTGGGACAAAGGCTGGTGGATGAAGGATGATGGGACGAAGACTGGTGGGATGAAGGCTGGTGGATGAAGGCTGGTGGGATGAAGGCTGCTGGGCCAAAGACTGGTGGATAAAGGCTGGTGGATGAAGGCTGGCAGGATAAAGGCTGGTGGATGAACGTTGGTGGGACAAAGGCTGGTGCATGAAGTCTGGCAGGATAAAGGCTGGCAGGATAAAGGCCGGAGGGATGAAGGCTGGTTGGATGAAGGCTGATGGGACCAAGGCTGGTGCTCCCCACGCACTTTGGGCAGGTGGAAGCCGGCCAGGCTGGTGTCACTGGTGGCCATGCGGGGCACGCCCAGGGGCACCACGTTGCCCAGGCGCAGGACCTCGCTCAGCACGGCGCTGGTGTAGGGCATCCTCTCCTTGTCGGCCATCGAGGGCTGCCGGCACTGCCCCACCACGGCGTCGATCTCCTGCTGCACTCTCTCTACAGGGAGCAAAAAGAAATTCTAAATATTCCTCTTCATAGAATGCTTAGGCTAGGAGAAGCCCTCTAAAATGATCAAGCCCAACCATTAAACCAGCACTGCCAGCCACCACCAAACCAGTCCCTAGGTACCACATCCACACTCCTTCTGAGCACTTCCAGGGTGACTGCACCACTCCCCTGGGCAGCCTGTTCCAGGGCTGGAAAACCTTTTCAGTGAAGGAATTTTCCCTAATATCCCTAATAACCTCTTCTGGCACAACCTGAGGCCATTTCCCCTTGTCCTATCACTTGTTCCTTAGGAGAAGAGACCAACCCCCACCTGGCTGCGCCCTCATTCCAGTGAGTTGTAGAGCACAAGATCGTGCCCCCCAAGTCTCCTTTTCTCTGGGCTAAACACTCCCAGTTCCCTCAATGGCTTTTCCTAAGACTTATCTTCATAAGATTCCCAAGAGGATTCCTGGGGTGCAGGCATATCCAAGATGTGGCAGAGCTGGGATGACTCTGTTCCCTGAGTTTCCCTTACCTAATTTTGGGCTAAGGAAAGGACCCCTCAGTGGCCCTACCCTGAATGTGGGGGTACGCGGCCATGTAGAGCAGAGCCCAGCGGATGGCGGTCGCTGTTGTCTCAGTCCCAGTTAAGAACAGGTCCAAGGTGGAGCACAGCAGGTTTTCCTCATGGAAATAGGAGCTGGTGTCACCCTTAAACTTGGAGGAAAAACATGGCAATGAAAACTCTTACTTTGGAAGGGCTGCTTTTAAAACCCAATCCAAAATCACCTGTGTGTAACTGAAGTCCTGCTGCTCCTTTATTACCTACCTCTGGACTTGGAAATTTCCAGCCTTTACTTTCACTGGATTTCAAGCCCTGTGCACTGTTTTGAAAGACACCCTGGTTGCTGTAGAGTGGCTCTTGAAAGCAGGTAGCATTTTTAAATGTCAAGTTTCACAATAGCAAACACAGGCCTGTGAGTGCTCATAGAAACATGAGCATGTTCCCTGAGTCCTCCTACGCCGTGTGACAGAACGAAAAAGGGAAGAAGGCAAAGTGTAAATCCTTTCAAATGAAAAAAAAAACCCAACAAAATCTATGTGTTTTCAAAGTGATCAGGCTTCTGCTGCTGCTAAAGTTTGATGTGGCAGAGGTAGGGAGGGGAAGGCAATATGTGAGGCAAGAGCTCCCCTGACAAAACAGCCCTGAATCTTCTCAACTCATTCTATGGGTTAATCTTTAGTTGGTTTTATTTCCTTCCTACCTTTTCTATTTCCTTCAGGTAACAGTCAATATAATCTTCTGCCTCGGACTGGTCCAAATCCTCCTTGTGCTTTGCAATCACGCCTTTCACAAAATATCGAAGTTTCTCCCAGTGCCTGAAGATTTTCCTGAATGGTCCTGGCAACCATCTCATGATCAAAGGAAAAGCATTATAAAGCTGGTAACAGAGCAAAAGAGCATTTCTTGAGTTAGAAAACAGCTGATATCACAGTTGAGAGGATGGGACTCTCAATTTATTAACTCTGCTTGTTACCACGAAAAAAAAATCATCCTTGCTATAACAGTCCAATTTGTACAAATTTACTTACACAGGTGTAAACAAGTGCAAGCAAAATAAGAATTGGACAGATATTTTCTGCTGATAAAATTCTCAAATAGTGAGTGGCCAAAACTTCCACCTAATGTGAGGTAGCCACACATGAGGTGGATGCAGATGAGCTCCTTAGTGTGTCCCCACCGAGGGGACAGAGATCAGACCTGACCCATGATGTGTGGCCACACAGAAAATACATCACTAAATCCACCTATTTAGGTTTTAAACATAGATTTTTTTTCCATAAATAGAAGTTATTTAAGAAACTGGTTGGGATATGGGTGAGGGAAAAGATAGGAATTTTCACAGTGTTAATAATTCTTCTTTTTGCAGAAACAGATACTTTTAAGATTTTCCCTTTGTTCTTTGGTTATGTCAGGCACAAGATTGGTTTCACAATCCTATAGTATTTTTTTTTCTCCATGTGCCCCAATAATTTTAACTTATTTCCTTGCTTTCCTGATAGACTATGTGTATAAATCCAATCTAATGTAAAACAATTCTCATGGTCATTTTCCTTTAAACATGGCTCTTTTTCTACAGGAAAAGGCAGATTATATCAGTGCCTTAGAAACCCTGGGTTCTCAGCTCTTACATGCAGCTGAAGCTGGAGAAATATCCAAGTGGCTTTACCTGGCCCCAGAAACTTCCAATGAGCAGCAGCGTTTCCGCCAGGGAGTGCAGCAGTTCCTGGAAACGGTTGTCATGGTAGTCAAAGCGGCTCCCAAAAGTTATGGAACAGATGATGTTTGAAACAGCACCATTGATTTTGTAATGAGGGTCAAAGGGTTGTCCTGGGAGAAAAAAAGAGGAAAGGAAACTTCCTGAAGGGAGGTTGTGACCAGGTGGGGGTTGGTCTTTTCTCCCAAGGAATAAGGGACAGGACAAGAAGAAACAGCCTCAAAGTTGTGCCAGAGGAGATTTTGATTAGATATGAGGGAAAATGTCTTCATTTGAAGAGATGGCAGGCTTTGGAAGGGGCTGCCCAGGGCAGTGGTGGAGTCACCATTCCTGGAAGTGTTTGAAAAGCATGTGGATGTGGCACCTGGGGCCTGGTTTAGTGGTGAACATGGCAGTGCTGGGTTAATGTTTGGACTCAATGAACTTAAGGATCTTTTCCAACATAAATTTCTCCATGATTCTGTGATTCTGAAGACAGCTTTCATTCTTTTTTCTTGTTCAGTCTCAGTAAAAAAAACCCTGTGTTCTCTACCAGATCCACAGCTGTGAATCAGAGTGAGACCTCACCTGCTTCTCACCCATGGTGGTGCTCAGGTTTCACTCCATATCCTGGGGTACCCACCACCCCATTTCCTCCAGCATCCCCCTGGAGCCTGGGCACTATGGGCCAGGACATCCCATCTTGTGTCCAGCCCAGGCTGCTGGCAGGCAGTGACATTAACACTGAGCTTCCCAAGCAGGGTCTGAAGTATTTTCCAGGGAAAACAACCAGCAGCATGCCATGCTATGGCTGTCAACTTTGCCCACTCCAACATGTGTTTGGTGCCAATATAATACACCGGTAGAAGGTCAGGGCAGGGAGCCCAGGACAACCACACAGCAAAAATACCATTGCCCTGGGCTTTAGTTGTCCACCATGAAGAAATCAAGGGGGCTGGATGAGAGAGGGGAGAGGGTTGCAGGTCTCTGTGCCCACCTGGAAACCCCAGCAGTAGCACATGTGGCCCATAGAGCATTTATGCAGTGAAGTGTGATGTGAAATGCTTGTCACATCTCTGCTCCCTGAGAGAGCTACCGAGCAGAGACCTCCATCTCCTTGGGCACATTTCAGCAGCCTGGAGGGCCACTTGATGTGACAAGAGACTGATCTCAGTGACAAGCCCAGTCCGGCCCTGAGCTGCTGTTGAGCATCAGTTTGAAATGCAAGGCACTGCTTTGAGCACTGCTGAGCTCTCCACTCTTCAAGAAAGTAATTAAACCGGGCTGGTGCTCAGATATTAGAGTGATGGACATGATCACTATTTGTCATTACTAATGGGAAGAAAGGCCCAAACCAGCAGCTTAATTAGTTTATTGATTAGGACTATAGAAGACTATAATCAATTGGCAACATGGAGTATTTGGCCTGTTCAGTGCAACAGCAATTAAAATGGAGCAAGTTTAGTATATAATTTCACAATTCCTTTTTAGATCTTTCTTGTTTACTATATATAGCTCCATAGAATTAGCTCAACCCCATCTGCTTCTATTTAAAGCTGAAGTGCAACATCACCCATGTACCAACATACAAATTATTTTTACTAATATCCCTCTGGCAGTTTTTAAAAGCTGGACCATAAAAGAGCAAGGCACACGCTTCATCTGTGTGTGAAACAAAAGGAAAGCCTGACTAAACAAGTTTTAAAATACTTTGCAAAACCAAGGACAAGCAGAGGTTAACTAAGCCTCTGAGTGGAAGTGCCTGATAGCAGGAGAGCTGCGTTTATTCATTTGCAGAATGCATGAGACACTTCCTCAGCCATATAAACACTCACGTTTTAATAACTGCCTAGTATGTATTTGCTTAATATTAATAAGGAACAACTAAAATAGGAGGCCTGAGGTCTCAAATAAATGCTAAAAGGCACAGTCTGGAAGTGTAAGATAGAGGTTTGAGCTATTGAAGAAATGTTTTGCACGTTTGGAGCTGTGTTGGGGTAAGAGTTTTACTTCTCATCATTCATTTAGCTGGAAGCTCTGAGCACAGTGCTGTGCTGTAACCCCCACCTTTCTCCTCCTCAATCGTCTCCACCAGGTACCGACTCTCCTCTTGCACTTTTTCCTCAAAATTTACGGCAAGGCTTTTCAGTGTTGCTAAAGTAAACTTTCTCTGCTGCCTCCATATGTGCCCGTTGGATGATATGAGCCCTGTAGGTGGAAAAAACAGGTGAATAATCCTCTCTCTGGGTCATTTGTGAGTGCTAGGATTCCAAAATGGCCATTCATCGTGGACAAAAACCCCAAACCAAGGCAAACAAAGCTCGTGGATGTGGAAAAGGCTATGGCTTCTTTGCCTGGAATTAAAATTCAAGAGTAATTGGCTTATGCTAAAGATCTAGCTTTATGGATTTGCTTTAATCTGCTACTTTGTCACTTTGCGTGGGAAAAAAAGGTGTAAGCCAAAATACTCTGAGTACTATCACGCTGTTGGCAGAGCTGCAGGCAGGAGCACCCCGTCTCTGGAGCTGTGTGCAACCCAGGCAGGAAAAGTAAAGGAGAAATGAAAACCAAGGGGAAACGCTGAGAGTGTATCGATCTTTGGGCAGCTTGCATTTATTTCTCTTGTTCCATTTAAATCTGGTTTTGAGCCCATCCTCATCCCTAAATCTCACAGAGATTAAAACATACCCCTGTGAGATTATTAATGTGAACTCAATTCTTGCCTTCCCTTGTGCAAACTTTTACAGGTGCACTTCACAAGGGATGAATTCAACCTCTTTCTTTCCCTCTAACATTCCAAAGAGATGAAAGTTTTGTCCCCAAATCCTGGTAGCTGTGCTCACCAAAGCCTCTAAATATTTCTTGGAGGAGTGGAATATTTGGCCGATCAGCAAATATTTCAGCCTGGTGGACAAGAGCTTCTCTCACCATCTGGTACCCGTTGACCACCACGAATGTCAGACTTCCAAACTGCACACTGAAGATGTTCCCATACCGACCTGTAAGCTGAAAGAGAGTCCATTGTCCTATGAGAACAAGAAGATGGGGATTTTCAAAACTCACCAGGCCAAGACCTTGAACAGGGAAATCTGAATTTGAATTTAACCCTGCTTGAAGGAAAGGGACTTTGGAGAAACCCAAACCCAAGCATCCAGGTCCCATCCAATCTAAGGTACTCTATGAAGGTTGGAGGAGGCATAAAAAGGGCTGGAGAGCTGTAGTGTGGGAGAGATGGTTTGCTTGTATTTGTTATCAGGAGTCACCTGTGCTTTACCAGGTATTTACTTCAGTTTGGCTTGTAACTTGCTATGTAACTGATGGATATCTGCTCTGTCCCTTTCTGTCCCACCACCTGGGTCACCATACTCAGGCTCTTCCTGCTGAGGGCAAAGCACAACAAATTATCCCTTCCATCAGCTTTGTGTCTAGAGTAGTGTGGTTTCTTCTCCAGCTCTCCCATTTAGACAGCAGCCCTAACTGCTTATTGATAGAAATGTACTTCTAATTTTAAGCCTGACTGCATTTATGGCCAAATTGCAGCCATTTTCTTTGTTGGCATTAGTGTCTCCTCTGAGATGTGTAAGAGTAAAGGGGGGGATCATATCTCCTCTCTGTCAAGGAGCTCATCCTCTTCTTAGAATGAATCTACATGAAAGGACACAAGAATCACCCCAAACTGCTGTGGTGACTAATGAAACCACCCTGGGACCAAATGGGTCTCAGCCATTGTGTGCTTGTAAATAAATGAGATTAATTTCCTTAATAACTGTGTGTATTGACAAAGTATCCTGAACTCGCTACCTCAGGATTCCCTCAGGGACCACCCTTGATGGTGGCCTGAGAACACCCAGGGTAGACAGGCTGGTGTCAGCCTGCTAAGCAAAAGCAAGAGACAAATAGTCACCAGAAAGGATTTTTGCAGCCAGCATGTCAGAACTTCTTCCACCTTTTCAGAGAGGAATGAATCTCCCATGTATAAAATCTCTCTTTTTGTCTCTGATGGCAGTCAAAGCTGAGGAAGCCTTTTCAGAGACATCACTGCCTCTTTCTGCAACACAGAAGAAGCCACAGGACATAACTCAGGATTTTAAATGTTTCTTTCAGATGTGATGGGGTGAATTGTTGGCCTCTGAGCAAAGACAATGACAGGACAATTTCCAGAGGTGATCTCCAAACAGTTCAGCTGTTACACAGCACTTTTCATCTGTCTCCCAGCCTGGCCCAGCCCTTCCAAGCCCTTTCTGGGGTCCAGGAGGAAATGGTCACAGTCAGATGGGAAGAAAAAGGAGGAACATGTAGGTCTTCCTCTGTTATGGATTTCTTTCCCATTGGACCATCCTACTCCCCTGAAAGAGGAGGTGATAGTGAGAGAGAAAACCAAGAAGGGTCCTCTATCTCATGTGGTTATTACATAGCCAGTTCTGCAGAGGCTGCCCTTGCTGCTTCACAGTGTGGTGATAAGAGTCATGGAAGGGTAAGATATTGTTAGTAGGGAAAATGGCCATGGAGCTCTTACCTTCTGCAGTGCAAGATGGAGGGGCTGCTTAAAGTCCACAAAGGTTCCCACGAGAGGAAAGAGCTGTGGCCCTGGAGGGAAATTCCTGGGTCGTCTCTTTTTCACAAGGTCAATAATCAAAAGAGACATGACCAGAACCACCAAGACCATCCAACCATTCAGCTTTTTCAAGAGAGACCCCAAATCAGGCCAAAACTGAAGCTCCATCTTGGCTGATGAACTCGCAGGTTTTCCTCCCAGGAAGGGACTCGATTCTGGTGTTACATTTGCTAACACAGGAGTAAGCAAGGACTGGAGAAGAAACAAAAAAAGCTAAAATGCTGATAGCTGACTGGGGATAGAAGCTGCTTTTCCATATACAGCTGCTGCCAGACCGCCTGCTGAAAAACTAACTTTAAACACCAGGATCTCCAAAAACAATGCCGAAACCTCACAACTTTGCAGTGCTCAAAAGCAATCTTGCAAACCTTTAGCTTTACATCTCTGTCAACTCCCTAATTTTGTTACAGAAGAGCATTCCTCCCTTTTGCCCTGAACAAGGGGCTCCTTTATACAGACACCCCCCTGGGATTATCAGCAAACATTCGAGGTGAGGTGAAAGCAGCTTACGGGGCTGATCACATGTGGTGGGCACCGCGCAGTTTCAGGGATGTTGAGGCATCTGAGGTGATGGACACCACACAAGTGGCTGAGGGGCTGATCCTGTTAAGTGCTAAGCACCATCTGCAAAGGGCTGGGTGCCTTCAGTTCCCACCAAAGCCTGCCTGGCTTTGCTGGAGCCGTCAGGGGAGGTTCAGACAAGGGAAGAACTGCAGGGGCCCAGGGCTCTCCCAGCCACACAAATGAGAGTTAAAGGAGCTTAATTTCAAGAGTGAGAACATAGGCTCATGTGCTTGCCATGGGATTGGAACTTATGCATTTAAATCTCCTGGGTTTTCCGAAAATCTTCTTTAAATAAAGCTTCACGCTGTCCTGGGGGAAGGCTGCAGTGGACTGACAGTGACCTTCTATTACTGAGAATCAATCTTGTGTCACCTGCTGATATTTAGCTACAACTTGATTCCAGCTCTCTTTATTTTTTTTTTTTAATTCCTTTTACAGAACTTACTTTTACAAAGAATCTAAATTTATACTGAGGCAAAACTATAATTACCAAGTTTTCAAATTATTTACCTAGAACTTAATGTGAGAAATTTTGAAGGATGGTCAATTTTTTCTGCCATAGATTCCTATAATGGTTTGGGTTGAACAGGAACTTAAAGCTCTTCTGTTTCCAACTTCCTGTCATGGGCAGGGATGCTGTGTCTTCAGCTTTAAAGAAAGCTTTAACTTTTAAGGAAAAAAAGTGCAGCTTTTCATAGGAAACAGTAATTGGGAAAAAAATCTGGCGTTCTCTAGTCTTTCACGATTTTAAAACCTTTGCTGTCCATGTCTTTCATTATCTTAGAAGCACACACAAGATATCTGACAGACCTGCACCTTGGCTATAGCAGGAATCTTTTTTAGGGGCAGTAGTTACCTGCAACCCAACCCTTCTTGCTTTGAAATATTATTTACAGGTTCCAAGTTGGGATTAGGCAGCAAACAGGGAACAGCAACGGGAGAAACATCTCACATCCCTTGTGCATAAAGCACATTTTACATGTCCCCATAGCACAGCTGTGAGCAGCAGTGGTTGGATGTGCTTCTCTTCTCCTCATGCCGGCGCACCCACGGTGCTCCTGCACCATTTGCATCCATGCACCTCTTCCAGCCTTCCTGGTGTGGCAAGCCAAGCCTGGCTTACCAGAGGCTAAATCAGGATAGCAGGCTCGTGCTCCTCATCCTGGCACCGGGGAGATGACTCGGTTGGTGGAGGTGTCAGCCTACAGCATGCTCAGAGGGACTGTGATGATAAGGCGTCAACTTCTGCTAGCCCAGTTTCACTCCTCTGTTCCTCGCTGTGCCATATGATTTGTCAGCATGCACAGAGTGCAGATCCCTCCACCACTTGTGGCTGCTGTGAATCGGGCTACGTGCAAAGCCAAGGTGTTAATGTGTTCTTCTGGGTGGTGTTGTGGGGGTGGGTGCATCGTGGTTGACAGGAGAAATGTTATTTTTAGCAGGAGGAGCACATTTTGCATGTACTCACATGTGTCTTGTCAGTCAGAAACCTCAAGTCTATTCCTTTGCCTTGAAGCTTCACATGTCCAAATGCATCCCCTCACAAAGTTCTTAACATGCCAGATTTACAAAGAATTAGGGAAGAGCCTTCCAATATTACCAGGGCTCTCCTAACCTCGGCAGACAATAACACCAGCATGTTATCAAACTGTGGCAATGCTATTTTGGGTCCCAGGCTTTAATCAACACAGCTCTCAGCTCATGGTGATGTGTAAATCCCCAAGGCACTGAGGAAGTCACGTCACCGTGGCACTTGGACAGTGCAAAGGTTGGTGGACAACTCCAATCTCTGCAATGTTGACAAGATCCTTATCTGTAAGGTCCTGGTCACCTTCAGGAGGAACCTGCTCCTCTGGTCAGCACCATGAATGATGGAACATTGGTCTTCTGCAGATCAGATAACACAAATTTGAATTCATAAGAGGATGTGTACCCACACATCTAGTAGGGTGTAGACCCACATTCCCCCAATTTCTCCTCGAATACCTTCCCTGACCCCAGTACACAGCTTTTGACCACCTCACCTGAGCTTGAGGATGCCACGTAGATAAATTGTGCCATATTGCATGGACACACACACATCACTGCCTGAATATTAAGGCATCTTGAACAGCCAAGAGACAGAAATTGGCCCATATGCTTTGTACCTTCTTCCCTGGCTAGATGTCTAACTGTGTGCAGAAGGTTTTGAAACACAAAGAGAAACATTCTGTTAAAAATGCAATTACCATTTGTTTTTCAAGATATAGTATCCCATTATTTTTTCCAGAGAAGTGAAATTCAATAAGGTTACAACAGAATGTAGTCCAACAGTTACCGTACTTTCAGAGCATTATTTAAGCTACAGAATTTCCTAATGATTAGAAACATATGTAGGAAAAATCACATGCAAAATGAGAATGACTGGAGACAATTTTCCCCTAAAACACTTTTTTTCAGGCAAGTAACAGCTCATCCACCACTGTTGTTCCATCCATCTTGTTGGAGGTGTGAGACTCCCACCCACCTGGGGAAACCATGCTCAGGTCACATCAACAAACAGGCTCCAGTGAAGTCCAAGGACCCATCCTGATTTCCAGCAAGGAATATTTTGCTGTTTCTCTCCTCTTTATGTCAGACTCAAGGAAGTGAGGACACTTTCACCACAGGCAAGCTCTTGAACAGCAGCGACCACCCTGATATCTGTCTTAATGCCACGTCCCAGAAGGTTTTCACACAGGTGCAGCTGCTGTTTCATGGTCCAGCCCAGGTGAGTCTTCATGAACCTGGAGTCAATGACAGATTAAGACACTCATTTCCTTTCAGGATTTACTTTACTGGATCAAATGAAATCTATAGGGGATTTGTTATTTTAGAAAGCTAGAAATGGAGAGTGTTGGGGCACTCAAATGTCCTGGAGTAAACTCAAGAGAGACATGGTTCTTCAAACCTAAGAACTCACTTCTTAGGCTGAAGTTCCCCACTTGGGGTGATTTCACTGGGACTTAAGGGCTCCCATATATCTCAGATTTTGGCTTCAATGCCCAGAATCAATAAGCCAAGTCCATATTTACTGCTCTGTGTGTGTGATGAATACTAAAGTGCCTCCAATTCTTGCATTTTCTCTCTCTCCTCCCTCACCCAGACTAGGTGCAAATAACCTCTAGGTTTTCCTGGGACCATAGACCTCTCACCTGTAACCTCCAGGCCACAATATTTCCAGTGCTCATTAGAGCACTCTAAGCCAGGGAGATGCCACCAGAAATGGACAAGCTGAGGCATTATGAGCCTAAACCAAGTGGTGTGAGCAGACCTACGGTGTCTGGCTGTGCCATCTGGGAAGGATCCCAGAAGATGGGATGCTCAGTCCCTTTCTGTAACAGTCCAAAATGTCCCTTTTCTGCTGTAGAAGCCAGTTGTGAAGGGATTACATTCAGACTTCAGCCAGATAATTAAATGCAAGTACCAAAAAGTTTTTTCAGGAAGCCTTCACTGTGCCCCCCCACCCTGGATCACCCCTGGCTTTTTGGTCCAAGATTTTATTCCCTCCGCGTCCCGGAGCTGCACCGCTGCCAGCGCCGCCCCGCAGGCACATCCCGTGGGGATGCACCGAGTCCGATCTGGGGGTGCCGGGTGCTTTGCCCCCCGACCCTGGATCACCCCTGGCTTTTTGGTCCAAGATTTTATTCCCTCCGCGTCCCGGAGCTGCACCGCTGCCAGCGCCGCCCCGCAGGCACATCCCGTGGGGATGCACCGAGTCCGATCTGGGGGTGCCGGGTGCTTCCCCCCGGGGCCGCGCCCGCGGCAGCGCCAGAGGCAGCGCCCACCCTCCCCTGGCACGGCTCTGGCACCGTCTGCCGCAACCCCGGCTGTTCCGCATCCTCCGGCTCCCCGTAAACCTCCGGAAAACTCTCCCGTCTAAGGCGCACCTTTTCAGTATTCACAGAGAAGAGTACAGTCACATATTCCTCTCAAAGCCACAAGGACTTGACTAGAGCTAAAATGTCATTTATGTACATATCACAAGCGTTTTTCTAGGCACAGATGTCTTTCTGGTGCCAATATGCTGTTTATGTACTTATCTGTCACAAGCACATGTCTACATACATATGCCCTGCTGGCAGAGGCACAGAGCATTTTGAAACTCTTATTAGACTGCTAATGAATAATACGCATACAAAGGAGAAAACAGAAGGTGGGTCTATCAGGAACAGCCTCTTTCTTAACTACCTTTTAATTGTAGGAGAGGAAGAAAAGAGATGAATTTTGATATGTTGGCATCTGTGAAGGCCTGCTTAGCAGCATCCAACGCCATCATTTTAAAAGTGGATTTTTCACAGGTTTGGGTATTTTGGGGGGAGGGGAGGATTTTTTTTTTTTTCTTAAAAAAAAAACCCACAAAATTTTGACACTGAGAGTATTGCAAATCCTGGTGCCAATGATGTATGATAGTGTGATTGTCACCATGGAATGCTGAAAAGCTCGAGCAGCTGTTTGGCATATTGACAGTGCGAATTTAGAGCGTTTTAAATGCAAATGACAGTATTCAATTGATCGCAGGAAAACAATGGGTCATAGCCTTACCTTTCCTTGGCTATGCTGTGAATAATCAGGCTGCAAATCCATGCACAATAGGGATATTGTACACGTTCTGGGGATTTTGTTCCCCTCGTTCATGGGGGTCGATATGATGCTTCTTTTGGGCAGAGCTGAAATAGAGGCGCCTCTGAACCGTCCCAGGCACCTCGCGGGGGTGAGGTGGGGAAAAGGGCCTAATTTGCTCCAAATCCACCACGTCCTAAGTGCCAGCCTGTTTTTCTTCACTTCTGTCCTTTTCTGCATGCTCTTTAATCATTCCCAAGGGTGGCTGGCTTTCTGCCTGACTTGTCTCCATTATACCCTGCTGCAATCAATATGGCAAGCAGAAATCAGCAGGAGAAGGCATGTTCTGCTCCCAGTGAGAGCCGGTGGGAGGGAAGGAGATCAGGCCAGCCAGCTGCAACCCCAGCCCGGCAGGAGAGCCGAAATCCAGCCGAAAAAAGCTGCCGCCAGACGGCTGGGTCCTGTTTCCTTCGTGGTGCCCCCTGCCCGGCAGCGAGCAGCAGGTAAAGGTCTTCCTCCTTCCCCCGGCCCTGGGAGGGAAGGCAGGAAAACCCAGCCTCGGTAANTTTTTTTTGTTGTTGTTGTTGTTGTTGTTGTTGTTGTTTTGGTGTTGTGTGTTTTTTTGTTTGTTTGTTGCTTGGTTGGTTTGGGTTTTTTTTTGGCAGTGGTGGAAAGAAAAAGAAGAGTTTTTCCAAAGCAGAAAAGTCCAGGAATGGGAGAGCCACACTTTCACCTGGGCAGGTCTGTTACATATGGACACTGGTGAGTGCTTGCTGGGTTCACCCTGGCTCAGGTCTCCAAGGTTGGCCATGATAGATTGAGGCAGCCACTGCCACTCTTGAGTACCTCTAGCAATAGATTTTTTGTTTTAAGATCCACATTTCTTCAAAAACAAGTTAAAAACATGAGCAGGAGTGGTGGGGATGAGGATATCACCAAGACTGCTCTCTGCCCATGGATTTACCTTACCACATACATATAGGACATCTCCCTCCAAGAATTTTAACTTGGTGAATTTCTTCCCTTTCCCTAATTTGTAAGCCTGAAATGGTTATTCAGGATCCATTCCCTTATTGCAATCTCCTGATTGTATCTAAATCATACCAGTTAGCAGAGCTTTTCTGTCTCCTCTGCTTCCATCCACCCTTCTGGTGTTTCAGTCTTAAGCACTTTGGGACAAGCACTGATTTTTGGGTCTCCTTGATCCATGGGTTGGCAAGATATCCATGATCAGATTTGCACCTGGGATCAGGAGGGTGAGTGGGACATCACAAATGGCTGATGTTCGTGTTCTGTCTGCATGTGAGTTCCATGTTGTGGGCTCCTTGCACCAGAAATCGGCTTCTCCAACTTACAGAAAGTTCTATTCTATAAAGGGGATGTTCATGAGGAGCTGGCATTGGATAAATTATCACACAGTTAACGTTATCCATTTATGGAGTCTTTTAGAAGGCTTCACAAGTTTTTCAGGCTTTCCCAGTCATGCCTAGCAATCCCAGATGCCCATTCTGCTTAGGTACAAAAATCAAGGGATTGTACAGCTAAATGACACCTATTTCAGCATCCAGTCCTTCATTCTCTGATGGAAGGCAATGAATAAAAAAACCCCAGCATCATTATTATCTATGCCTTCCTAAGATAAATCTGTTTACCTGTAAAACAGATGCATTAAAAACCAATCAGCCAATAGAAATAATTAGTTACAGCATAGGCATGTGATTTGCTCAGCCTCTGGAACGGGGTAATGTCTTGCTTAGCTTGAACTCCTTGCTGATGGATGCTTGGTGAAAGGTCTTGGAGACGATGTACTCAGCTAAACGCTGGGGAGACAGAAAATGATTGCTACAGAGAGACATTGCTCAAGTCAGCTCTGCGAGAAATTCATCACCAGCAGCATTGGCACCACACATGAGCAGCAGCGTATGGAAACTGAACTGTAAAAAGTAACTAAATCAGTGAACTAAGAGAATATTGCATACCGTGAACGTGAGGGAATGCATCGTTTCCCAGAGGGAGTAACGTTCCTATTTAGAAGGCTTTTGTTTTGTTACAGGAAACGCTTGGATGGGGGGATTTAGCTGTGAACACAGAGCTTTTGTTTTCTGGGAACAAAGGGAACCCAACCGACACAGGTTGGTAATGGATAAACTTTCCATGCTGAGCTGGTAGGTAAAGCCTTGGGCTCGGTACAAAACACGCAGGACTGGCTTCTTGTGCCTTAAAATCCCATGCCCCAAACAGCTGCCCTTGGAGGTAAATTTATGGCTCATTTCTGCTTAGTGGCCACAAGACCACCCTAAAAGAAAGCCAAGACCAAGAGGAGGGGTTGCTGCAGAATGCTGCTCCCCTCTCCCCAACATTAGCAAGACTCTTGATAAACCTTTAAAGACATCAATGTTGTCTTTAGTCTGGAAGGCCAGTGCTGTGTGTGCACCTGGGAAAATCCTCTAGCATGGAAAGTGGAATTGGGGTCTCCTCTGTCCCAAAGGCTTCCTGTGAGCCCTTTTACCTGGAATGTGGAGCACAGCAATCTTCAAAGGCTCACGAACTCCCGACAATTTAACACAGGCATTCGTTGTTTACAATGAGCTTAGCACATCTGGAACGAGAGAGAAGACGCCTTGACTTCAGCTAAATGAAGAGACTGATCTCATCCTTCCACAAGGAGAAGGGTAACAATAAAACAATTCCACAAGCGTCCCTTGCGATGACAGGACCAGTAGAATTTTTCCAATCCTGCTGGCAAACGGTAGAAAGCAAAAGTCTTGCGGAGACAGAAGGAATAAAAACAAAATGTCTTGCAGGAGGCTAGAAAACTTTCCCAAAGCATTTTTCTTTAAACTTAACCACATGATTTACAAGCTTATTATTAGTTTTCCCCCCCTTCCTTACATAAAAAGAGAAATTAAAAAAGTGTAGATTAACACATTTTTGGATATCTTCCAAGCTCTCAATTCCTCTGCTTAAAGGATTATTTTGACAAATCAAAAATCACTTTTTGGGTGGCCTGGAGAGACTCAGAATTGCTCTCTCTCTCTGTAGCAGAAATTATCCCTTCTCAGAGGGTACTTACTTGTGCCTCTCAGACAAATACAGAGAGAAATCCAATTCAGCTTCTGGTCTAACTGTAATACAATATTGACTGCTGATTCCAGGGAATTTTTTCCAGATTGGTCAGTCTGGGGACTGCGTTAGGCACCTTAATCTCTACCTAGTCACTACTCAAGAGATACTGGAGGTTCTTCAGTGAAAGCAGAGCCTTGGGAGCTGCTACAAGACCATCTTCACCTGGGTCATGAGAGCAGAAAATGCTCCTGAGCAGGAACTGACTGACATTGTGGGGCAGGGCACAAGGGTTGGGCTGTGTGCCAGAACTTCTGGTGTCACCCACCTTTGTGGTACCCAGCTGGACACCAGAATGCCACATCCATGGGATGTGCTGGCTTTCTCACTGGGATGTGGCTGCAGCTCATGGGCTGGCCCTGCCACAGAGATCTCATCCTGCATCTGGCAAGAATTCCTGGTGGCCTCAAAGCGTAAGGAGCACATTGAAGGATTACAATAAATACTGGAAAGGTAAATGGATTTGCAAGAAAAAGTGCCAGAGGAGTTAGTTCAGAGAGGCAGTTTAGGAACAAACCAAACCACTGTGAAAGGAACAATTGTCCTGGAATAGAAAAAAGAGTTTTTTATATATATATACACATATATATATATATATATATATATATATATATATATATATATATATATATATATATATATATATATATATATATATATATATATATATATATATATATATATATATACATATATATATATGTATATTCACTTAAAGACAGTCTTCATAAACAGGTTGAACAAGACTATGAGGCTGGAGGAACAGATGGGAAAATGGAACAAACAGATGGAAAAACTCTATTTCTGAAAAAAAAATAATCTATTTGTAAAGCTATAACTACTTTGAATGAATGTTTCAAGGTTAGGAAGCTGAGGCATCAGGAAATTTATAACAAGGCCATAAATTTGTCCATCTGAAATCAGTAGGATGGCAGGTGTTTTAGACAGGTGAGTAACGTGCTTCCCAAACAGTCATGTACATTATTTATCCATACTTAATGGCACCATCCTCAGGGATACTTTGCTCCCCTTTAAAGCTATATCTTATTCACTCTACAGTTAAAAATTACCTTTCAGCTTTTCATTAACCATAGCTGGCAAATATATTAAAAGAAAAGGAGCAAGTTCATCTTGCTTTCTGTCATCTAATCACAGGGGAATAACGGGCCTGAGCTCACCAGCACTGTTAGAAAAGTCCTACAGACAAGAAGGGGAGAAGGAGTGAGCACAGTGGCTCAGTTCTCCAACTTGATGGGGAAGAAAAGGCATCTTCATTAAATGCATCCTACCCACCCAGCTGTTCTTGGGCAGCTCTCTGAGCAGTTTTAGAGGAGATGATCAAGAGAAAAAGTGGGAGGAAAGGTTTGATATTACACTGACTTCAGGGGAGAAACCTCTCTTGCAGCAACCAAGCTGCAGTGCTTAGGGTGAGACAGCCTTGCAGGAAAA
Source organism: Aegithalos caudatus (assembly GCA_013389925.1). NCBI lineage: Eukaryota > Metazoa > Chordata > Aves > Passeriformes > Aegithalidae > Aegithalos > Aegithalos caudatus. The sequence continues at coordinate 1,097,514 of WEIU01007906.1, read as the reverse complement.
TATGGGTCTCATGTTTTAGTCAAAGAACCACCACCTGCAGAGACAAGTCCAGCCCAAGCCTCACACGGTGTTCCTTGGTGAAGAAGGGTGAGATACTTACAGAAAAAAAAATAATTCCAGGCATGGACCAGGTGTCCAGGAGCACTCCCTGGAGTAAACCAGTCCAGTGACCTCCAAGAAGTGCTTGGATAAGCAACAAAAACTGCATTACAAAAAAGGCTAAGTTGCTCTGAGGACTGGAAATATGGTGGTTTGGGCTGGACAGTGTTAATAGGTGCTGGCTTATGGTGTTGGCTCCAATCCCTCTGAATCACAGCTTCACAGCTGCGAGAAGGGACAGTAGAAGAGCTCCAGCTCACTGGGGAGATGCGAAGATTGAATTTTTAACTGAGTGCATTCAGCAGCGTGGAGGCAAAAAAGGATGTTGGCTTCCAGCACGGGGTCTGGGGTGGGCATACAGTGGTGGGGACCCAGCTGCCAAGTGTGTTTTGTTGTCTCCCTTATTTCAGGTCATTTCTTGTAAGTCGGTGCAGGGCTTTTAAGGACTGTGTCCCATATCTGGGTCTTAGCAGATTTGCCCACATGTTTTCCTGTGTGTTTGTGGGACTCATAAAAGCGTCTTTAGCGCTCAAGTAAGTTCCCCTTTGAGAAGGGACTGTCAAAGACAGGCACTAATGTCATTAGGAGGTTACAAGGGGGAAACAAGAGAGAATTTGCTACAGATCCTCATTTCCATAATCTTGCCTCGGCTTCCTCGTTTGTCAGTTCTTAACCTCAATTCCTTAACCTCCAAATCTGTGGAGTCGTTGACCTTGGGGATTTGTCTTCAAACTGATTTCAAGTTTTAAGCAATCTAAATTAGGCTCCCCGTGACAGAAGACAAAACTTGGTCTTTGCACCCAAATGTGAAAGACAGGCCCAGAGTGCAAGTGAAATCTTGCAGTCGTTTTTTCAAACCATCTGCCCATCTGCAGTCCCAGAACAATATCAGTTCGGTGCTGCCTTCCCTCTCTCTCTCAGGAATAAAGAAATTACCATAAACAAAGCAGATCAAGGGTCTTTTTAAGCCAAATGCAGCCAAGACACATTGCTTCAGAAAGGAGCAGGAGAGGAAAAAAGAGCTGCAGGGGAAGTTTCTTCCTAATTCTCATTAACTCCAGTTTGGCCAGTGATGCTGGACACTGCAGTGTAATTTGGAGCGGATGGTGCTGTGTTCCCTCTCCATGAGCACTCCATTTCCAAGGTATTTCCGTGGCAAACAAAAGTGATCACCATGNGAAAAAAGACTGCAGAACTGCTCCTTAAAACTGCTCCCTAACTGTGCAGAGGAGGGAGAATACAAGAAAACAGGGAAATTAGTCTGGACACAAAGAGCCTTTTGGTCTCTCAGACCATTTCTGCGTTGCACATGGCAGTCAAACCCCTGCCTGAATCAAGCTCTTTATTTCAGGGAGCAAAGCCATTGTGAGAAGATGCATTTATTTCCAAGAGTGTGCTCTGAGTTAGAGAGGCTGCAGCAAACTGGCAGGGCAGCTTGGCACAAGGATTTTCTGGAGCAGCAGGTAGAGATGAACAACGGGAGCTGGACCAGTCCCTGCATGACGGGGAAACAGGGGAGGCAGAGAGATTAAATAATTCAGTGCGTGTTGATGTGATGCATGGAAAAATACTGCCAGAAGTCACAAAGCTAAATGCCTGGGTACCTCTCCAATGGATCAGAGAGCAGGTTTGGGGGGTAAAGAGAGGGAAACAGGCACATCCGTGCTGGGGAGCAGCTTGTGCAGTGGTGGCTGCAGAGAGGCTGCCCCCGAGGTGCCGAGAGGGGGAAGGAGATCTGCAGGAGCCTCAGCCTCATTATTTTTATGTTCAGCTGCCTAATTACTACGTGTCAGCTGTCTGTTGGAAGGAACGATGTACTGCAGCCTCTCGTTTGGGAATTTATAGTGATTAATGGGCCTGGAGGGAATGACTAACGAGGAAATGTTAGAATTAGTAAATATGCATCACCGTGCAATGAGTAAAGCGAGGGACATAACAAATGAGCCCAAGTATGGGGAAGATGTAAATGTTGCAGAGGTACAACCTTTGGGATGTCCCAGGGACCTCCAGAAACCGAGAGGAACGGGAGGGTGGGAGCAACAGAAGTGTGAATTAATGGGGTGACAACAAACCAAGGAAGAAGGGCCCTCCAAAGCCTTCCAAACAGTCCTAGGCAGACTAAGAAGAGCAAACTCACTCTGGCAGGCACTGCAGTAGGATGGAAGATATTTCCCTGTCTGTTGTGTCCTGTGGAGCACAGCAAGGAGCACCGGTGTCACGGCCGCGTGTTGGGCGATCACCACGATCTGTCCTGCACCAGGACCCGGGGTTTTGAAGATATTTAGGTCCTGTAAGACCCAAGCCACTTAGTTTATCCATTTCATGCTCAGAAATTGCTTTCAGCTCGACGGTTTCAGAAGAATTTGTTTACCAAATAACAGCTTTGCTGCGTGCCAGGGACCTGTAGCTGGTCCAACATCCATGCAAAGTAACACCTGCAGGCTCAGCCTTGCAGGCAAGGACAGCACAGAACTGCATCATGGAGGGGCCTGGGTTTGGGGGCTACTTTCCTTCTATTCCTAAGTAAGAGAAATATGTAAACCCCCCAGAATTACAGCTTGCAGGTGTTCTTGAATGGCTGGCATTTTAAGACTGTATTTTAGGAAAAATTCTAATTTCAGTAAATTTATTAAAAGCTGTAAAATGAACAGCATTAAGGAAGACAAGCAGCTGTCTTTATTTCTTGATCTAACATCTCAGTGAGATCATCTGGCAATCACTGGTCTGCATACCTGTCCACTGCCAGCATCTGCTGGTGAGAATATTCCTTGAGCAGTGCAAGGTAAACCTTTGTACCAGTGTTGCAGTCTTTATATGAAACTAGGACCCAGATTAAAATGTTGATGAGTTTTGGGTCACAGAAAATCTAGATCTGCTGCAGAAAACTGAAATTTGGTCTCATGTGCACCTACCAGACCAAACCCCTCACTCCATGTGGCTTTTCCATTTTATTTCCAGCACAGCAACGTTATTCAAATTTCACTCAATTGAAAGATGCAGCTGTTTCTATTTTTGGTGCATCCCTGTTAGAGAATAGGAATCAAACAACAATTCTGCACTGTTTGGTGATCAGCAATATTCTGTCTGTAAGACAATTTTCACTCATTGGAAACAGAAGTCAGGGGAGCAATAGCATAGGTGCTTCTGCCCTTTAAATACTGCAAAACAGCTGTAATGTTATGTTTTCTCTATAATAGACATGTCTGAAAGCTGAGGCAATTTTCAAAGAACATAACTAGATCAAGCCTGTAGCTATGGAATAGATAATTTTCCTTTTCCAGCATGCCTAGATGAAAAAAGAAAAGTATTGATAGGGGGAAAAAATTGACCAACCAAACAAACACCCCCTCCCCCAAACCAATCAATTAGTCTCTTTTGTGAAAATTAAATCATCTAAATAACTCCTGCCTTGGAGGATAACTGTGAACTCCTACAGGTAGAAGCAGGATCATTCTGTGTTTCAAAGTGCTTTAGGGCTCTGAAGGCAAAGCAGAATCACCAGTGCTGTCCTCCAGCTGCTGACTGGACAGCAATGATTTCTATAATTACATTTTAAAAGAACAAATACTTTTCTTGCTTTTTTTTTTTTTTTTTGTAGAGATCAATATAAACTGAGACCAGACACGTACCAAACAACTTCTTCACCAACAGCGTGACTCTGACAGTGGAAGTCATCCAAAGTCACTTCTTTAGTCCCTCCTAAGGCAGAAAATTATAATTCCTCCTGCAACACATCTCCTCTAAAGAAACACTCACAAAGGTGATTTTGGCAAACCAAAGACCACCTCCAGTGTTCCCACAGGCAATGGGAAGTATCTCATGGGCCCAAATCCTCAGAAGCAGCCCAGCACTGCCTCCTTTTCTGGCAGCAATGATGTAAAACACCAAATACCAGTCTCAAAATTAGGACTTTTTGACTTTTTTCTTTCCCATAGGTCTGTGGCCTCAGCCAAATGTCACTTCCATCACTCCTAGTGGTGCAATGACCACTGCACCCCATGTAAAGGGAGAGTTATCTCTCTTGAGAAAGTTCAGGACTGAACCAGGGCTCTCACTTCCTCTGGTTTCACCACTGGCAAGAGCAGTTCAACACTTGGTTGAAATGATGAAAAAGAAAACATTTAGCTGAAACATTACATATACTCTAATTACAATCAATCCATCCCCAAACAAAATATTTAATTTCAATTTTCCCAATGATGGCTTTATTTGGGGGCTGTACATCCAGGAGGAAAGGATTTCTATTTTTTCAACAGCAAAACATGATGTTTTCGAATGTACTTTTTCAGTTGGAAAATGACAGGATGGAAAATCCACAGCTATCTCTACTTATAACACATCATGGTTAGGTGTGTGTGCATAGCACTTAGCACAGCATAAAACATAACATAGCACATAACACATCCAGGTGGGTGTGCATATGGCATGGGCACAAAAAGTAAGTTTTAGAGACAAAGTTTGAGAACACAGAAACTATTGGAAAAGGAGGGTTAAATAGCAGTCAGATCAGATTGTACAAAGCAAGCTGTGCTTTCTTCATCTCAAGGAAAAATAAAATACAAAAAACCTGTTTGCAGGTGACACTGAAAACACTTTGGAGGCTCCTCCATTTATTTTTGGGTACAGGGAGACCTGGTGCAAGAAACATTTGAAATACAAAATCATTTGTACTGGGGAAACAATATGCAGCCCTCAGCAGAGATAAAATCAAAACCCAGCTGATATTTCTGAGTTAGAGGAAAGTGCAACTGGTCAGATGTGCCACACACTTCTCCCCCTCCTAACGCTCCTTCCAAATTTTCTGGGAGCATGAAGATTTCAACAACAGCCTCAGCAGAGCTGCCCTATGCTGTGTTGTTTACTTTTGAGGGAAGTTGTTGACTGCTTTTCATTTTGCCACATGTGAGACAAAACAACCCACTATCCCTTTATTCGATGAAATTGTTTAATATTCCAAGTTTCTCATGTGATTCAGAAGGGAACTGTTTCCTGGTGCCAACCTCTCCTGCCGGGGGGTGGAAAACTCCTGCTCCTGGCTTGGGTTAGCAGCAGGATGGCAGCAGATTGGCCTTTCCAAAGCAGGGGGCCTTGGGCAACGATGGAAAGATGTGCCCAGCCATCAGCCAAAAATATCTCCCAAACCCAGGGGAGGAAACATTTTTAACAGCTCACCTAAAAAGGCAAAAAATATTTGCCAGAGGTTCCGGTAGTATCACAGTTAACATTTCCCCTGGTAAACAGGGAGAATTGCCTGGACTGCCTGGAATGGGTCAGTTACCACCCTGGGAGCTGCTGGCCAAGGCTGACCTCTCCACCTCACACCTGGGTGCAATTTCCAGCAGCCCAGCCACTGCTTCCAGTGAAATCAAAGCCGATGCAGCCGTTGACTTCTAAGATCTCCAATAGGGAGATCTCAGCTGTGGTTACCAGCTGGGCTGCGCAAGTGTCATTTTCCAAAAAACCCATCTGCCACACTGAGGCTTCACTAGCCAAGAATCTGCTACTTACTACCACAAAACTGCTCCAGATTTTCACAGGGGTAACTACTAGCATTTACATTTTGGGAGGGACAGAGAAGGTGGATTTTAGAAACTGTTACTTTCAGTGTTGAAAGGAAATTTTTCTCCTCCTGCGCTGGTCCAAGTCTGCCTTTTTCTCTGCTGCTTTCTTGTTTTGCTGCTTCATTTTCAGATGGGTGCCCTTGGTTTCCCAGGACCATGGGCCATCTCATGGCTTTTATCTTTCTTGACATTTTGCATCTGTTTTATGTCTCTAACTGCCTTTGATTTCAGCCTGGCTTCCCTTTTCTCATATTTAAGCACAGAAGCAGAGGCAGCCCAGCTGAGATTCGCATCTCCAGGGTTGTTAGATGTCTCCAGAGTTGATGTCTACATTGGAGCTGGTGTTCTAGATTCCCTTTAGCATCAATGGACATAAATGGGTGACTAAACCATTATTTATCTGAGCTATTTGAGGCATCTGAACTTAGTGGGAGGTAATTCCTGTATCACCAGCACCTCTTTCGCTCAATTAGTAACCAATGGAGAAGTCAATGTTGGGAGGCACGACTCCTATCCTGTATCACAAAAAAATAAATTCACAAGTGCTCTGAATGTGCCTTTCCTCTGGGAGAATCCTGTTCCTTCACAGGTGCCTTTCTACACCCCTTGGCTCAAACCATACACAGGCACCTGCCTTCCCAGGTGACACCACCAAGGTTCATGTACCTGGTCACGGATTTCTGCAAGTTCTGGCTGATCCACCCCTCTTATTGCCAGGGTATCTGGTATGAGTTTTCCCCAAGAGGCCATGTGAAACCTAAAATACCATCAACAACCCTGTTTGAAGAGTATGGCCATTTACACACAGGGAGGCCAGCTGAAGAATGAAGGTTATTTAGTAGAAAAGGGGATTTATCATGATGGATGAAGGGCATTTTTAGCTCGAGAGGCAGCTGGTTTCCCTGCAACCAGATGGCCACAGGGTCCAGGCCAAACTTTGCATCTTGACCGTGCTCCAGTGTGATGATTACGACTGACTGAACTCGGTGTTTGGCCACTGTGTGAATATTAAATGCCCCAGAACGATTTCTGAAGATTATTAGATTAGTGCAGCACCCAGGTCAACATCTCACCACTGAGCTCGTGGAAAAATGAGAGGCTGAAATGAGCAGTTTTAAATCACAGGCATCAGTAAAAATCACTCTCCAAGAATGAGACACTAAACCATTAAAACTGGGCCAGGATGGAGCCCACCTAACATACAAGGAAACTGAAATATACACAAAATCTGAGCTCAGAACTCAATCCTGATTTTACAAATGTGCATTTTGTCAATAAAAACATTGGCTACAAATATCTCAGCATGTCCTAGTTTTCAAAATTTGGCCTGGGATGGAAATTCAGATGTGTGAGGCACCTCTACTACTTCTTCATAGAGATGGCATATGATTATCCAGATTACATACTGAACCACAGCCATAAAATCCAACTTGAGTTGCCCTTATACTAAATGACTCCAACACAAATGTGTGAAAAACTGCTAATAGTAATCTTTTGGTTACTTTAGTACAACTGAGTGTGGTGGCATCTTGGGAACTTGCTGTCAAGTAAATTCCTGCTTTGGGGAGCAGCAGGAGCAAGAGGGAAAGGGTCTGGTACCTATCTGCTCTGGTCATCTGGAATTAATCTGCAGCCAGGCATCTGTCAAAGCTCCCAATTCTTTGGGTATCCTAGAGACAGCTGAGGGAGATAGTGCATGCAAAGGAAGTCCAATCTGGAAATCAGTTCTGTGCACACAAGGCAGCCTGAGCACCCAACAGAAACCACTCATGTTCCCACAAAAAGACAGATTTTATGCCCAGGTATAATATACATTTTAAGATTTATACCCAGGGACCTGATGAGCCATTAGCAAAGGCAAAAAAGGAGTCAGTGGGAAGATAAGTAAAAGTAAAACTACACTCTCTACAATGCCTGCAAGTGGCTTCTGCGAATGTCTCCTCGGCTCATCCCGATCCAGGATTCATCCATGGAGGGAGGATCTTCCCAGGGCATCTGCACTTCGTTAGGAGTTTGTAGACTGCTAAATGAGCAACAGACCCCAGCATGAATGCACATTGTCTGAGCTGGGCTGATCACACTGTGTGATACAAGGGAGTGTTAAAAAAAACTGCTGTTCTTCAGTAAACATTGGAAGAGAAGACTGAAGATTAATTCAAACAGCTTGGAACACTGAAACAAGAGAAATGAGCTGAATATTTCCAAATATGGGCTACCTTACTTCAGTATCCAGCCAGGAGAACCTTGGGGCATGCGAGCCAACCAAGCTGCAACTCCCTGGATAACAAGGCCTTAATTAAAAGCTAAATTGCACATACATAAAAAACCCCACAGGGCTCACTTCAGCCACAGAGGTCATGAAATCACAGGCAATCATATGACAAACATTAATCCAAAAGTCCAGGGAACAACTACTCTGCACACACTCACTCAACACAAGCCACAGAAACACTTGCAAAAATGCCATAACGAGCTTAAGGCTTTTAGTACAAATAAATAAAGCCACAAATAGTAACACCAAAGGAAGAGAGAAAAGGAACCACCAAGGGCTCTGGTCTTCTGTAGCGGGGAGTTGTTCAGTGAAAATGCCAAATTAACTCCAAGAGAGAGATTCTATCCAGTGCTCCCCTAACTCCCTGCTTTCCTGCTTCACTCCCCCAACAATTCCTGCTAATCTGATCTGGACAAAAGTCTTCCCTGCTCCAAAATCTGGCACTCATTTTACCCTCACATACAATCAAAATATGCCAACCAGCACTTGAGATGTTTTTCTTTAATACCATTAGGAGCAATAACATACCATGTTCAGCATCCCATCTCCAGCTGCTTTGGAGAAAAGCAAAAAACCCCAGCTCAGACATCAAACTATGTACAGGGGGCCTCAGGGAGAGGAATAATTAGCTGATTTATATAATTCCCACATCCAGCCCTGGGTTTTATTCAGCACCCTGTTTGGATGGTCCTGACTCCCATCACCTCAAGCAGCAGATCTCCCCACACACACCTTGGCACCAGGGATGAGCACAGATGGTCTCACACTGAGGCTGCATCCAGGAGGTCAGTGCAGGGTGATTTCTCTCTCAGGGCACAGCAGACCCTGGGACTCAGCTGCTGTAATCTGGGGACAACTCAGCTACTGCCATGGATATCTGCTGAGGATCTGCTCCTCTGTTTTTTGGAGGGGTTTTTTTTTGCCAATAAAGAGCAGCAGCTCGCAAGAAAAGCAGTAAGAAAACTTGTAAAAGAGGAAATTTATGTAGGGCAATCCAGGTGCATTGTCCCTGTTGGCAGTGCTGACCAACCTCAGCATATCAGGATGCACAATCTACCCTTGCTGACTCTATTACTAATTTTGACTCAAGACTTCATTTAATGAACTTTGTTTTCATTTTCATTTGAACTGGAGGTTTCCAAGGCGTTTCCTTTGGAAGACACACAAACCCAAAGCTCAGTGTGGTGTTTGGGGATGATGGGGTTGCCCACAGCAGACTCCTCTTAGAAGAAGCTTCCCTGTATTTCTTTCCCCAAGGCTTCCCTGATGGCTCATTGCATCTCCCAGGTGTGATATGGAGTCACAAGCCCTTGTCCCATGGGACAGGCAAATGGGGAGTTTCCTGGAAATTAATAATAATAATAATAATAATAATAATAATAATAATAATAATAATAATATATCTGACTTCACTGGTGGAAGACCAGAACCTTGCCAGGAGCAGGAAACAAGCATGTGGATGTACTCTTGAAAAAAAAGCAATGTCCTCTCAAATAGGCCATAAAACAAGACAATTAAACACAGTCTGCCAGCAGAAATACACTTGGGACAGTGCTTCCCAAGCCTCCCCTCTGCACCCACCACCAGGAGCACGGTGTGGGTGTGGGTTTTGCCGTGCTGGCTGAGATAGGAAGAGAGCAGCCCCAGCAGCATCACTCTTAGGGCTGCATCCAGAGGCAGCACGGAGCTGGATTTTCCTCCGAGGGTCCAGCCGGTGGGGATGCGGCCACACAGCTGTGAGGGAAGGAGCTGTAGCTATAAATGAGTGTTGTTCTCCGTCTCCTGACGTCAAGAGAAGCTTTGCTGGCAAGCCCTGCCGAGCTCCAAGCTCCAGAGACGCTCTCCCACCCCACACAGCCCCCATGTGCGATCTCAGCCGTCTCCCTCCCAGCCGGGTGCAGGCACCGCCTCCACCCCCGGCCCCGAGCTGCCGGGATGGGGGGACGTGCTGCCAAAAGCTGCTTGCCCAAAAAAGCCACTCTCCATCTGCAGCACCTCGTGCTGGACCCCAAAGTGATGGAGGAGATGGTGGTTTGTATCCAGGATATCCCGGGTGGGAGTGTTGTGAGTCCCCAGGTTCGTGGCAGCAGGATGGAGAGAAAGCATCTCACAGCTTCACCCTCTAATGCTTCTCAGTGAACACCTGGGCTCAAGCTGTTGCTCTTTATTTTCATTACTGACAGGGGATATATCTCATTGCATTGCTCCCTTTATAGGGAGAGAGAAGAGATCTTTGTGCCTATTTTTTGAAAAGAGAAATAAATGAAATAATATAGCCATTTCCTTCTGCAAATAGTCAGGACTGAGCTGGTGAGCAGGTGAGGCCAGGAGCAGGTAACTCCTCATAGCTGTGATGCAGGAACAACATTCCCAGCATATCCTTAAACAAACCCATGGGAGAAGCCAAAGCCACCCCAAACTTTCCCCTTCAGCCTGTAATTTTCAGACAACAAACCAATCCTTTCACTTTTCTAAAGGAGTGAAGAGAGAGGCAGAGAACTGGAAAAACCCTTTATAGAAATATCAGCTGTTCCTCCTCATTCCCACCCCCAGTTCTGTTTTTTGACAAGTTAAAGTGAGGCCATAACTTATTCTGCTTTGTTCGACAGGGCTAATCACACGTGACTCTAATCACTCATGATGTTTTATTGATTTTAAGCACATTTAATCAGAAATTGGCTCGGAGTTAGATTCCTGCTAATTACTGAGAAGCAGCATTTTGAATGACTTCACAATTGGACTGCAGATTAGAATGGACAATATGTACTAAAATAATGATTCATGCATTCAGCTCCCTGGATTTATTTTGTTTATATTGGATTTTTTAATCTTTAAAGACATAATTCTGCATATGGGCAAGCAGCATTTAAAAGCCTTAACAAAATGGGTTTAATTTAACAGGCCAGGCTTTAGCCAGAGATGGGATATGTGGGGAACAATTTATCCCCAACTAATGCTGTTATTTCTTTGAAGGTCACTGGATGTGCCTTGCCCACGGTGACACCACACACAGGTGGTGGTGGCACTGCCAGGAGGGAGGAGGCCACTGCTGAGGGCTCCTTTAGCATCCCCAGAAAATCCATCAGTTCTGCTCTGAAGTCAGGGTGTGCTTTTCTCAGTTAGTCCCTGCACAGTCCCTATTTCCAACCCCAAATCCCAAATGCAAATGGTTCCTTAAGGCAAAGGCACCCAGCTCTGAGAGGTGCCCGTGGTGAGCTGAGTTCTGCCACCACCTCACCCCTTCTGTTGCTCAAATCTCTCTATAACACAGGTTTAAACAATTTATATTTCCGTATTTCTCGACCTAAAAGCCACCTTTTCATGGAAAATGAGATTGTTGCTGATCACAGCCTGGAAATAGATTCTTATTTTTCAACAGCCACAGGTGTCTCATCTCCACCAGTGTCCAGGAGAGCTGTGGCCAAGCACAGACCTTTCTCAACACTGCAAAGCTTCCTCTGCCTCCTGGGAAACACTGATCCATGAGCAACAGGGAAGCTGGAGGCTGGCAGAGAGGCTAGACTAGAGACTACCAGCTATTTGAACTGGTAGGAAATGAAAATTTCCTTCTGATTGAAAACAGAAACTTTCCACTTCCATCTCTGCTATTTTATTTTTGTTGGAAAACAAAAAGTCACACTGGGGAAGGCTCTCACAGTTTTCAGCTAAAATTTTCAAGTTTTGAGTTAAAAAGTCAAAATTTTCCATTAAGAAAAGGAATCTTTTTCCCCCCAACACAGCTCTGCTGGGAATACTTACAGCAATCTTGCCAGCCAATTCCTTTCATAGAAAAACAAGCCTAAATTCAGAATGATGCACAGAGTACTCTGCAATAACTGGTGTCTAAAAAGCAACAGCTCCAAGGTCTCCTGTTCTGCTCCTGCTCCTTTCCACAGGTCTGTGACACCCCAATTCAGTGGGTGGAACTTGCTCATGAATGATGTGAAACCTCAGTTTTACAGAAAGCTGGGAAATTCACCCCAGTATCACCACTGGCCTCCCAAGGAACCAGCCTGCAAATCTGTGCTAATTCATCCTACATGGAGAAGTGGTGGGATTTTCACTCTTTAAGTGCTGTTTCACTCTGTAATATGGCAAGGCTCCAACCTTCATGTAGGACTCAAACTGTAGTAAGTCCAGAGTGTAACTGACTCCTGCATCCTTCCCTTCATCCTCACAAGCCTCCCCATTCCTCACTGTGCTGTTTCGTTGTCACTGCAGAACAAGATTTAGAGGCAAAGGGAACTGTCACCCTGGTGTAACTTCACAAGTTATAAAAAGGAAATATCTCTTTGAGTTGGACCCTTTAATACTTTTTCTTTCCTTTTCTTTTTCTTTTCTTCACTTCTTCATTCATTCTTTCTTCTGTTCTTTCAATTGTTCTTAATTCTTTCTTTCCTTTTTACTTTCCCAGGAGTTGGACTCCTAGAATCCTGTGAGTCTTTTCTAATCAGGATATTCTAGAACTCTATAAAACTCACTGCATCCAGCACTACTGGGTGTAGGTGTTCACAGCCCTGAGGAGTGTTGTTTTAGTAGTTTTCTGAATGGTCATGAGTGACAAAACAGCAAATCTGTGTTCTTCCACTCACTGTTTGACTCGAACTTCTGAGTCTTCAGTGAGAAGTACAGGCCTGAAATTATTCTGAAGTTACAGCACCTACAAGAATTTTACCAGATGGAAACCTGAAAAAAGATTGCTGATTACTTCTCAGATGCATTGCTCATTTGTTCAGAGTAATTACTAGATGCAAAACCAAAAATAGACCCTTTTCCTCTGATCCTCTCCAGTTGGAGTCTGCACATGACAACCCAGAGCACATATCTGGATATTCTGTACTGAAGCTGCCACAGTTTTCATTCAAAACCCAACCAGTGTTTCTCATCTCACCTATGAAAATGCAAATGAAGATTAAACCTGTCAAAGGACACTGGCAAGCATCAACTTGTCTCAACAGTTTTCATCCTCCTGGCGGGGAAGAAATCACGTACAGAATTTGGAGTGGCTCAGTGATGACACTGTGCTGTTCTCCTCTGGTTATTTAATCATTTGTTTAAAAATCCACCCTGAAGCCGGAGGCTAAGGTCTTTGTAGGTCCAGCTTTGGGATTAGCCCTTTATATATAGCCTAGGGCAAAGGGTGAAGAAGAAGGGTGATTTCCAGGAGGTGTGAGGCAGAGCAGATGGGGCCAGGGCAGGGCTTGGCATCCCTCTGTGTGTGTGTGAGAGCCAGGGGAGAGCTGGCAGCAGGAGCTCAGGGTTGCTGTGAATGCTCAGGAATACTCAGTGCTACCAAAGTGACCCAAGAGACATGGGCCAGTTGATTGCTCCAAAAAAGAAGGTGATCCTCTTACAGTGCAAAGCTGACTGAGCACACACGTGCCGGCCATCCTGCTCCAACAATGCTGAGCAGGAGCTGCCTCACTCCCCTCTGAGGAGTTCCAGCACCTTGACATGGTCACCTGACTCCCAGGGAGGGGATGGAGGGGGGAACCAGTGCCTGAAGTTTTCTCTGCAGGTTTTCTAGCAAGGCTATATTAAAGGAAGTTTATACAGATCTGCTGCTCATCAATGCCTGTAGAGACTCCTTTTCCCCGGATGGCTTTGGTAATGTGGCACAAGGAGCTGGACTGGCTACATGGCCAGGAAATGGAGGGTGGACAAGCTGGGACTCACACTACTGTGGCATTCTTGTGGCTTGTAGCAAAGCTTCAGCACAATAATACAGTCCCAAATTCAACCATCAGCAAATGGTTCCTCTCCCCCAGCAGCAGCACTGCAGCCGCTCAGTGAACAGCACTGGACTGGTGGGATTGTGGTCAATTTTCCAGCTGTACATTCAAATAACCTCATTCTTTATGCTGAGCATTAGCACTGATATCCTGAATTAGAGATAAGGCAATACTGTACATTATTTCCAGCTAGGGATTAATTAAATCTCAACATTTCTGGGAGGCAGCTGGTATAAAGGAAGCCATTCATTTCAGCAAGGTCCAGATGAACCAGCTCCTTGTTTGTTTCTAGGCTTGCTCCATGGTGCAGTGAAAAGTAAGCTGGGAACTTCCTCTTGGAAATACTTTTAAATGCCTGATGATAATGTAGATTAGGTACCCTCCAGAGGTTTTATGTGCCAACCACTGCTCCTTCCTCGAGGTCCTGAAACTGCCTTTTCCCTGCCCTAAGAGTAGGTCCCAAATGTAGCAGCAATGTTCCTTTCAGTACACTGCCCAAATGAGCTCTGCAGTCCTTTGTTCCTAACGTTCCTTGGGTTGGAGAGAAGCAGCCACTGAGAACGTGGTACCATGCTGGAAAAGAAGGAAAACCCTGTTTGTGTCTTAACATGGTGAGGAGAGGCAAGGGGGACAGGACTGTGTGTTTTGCTCCAGCTGGCTGCAAACAGGGGGTGTGAAGGAGACCAGCAGGGATGGAGATGGGGCAGCAGATCTGATGTGTCCAGGAGATGTGAAGTGGAAACCCACCAGCCAACAGCTTCAGGCGCATTTTTGCCAGGAAAATGGGAAATCTGCCGTCAAAAAAGCCCCAGAGCTGAGGAAAACACTGACTTCACTAGAACTCTTTGCTGGCAAAACTGCTCACATATTTACCCATTGTTCTCCCTTGCCCATGGTGCTCATGCCCACATGCACATGGCTACAGAGAGACCTGGGGATGTCTGTGCCATTCACTACATCAGGGCATTTTCCATGGTTTCCTGGCTTTTTCTGGGGCAGTGAAACAGCTGGGGCTTCCCACAGCTGCTCACTTTGCTTTCTCCAAATCTTCTGTTACTTGTTTGGGCTTATTTAAACTCGCTTTCTTCCTGTTCATTTTTATTCTGCTTTTCTTCATCAAAGTCCTGCTTAGGCTGAGGAGGGATTTTGAGACCTGGAGGGTTTCCACAGGTCTGGCTTGTATTAGAGGGGGGCAGTTTCCCAACCACCGGCTGAGCTTCAACATTCCCTCTCTCCTTGCTGAGGAAAACCAGGGGCACACATGCAGCCTCCTGCAAAGACTCCTTTTCTAGCAAGATGAAATCAAGGTGAGGGAATTTTGACAAGTTCAACAGAGTGGGCTGGACTGGAGAGCTGCTGCTGGCGTGCTCGGAGTTGAGATTTTTCAGACTGATGTGAATTTCTGCAGCTCTTCCTCCATCCTCCTCCCTCCCTGCAATCACAACATGATCACAGCAATCCCCATTTGCAGTCTGCACGGGGGGATCTTGCACAGGTTTAAGTAAGTGGCATTCTCAAACCAGTGCCAGTGCCACAATAATAATATAAACACCATCATAAATCTGGGGTTTGCCCTTCATTGTTTCAGTGCAGCTCAAAGTAGTCAAAGAAGGAACATGTTGTAAAAATGAATGAAATTTTAAAAAAAGGATTTCATGGACATGAGATATCCCAGCAGCCAGGTCTAGTTTAAAATGTCCCTGTTCACTGCAAGGAGGTTGGACTAGATGATCTTTGAAAAGTCCCTTTCAAATCAAACTTTCTATGATAAGCAAGCCAGATATTCCACTCTAAATAACAGCTTTGGTGTCTTTCATCATTTGGAGGACAGTTTCCTCCTGGTTCTAATCATGGATTAGGATCCATCCCACACTCACCAAAAAAAAACCCAAATCCACTGGGCAGTGATCTCCGTGTAACATGGGATAGTGAGTGGCTGTGAAAGGCAGAGCTGAGTTCCTGAGTGCTGGGATTTAAATCCCCCATTTCCCCCTCCCAAATCCCCCATTGTAGGCTCAGCTACACATTATTAATTTTAGTCCCCCGTGTGTCTCGTGTCCAGTGGATGTTGCATTTTAAAAGGGGGCTTCGTTCAATTCAGCACCAGCAACGTGAGGAGACGTTCTGCAGAGCCAGCAGTTTTTGCAGGGAACCACGAGATGGCGATGGAATAGAAATTTCCATCCAGACGAAAAGCAGTCCTGGGTTATGGAGAAAGGACTGAACCCCCCGCATGCTGTGCCCTCTGCCAGAAAGTAAAAAGCAGGGAGGTGTTGAAATTTTACATTATTTTCCATCTTTTTTTGGGGCAGAGAATATATTGGTTCTGTATTTATAGATTATCAAATACCTGAGGCATAGCCCAGTTTTCTTTTTCTTTTTTTTTTTTTTTTTTTTTTTTTTTTTTTTCTTTTTTTTTTTTTTCTTTTTCTTTTTTTCCCAACATTAGTATATGCTATAAAATCTCTTGGATTAGGGCAGAAATTTAATCCTGCTATGACCAATCAAGTGAGCATGAAAGGGCAGTAACTGTAGCCTTTTAGAATTTGCTGTACAAGAGTCATTAAAATAAAAAATCTTTCCTTTCTCTGGTTCCATTTCCCAAGAGGTATGTCCATCATTGATCATCCCACTGAAGGGAATTTTGACACAAAGTGAAAAATTAATTAATTAAGATTTTTAATTAAAACTCTGAGAGGCATGGGGAATGGGGAGCATGTCATTGCAATCCCTTTACCCTCTGAGCTCACCCCTTCCCCCCAAGATGGTGTGACTGGGATTTGGAAGGTGGGATGAATAAATGTGACTGGAGCTTACAGTCTGGATGTTAAGAAGGGTTTGTTACTTTAACCCCCCTACTTTATCACCTTATTTTTGCTTACAGTCTCCCCTCCATACTGAAAACATATCCCTAGGCAAAGGTGCAGTCCTATTTATATAATGAATGAATATTCATAAAATTATTTGGGTTGGAGATTAAATCTTGTCCAGTTCCACTCCCCTGCAATTGGCAGGGACACCTTTCACTATCCCAGGTTGTTCCAAGCCCCATCCAGCCTGGCCTTGGACACTTCCAGGGATCCAGGGCCCACCACAGCTTTTCTGGGCAATGTTTCCCAGTCTGTGACCACCCTCACAAGGCCCCATGGTCATTCCTGTGATTATTCTCAGCACCAAGGAGTAATGTTGGCAGTTTTATACAAGGCAGATGAAATCAACAAAAACTGAACTGTTTTCAAATGCTTGCAAAGCAGAAGAAAAAATCCATATCCAGCTTCTCCATACTCCCTCTAAAAATGCTCAGCAAAGAAGTACTCAAATATTAAAGCCATCAAACTTTTTTTCTCTCTCTCTCTTTTTTTTTTTTTTTTTTATTTTATTTTTAAAGGATATCCCATTAAAAAATCGTGTGCCTCTTCTCTGGGTCTCTGTATCCCCAGCTGCCACAGTGCAGGGCATGGGAGCAGCACCCACTTCCCACCAACCCCTCTGGCATCACACAGGGAGAGGGGTGGCAGTTTTCACCTTCTTTCTCCAGGGTAACAATATTTCTACTGCCAACCCTAAATCTGGGGACCTGTTAAACTGAATGAGGATAAAGGTCCAAATTTTGAGCCCATAATTCAATTAGGACTTGCAAAAGTGCAGCTTCAAAGTGCCCTCATGAAGATTCACCCTGAAAATTTAAACTTCCCTTTGCAAATCTGCCCTTTAGGTTCCTGCTTGAGAAGGAGATGGGAGACAGTTTGAGGAGATTCATTTTTCTTCTAGTTTATATATAACTTGCTAAGCTTTTTATTTTTTTAAATGAGCTTACTATGTCCAATTTAAGTCAAAATTTAATGATCCCTGCAGTAATTCATTTAAGGATACAGCTTCCATAAACGGCGTAGCATAAGTCAGGGAATAACTGTCCTTGTCCACAGCACAATCATTAATCAGCTTTATTAAAATCAGGATTGGCTGAGGAGGTTTGCATAATAAAAGAAGACTCAGAGCCTTTTCTAGGACTAAAGTGGACCTGAGACCAAACTTTGGGTATTTCCTCCCCACTTCCCCAGGACTTTGCTCTATGTAATTTGGGAACATCCAAGTCCAGAATTCGTGGTTGGGCTCACGTGTGGAGTTGGATGGGCTGCTAAAAAGGGTTAAAAAAGACCAATAATCCCTAACACAGACACAGGCATGTTGCTTTGCACTTGGGGCAGGAAGGGGATGTGGGAAACATCCTATTTCTGCCAATATTAGCAGTGTTTCTCAATGCTTTGGTGTAGGGATGCTTTCTGGATGAGGCATTAGCCTTGGAGCAAGCACCTGGAGTTATTTTATATTATTCTATGTTATTTTATATTATTATATATTATTTTATGTCTTCTTCATCTTCCCCTCATGTTGGGCAAGGCCCTGAATGCCTGCTCTGCTTAGTGAGCATCCTGATGCTCGGAGTGGCTGAGCCCCTTGGCAAGTCAGGGGAGGCAGGAGCAGCCCAGGGTGCCACCATCAGGGACCAATTAGATCTCTGGATCCAATTAGCAGCAGCTGTGATTTGTGTGCATCCCCTCTGTACATATGGCTACGCTGAACTTTCCCTCTGTTTCAAATGTCCTCGCAGAGCGCGGGCGAAACGAGAGGAAGGAACATTTGTCTGGGGTTTTTTTTGAAAGCCTTTATCATGATGGATGAGGAACCTTTTACATCATTCTCCAACTTGCAAACAAATTAGGTACCTTCATCACCTTCCCCTGATAGTGGAGCTGGCAAGTGACAGCCCGATGAGCTGCTGGGGAGAGGGTTACGGTGTGCAAGTGTTTCATTGGACATCATCAACCAAGTTTTGCTGGAAATAAAATATAAGTGAAGTCAGATGCTGAGGGCTTAAGTGTCCTTGCATTAACCAAGATGGTTTCCATCTCGTGGAGCAATTTGGGTTCTGGCCATTTAGGGCAGGACAGGAATTGTTACTCATTTTAATGGATGCTGGGCATCCAAATCCCTTCGGTGGAATTGAAACATCTCATCCCTAATTTCTATGTGTTTCAGTTCCTCACATGCAGCCAACTCCTGCAGGGCACTCCAGGAAGCCTGATGAAAATGTTGCTGGTATTTCCCATAATGATCTTCAGTTTCATTGAAGCGATCAGAGTAAGAAGAAGAGGAGGACAGGTCCAGGTCTGTTGACGAAATTTCAGGGAGATGAATAGAACTGGTTCCATCTTCACTATCTGTGGTTTCAGCCCAGAAATAGAAGATCCCATCACCTGCATCCCAAAAGTAGCCCTGGGCTCAGGGTTTCACAGGCAATGAGGCAGCAGCAGGGCTGGCAGCAGAAGGGGATGATGCAGGGCAGGGCAGGTCCTGCTGCTAACAATCCTGGTGAGGGATGCTGCCAGCACTGGGAGCAAGGCTGTGATGAATGACCGGGAATTCTGCAGCAGAGCCCAGGGGGTCAGGTGTGCCTCTCCCTCCTCTGTCCAGAGGGATTTTAATGGCAGGATGTCCTTCCTGGCAGGAGGTGCTGATAATGGAGTGGACACCAACTCCAGTCCAAAAGGAGGAGATAAAACCACTTTGCAGGATATTGTAAAAAAAAAATGTCATCTAGCTGAAAAGATTATTTTCAAAAACAAGGCAGTGCTGGAGGAGAAACCCCTGCAGACATTCATAGCCTTGACAGAATTGTTTAGGGTAGAGTAACAGGAAACAAGACCCCAGACTGTTTTATTGCTCAGTAAACAACCCAGTGTCTCTTTGCTGGCAGTGCTTGGAAACCACAGAGTCCTTTAAAAGTCTGTAATGACCTCTGAGATCATCAAGTCCAACTGTGTTTGTCACCAAACCATGTCCCCAAGTACCACATCCACACACCTTTTGAACATTTCCAGGGATAGTGATTCCACCACTTCCCTGGGCAGCCTGTTCCAAAGCCTGACTGCCCTTTCAGAGAAAAAATTTTTCCTAGATGAACCCTTTTACACAGCAGCCACTGGCAGTCAGCTCCTAGAGATGAGTGTGGGGAGAGGTTGTAAGTAAGTTAGGGGAGCAGCAAAGGGGCTGAAGGTTGCATGCCATCACTTCAGGTCAGAGTGTCTAAAAAAGTCCAAAACAGTTTCTTCCTACTTGGCTGAGAAGTGAAGGGGGCAGTTCCCCATCCCTTCTCTTACAGGTGGTTCAATTTGTCTTTCCTTGGTGTGGAGCAGGTAAAGTTGGGCAATGTTATCTGTAGAGGGTGACATTTTCCAGAAGTGGAAAATCCAGCAGAATTAAATCTGATCCTTGGAAAAGGATGAACATGCCTAAGTGCCCAGCCCAAATGCTGAAGTCGCCATTGCTGACCCACAGAGAGGAAGAATGGTTTTCTGGTTAAGGCACTTCACTGCAATCTGAAAAATCTGGGTTTAATTCCATCAGCCACAACCTCCCTGTATGCTCACAGACAAATCTCTTCCTATCTTTTTGTCTAGATCACTATGTATAAAATGGGGGTGATAACTCTTCTTTTCTCACCAACAATGCTGCCCATGAGGAGTTTGCAGCCATGGTGAAGTCCACACATTGAAGCAACAAGTTTCAGGAGTGCATCTCCTTGATAATAATCTTATCTGTTCTCCTTCATGAAAGGAGCTTAATTCCCAACTTGAAAGCAGAATATTATAGCCACAATCCACTCCTATTCACGGGTCAGAATTTGAAAACAATTCTTGTATTAAAAAAGATGAATCACAGCACAAAAATGACTTAATTAGCTGTGCAGACAGCCAGTGTGAGCACAGAATACCCCGAGCGAGGGTCCTCTCCAGCCAAACATCGTCCTTTAGGGAACTTGGCATTCCTTCCAGGCTGTGTGTCAAGGAGACTGAGCAACTTTACATCAACACAACATGGATTTTCCTTCTACCAAACTACTCTGCAATCTGTAATTTTTAACCTCACAAGTTTGAGATTGTACCTTAACATTTGCAGGAAGCAGATGGCTTCTGCATACTGCCAACCTGTTGTTACAAAAGCATCTTCCAAGAATTGTTTTCTACCCACAGTCGCTAACCATAATTAACCTTTCATGTGATTTAATAAACAGCAAAAAATATTTGCCATCTCATATTAATAAAGAGAGCTTTTCAGGACATTTTTTCCCCCCTCTCCAAGAATGTAGAAGCTGTGGCAATTTTTGTGTGTGCTTGCTTTTATTGCCTTTCAAATTATTTAGGGATGCAGTTTACCTATGCTGATTAAAGCCGAGAAGTACAACAGAACAGTGGATGAGCAGAGCATCTTCTGGCATGGCACAAAAAAAAAGGAAAAAAATTTAGGAAAAAGAGGAAGTTTAGATGAGAAGCACAACTGCTAAGTGTGGGGCAGAGAGGGAGAACAGAACCCAGCAACAGCCACTGTGATATCAAGTTGTGTTTTCCAGCTTTCCCACACTCATGATTTCAATGCTTCATGGAGTTGTAAGTGATAATAATTGAGTCCTGTAGAACTTTGACCTTTTTTATATTGAAAAACTTCACTGACTGGTCATTTTTGAGCAGAGGGCTCTCTCTATATATATCTCTACACATGCCATGGTGACAGACACCTCCAAAGTGCCTGGGAGACAGCTAAGTGAAAACTGGGATATTACCATGATTTCATTAATGAATGAAAATGAAGACGTTGGCTAAGATTTACCCCCGTATTATAGGGGAAATGAAATGGCAGACATAAGTAAAAAGCTGGCATGGGGGACTAAAGTACATCTTTCTGTTTCTGATGGGTAGCTGCTTTGACTTAGGATATCAAAGGTTTTCTGAAGAGCTGAAACAATAAAGGAAACATTCTCTTGGTTTAACCAATTTCCATAATGGGGGTTAGCAAACACTGTCCCTGCTAGGACAGGAGAACTTTTAAAATTAATATTTCTTGTGACTGTTGAGTGCTCATCATCCATTAGTATGATAATGTACTTTTGAAATTACAAATACAATTATGATGATAAGTGCTTGGCTATAAAAAATAAAATAAAATCGTATACATACGAAGATGGAGCTGCAGCCCAGGAACTGATTCCAGGAGATGGCCCCAGGTTTTCTGCTTTCTGCCTGGTTTTGCTGGTAGATTGGAATTTGCCAAATGGCGTTTGGTTCCTGTTTATTATCGATGTGCTGCCAAGACTGAAATGGATCAGCTTCAATTAAGATGGATGCGCATCAAATTAATGCAAACCCAAGGAGGCTGACTTTGTAGCTGAAAATAAAATATAGTAAAATAATTTTAAAAGAATTTGCTTTCTGAATCCAGAAAGTAGGCAAGAGAAACCAAAGATCTCAAAGAAGCAATGCTTTTTTTTTTTTTTAATAAAGGATAAAACTTCTGTTTTTATAAATATAATATTCATCTGAAACCAGCAAAGCAGTTGCAATGTTTTCTCTGCATCACATTTCACATATATTCATACTCATTTCACATTGACTCATATATTTGCTTGCCTGGAATACAGCATAAACCCACCATTTTGTTAAAGATGCTATTTCTTTAACTATTTCTGGTAGGTTTTTCCAGTAATTAATGCTTCAGTTATGCCAGACTGTGGGCACACTCCTTATTCTGCTCCATTTTGTGATAATTTTGTCCTAGTCTTGCTCTAGAGATTTTTTTTAGTGTTAGAATTCATCTAGTTTAGAACAACTTAAAAAAATATTCCCATTAAAAAATATTTTCCTGTGGAGACTGTGAGCACAAAATGTTTATCATGATACTCACAAGTTTGAAATATGCAAATACAATTTTTACTTTTGTAGAGCTCAGTGAGATACAGGGTAGAAGAAACACAGGATCAGTAATCTTTTATACAATCCTTTTCCTCTTTGCCTGGTACCTCAAGGCGCCCTCTCTGACTCTGAAAATTCAGAGTTTGGTGCTGCTGTTGTCCTTGGAAACTTTTTTTTAAGCCAAGATTACGAGGTCTAACCAATTGAATTTAATTTTCTTTCCTTTCTAACACAGTTTAAAATTCAGGTGCAGGTTTAGCCTTTGGCCTTCTGAATTTTCTTTTCCCTGTCCAATGTCCCAATATTATTATTATTTTAATATAAAGGTGGTTTCTTGCTGTTCTTTCTTGTTTTTCCTTTTTTGGTTTATTTAGCCTGTTGGGTTTTTTTATTTTCCCCTTTTTTCCTACAGGACGATTTAAACAGTCACTCCCAGCACTTTTTGGATTCATTGGATCCAGCTCAAATCCACGGGACAAACATTTTGTTGCCACAAGAGCCCCGAGGATCTATAATCTGCAGCTCCTTTCAGTCCCCTGGCAGCCGTTTCCAGCCAGTACGTGTTTGATGGGTTTTTTGGAAGAACACGTTTTCATTCAAGAGATGTTACAGCAAAATTCGAGCAAGGTCTGCAGTGGTCTGTGTCCGAAGGCAACAAAGCCAGCTTTCTCCTCGGGTTTGGGTTTCTTTTCAGCACTTACCAACTTTGTCTCACAACACCCTTGAGGAGGCAAAAGCGCTTTTTGTTCCTTTATTAACAGGCGAGGGAAGCGGGACATTAAAATCCCAGTGGTGCAGCAGGAGGCAGCCCTGGGGACGCCTTGGCGGGGCAAAGGGGGGGTTTGGGGTGATGCTTTGGGTACCCCCCCAGCCCCTGCTCACCTTACCTGCCTTAACCTCCTCTCACAAATTTATTCCCTCAAAATTCAGAGCCACAAAGCTCTGGGAGAGCTGCTTCGGCGGATTTATTTGCCGCTAACCTCTTTGGGGAGTTATTTTTTGTCCCTCTCCAGCCTGCACATGGCCCTGCCGCCCCTCGCCAGTTTTAAGGCATTTATACACAGATCCCTGTGGAGGAAATGGGCTCTTTTTGTCCCGTATTGCAGATGGCAGCTATGAGAGAGGAAGATTTATGTCACTTGCCCAACTTTGCCCTGGAAATCTTTGGCAGAGATTTGCACCCTGGTCTCCAACCTCACGCTACAATTTGTGACCATCGCTGCTGGCTCTACTTCAGCCTCTCCTGTCTCAAAGCAGGGATAAGGACAATTGCCACCTTTTACCCTTTTATAGCAAATTTCATGATAATTTATTAATATTTTTTTAAAAAACTTCTCTTTGAAGTGGTTTGAGAATGTGGAAAACTCCACTTTCATTAAAAGGAAAATTAAAGTTATGGACAAAAAGGCTGAAGCAGAAAGACTAGGAAACTGCAATACTAACAGAAAAAAAAATTAACATTAAAACAACAATCTGCTGCTCCAAAGGTCATCCTGTGATTTACATGGAGTAATTCATGATTTTCCAGCACAGTTGCCGGGCAGACCTTAAAGATCGATGCCTCTGAGGGAATACTAATTTTAAAAAGTATTCAGCTCCTCATCAGATGTTGAGGAGTATGGCACGCTTTCATTTCTCCCTACACATTAGCCAAATTAAATCAAAATAAATATCAATGAAAATATTGCACAGGACATAAAACCCCATCCATTTGTGCTCTATCCATATGCTGCTTTACGAGACGCTGGGTTTCGCTCCTGCTCCGCTCTCCGCTGCCAGCCCCGAGCGCGCAGCAAGGCGCGGATTCCCCGATGTGCTTTAGGCATTCATCCCTCCAATACTGCACCCCGGGGCCTGCCTGCAGTTTTGTTCTCACCCTGTATCTTTGCCAGGCTTGTTTGTGCCCACGGGCAGCAGCCGTGGCCTGGGCAATGCCTGCCAGGCCGGCTCCAGTCCCGGCCACCGGCTCAGGCTGTGCCGCTGCCACTGCGGGACCAGCCGCAAGGTGCATTCCTGCCAGCAAAAAGTACAGTTGCTAAAAGGTGCTTTTTTCATTAATTATCTTAGGGTGGTTTGGACAAAGCAAACATTTCCACGTCCAAGAAGTTGTTTCTTAGGGATGCTGGCGCATTTGTCCCTTGCTGTGCATCTGCATCCGAGGCGCTGTGCAACCTGCAAAGCACGGATCGCCCGCGACAGAAATCAAACCACAACTCAGGGTTTGAAAATGCAACCAATTTGTGCTGGCTCAGGAGCAAGAGCAGTGATTTCTGCTTTTAAAACGGTGCAGTTTTTAGGGTAATGTGATTAGAGATTCAACATTTCCCCCTCTCATTATTATTTAGCTCCCTCATTTGAATGCTCAGGTTAGAGAGAAGGGGGATTGCTTGGAAATTACAGACGCAGCCAAATTTCTTCCTTCCCCTTTGACAGGGCAGCGCTGATGGTTATTGTTCTTTTCTAGCTGCATTACACTGTCCTTGATTTTTGTTTCAAGCAGTCTAATGGCATGATGTCAAATCCTGCTAATTGGTTTAGGATTAAAATGCAGGGCCACATCACTCTCTTGATTAACCAGCAGCAAAACTGCTTTTGTCTAACGATCGTTTCAGAGGAGAAAGAAAATAAAGCATATAAAGGAAGCGTCAGGCTTTTGTCAGTAAAAATACATAGGAAACTGCTTTTTTTTTTTTTTTAAGAAAAAAAAATTTCCATTGTGAGGCCCACTAAGTTTTGACTTGTAGCAGTTCAAAAGCAGCCCTGCGGGGAAAGATCGCTTCCTGAGGAGCAGGGACTGTGCTTTTATCCAGCATCCAGCCACTCGCTGCACCGCACCGGAGCATCCGTGGCTAAACCTGCTCATATTTATCACACCAGCAACAAAAAATCAATGGGAACATCTCAGCCCCATTTCTGACACCCAAAATATTCCAGTCCCAGCCATGCTTGCACCAGGATAAATAACCCAGGACTGAGCAAAGGCTGTGGTGGACAGTGCAGCACCAGGGAGATGCTGGGAGCTGCAGGCTCTAGTAGAGATCTGAGCAGGATGTGGGGTGCCTGGGGCCATGGGAACAGGCTCTGCATCTGCAGCATCCCCCTCCACTCACCCCAACGACTCAGAAATTAATTCTGCATCCTGAAACAGGGTTATGCTTGCTGGGACAGAGCTCACCTGTTGGGTAATGAGCATAAAGAGGTAGTTTTTCATGGGGATTATTGGGAAAGGAAGAGGGGAATTCATGGTTCAAATTAAAATAGTGGAAGCAACACCAAACCACTACTTTGCTACCCCTCTGCTATTAAAAAAATACCCAAACAAACCCACAGGAACACCCCCATCAACCCTCAAAGATTCTCCCTATTGCACTGTTTAATCTCTTTGGCTCCTGTTTTCCCTGACCAGCTGAGGGATTTAATTTCCAGGGAATTAGATGTCCAATTCAGGGCATTGTTTTGGGAAATGTGCACACGATTTACCACACACAGTCCTGAAAGTCAGCATCAGACCCAGAGCTCCCAGCACGCTCCAGTCCCATCCCCACTCTGCCGGGAGGTGAAAGGGACTTTATTGGGAAGGTTTTGATGCATTTGGCATGTCTTTGAACCTGGCTCCCCTAAAGGGAGAGAATGAACTCAGGCGGAGAAAGAAAAAAAGGAAATAAAAGGGCCCTTCCCATCTGCCCAGCTGCATTCAATGGGGAGCTTTTTAAAAGGTATAATAGAGGTTTGTGTGTTCCTGCTGAGATTTGTTCTGGTCAACTTCTCCAGGGCGCTCAGACGGGGCGGTGTGGTGTGCCCGCCCTCCTCCAGCACCCTCAGAAAGAAATTACAGTGGGTTTCTTTTCCTTTTCTTTTTACTTATCTTTTTCTGCTGTAAAAAGAGTATACCCTGCACACACTTTGCTCTTGCACAAAAGCGACTCGAGCCAACCCCGCCAAAAACTAATGTGGGTGTTTCTCTGGGTTTTTACCAGCAGTGCAGTAAAGCCTGGTGTTCCCAAGC
Source organism: Aegithalos caudatus (assembly GCA_013389925.1). Lineage (NCBI taxonomy): Eukaryota > Metazoa > Chordata > Aves > Passeriformes > Aegithalidae > Aegithalos > Aegithalos caudatus. Next base: position 1,071,097 of record WEIU01007906.1, on the reverse strand, counting down.
ATGGCATTGAGGCATCCAACCCCCAAATATCCCTACAGGATCCAACCCAGGTTTTCCTAGAGAGCATCTCTGGGACAGTGGGGATGGGGAGCATCCTACAGCTCAGCCCCGTTTTCCAGCATCCCGTAGTGGAGGTAAATCAACAGCACATTGGCCGTACTCCAGAAGTTATCCTGCTCTTTATTGTGCTCTGTGACTTGATGGTGTGATTATTAAAAGCCAGGTCGGCTGCAAAGCTGATTTTTTTAATGCACTCCTGGCCCCAAAGCATATGAGATGACATTTAACAACACCAAACGCTGAAGAAGGGGCCCTGTGTCAGCACCCAACAGGTACAGAAACGCCTGAGAAGTTCTTGGCTGTCGTGAGCAGCTTTCTGCTTTGCAAACTATGATAGAAAGAGTGGAAATACGCTTTGTCTGCTTTTCCCTGACTCCGGGACTCCAAAGCAGGAAGATGAGAACATCCTGCACACATGTTAATTAGTCATTCCTTAAAACCAAATGTCACAGCGCTCATATTTAATTCTAAGAACAGACTGATGAATATGTACGTATAGTTATATTTCATTTACATACTCTGGGATTTGTTAAGAGACGCCTAATAAAACCATCTAAAATGAATTAGATGTTCTCCTAACAACATTTATTTTGAATTCATGTATATCAGAGGAACACTCCCAATACTGTAATAGGGGATTTTCACAGATATAAAATACATCTATTGCATTTCACAAATGAAGATAGGGAGTTAAAGCAGCCACTCTCTAAATGGGATTCGATTCTTGAAGTAGAAAAGACACAAAATGGGGCTTGAGGGTTGGGGGAGGCAGTGACTGGGTATGTAGGAGACCAAAGGGGATGAAGCTCAGCACCCAGAAGGGTGTAAGAAATTGTCCACATGAGGAAAATATTAAAGGAGCTGAATTAGCTTCCTCAAAGCCAGCAAGAAAAGAAAATCCCCCTGAGACATTTGCATCCTCTTATTTTCAATTTCCCATTACTTTTTGAAATTTATGTTTTCCTTTACTCAGAGCCCCTGCCCTTGGAGCAGGGTCCATCCAGGTAGCCGCATTCAAAAAAGCCATTCCAGCCCAAGAGGCCCTTCAGGGATTTTTTTTTTTTTTTCCCTTTTCAAACCACGCCAGTTTATAGGAAAACCCCTGTGGTTTTCTGGTTTTGTGTTTTGTTCTTCCTCCTCTAACTGCCCTGCACCCTGCGAGCTCCCGGGGGAGCAGAAACGCGTGTCCGCGCGTCCTGGCGGGCACATCACGGGCTCGGCAGGTCCTGCCGCGGGAATTCGGCTCACACTCCCGCCAATGTGTGAGTCTGGAACAAATCTGCCTCACTCGCCTGCCTTGGCCGGCCTCTGTAGGGCTAAGAGGGGTGGAAGGCAGTAAAATCTCCTTTCAGCCTATAAAAATCTGCAGAGATATTTGGAATGTGCAGAGGGAGCAGATCTCCCGGGTAAAGCAGAGCAATGATTAAAATAGTCGCTTTTCTGACCGTAATCACAATTTAAATACTGCAGCTTTTGTTTGCAGAATGGCTTTGGTTTATATTCTAGTGACAGTCACACAACTCCAGGGGTTGGTTTTTGGAGTTAGTGGCAAAAACATGTGGTTTGAATTTAAAGTCTTAAAGTTAGAGGATCAACGTTTCTCCAGCAAAGATATTGCCAGTATCTCTCTGAGTCATAATTTTAAATCATCGGGAACCTGAACACTCCTCATTAAATGATTAAAGGGAACAGTAATGAAAAAGCTAAAAGAAAGGATAAATATACAGCCATAGAAACAGGAACATCTATTTTCAAAGCAGAAAAAAATATTACCATCCTGACAAAGGGCAGTAAACTTATCAAACTAAATCGCTTCTTTTTATTTTTTTTTATTTTTTTTCTGTCGAGAATGTAATCTTAATAAAGCAACAAATTTCAGATGGCAGGGTAAGATTACAGCTCTTCTAGACTAGGACTAGAGTTTTCCCATAAACAGGTTATTGCTGTGGGTTCTGGTCATAATTAACTCTGCATTTATGCCCCACTTTCTGAGAATAAAATGATTCCTGAGACCAAGTACTTGATGGTGAAGTTTCCTGTTGGGGTATCAAGCTCGTTTCTCTCTACGAGCTCCACGTTCAAGTTTTCCCCAATGAGTCACAGCCTCAACTCAGCTCTCCCACACCTGAACTCATTCCCTTCTCCCCTCCCAAAACAGAGAGTGGGACATGCAGACCAGAGCAGGGCTGGGTTTTTCAGACCAACATCTGTATGTATACAAGACAGAAGAGCTAAGATAACCCCACTCTGTGTAAAAAGCATACCTCAGCTGAGCTGCTTTTTCCTTCCTCAGAAAGATCAGGGGCTGTCCACTTCTCCAAAACCATTCTGAGCAGTTTCAGGTAGGCCTGGAATGGGAATCATTGTGGTTACCAGAGATGGTGCTTGTTGGAAACCTTGGCACGTTGAGTTTACAGGAATTGCATTGGGTGGGTTGCAGTTTTGCTCCTTGGGTGCCTGTTTTGAAGAAAATACGTGACAAAAACAAATAAACAAAATATTTTTTAAAAAAGGTAAGTGTATTGACTGAGGCGTTACGTAGCATAAATAAATATAAATACATGAGGCTTGCTGCCTGACTGTATCGATACATTGGCAAGAATTCAAGGGTTATATTTGAAATGCAGAAAATAATCCAGTGAGTCATCTTCCCCACGCTTTGGCTTGCCATCCTCTCCCATTTTCGCTTTGACCCGGGAGGGCAATGCACACAGCCTGAAAATAGGCAGTGGGATGATGTGGCGTGGCTGCACCGCTCTGCCCCGCGCGGGAAGCGCCCAATCCCATCCGCAGGCAAACGGGAGGGAGATGCTCAGGAAAAGTCTGAAAAATGCTGCTATCGTAGGCATTCTCATGCCTTTCTTTGGGCTGCATTCCACCAGCCAAGGGGAATCAGCAGATAAGAAGAATCCCCCCAAAATAGGTGATAATAATAATAGTGACAATGACAGTAATGATAATAATAAAGTAATGACACATAGAAACACAACACCCAAAGTCACTGCATTTCTAGCCCACAGGTCCATGGACTGAAAACTGAATCACAAACAAAATCAGAACAGGAAACTGGAGGCACACAGTTTAAATACGAAAATGAAATTTTGGATTGTAACATTTGCAAATGTAAAAATAGGATTCAGCCTTAGGCTCCATTACAGATGACTCCACCATGACAGCTTGGCAAACTGAATCAGTGACTTACCTCCCCAAAACAGCTCTTTTCTAGCAGATTTCCAGGGCCAGGAAAGTGGTTGTGGTCTGACCTGAAAGTGTCTTAATGCAAATAACCAAGGTGGGCAACTGAGAGCAGAGAGGTGGCTCCAACACCTGGGTCACCAAACTCTTTCCTGATGACTTTCCAGGGCTCTTCTCTCCCACTTGCATTAGATGCTGCTTTTAGAAGGAACAGGACTTTCCCACAGCATCCCCCTGGTCACTGAGGGGTGTGGCAGGTGCTTCACCAATCCCCAGATCTCGTCCTGTGCTTTTAACTCTGTTGCAATGACCTTGTGCAACCCAGCTGGAGATGCCCTCCCCTCCCTCATGTCCCTAAACATGGAATACAATCCCCAGGAGAGAGCCTGTGCTCATGATTTTGTATTAATCTGCTTCTTTCCTGGAGAAGGAATCTGACAGTCCTGATCCACTCTGTTCTGCTTCTCCACTACTGAGCACCAAATCCTGACTCACATAAGCATGAGCTTTTGGTCAGGTTAAAGGAACTTTGAACTTATATATATATTAAAAAATAATAATAAACATATACATGTACAGACATATAATATATAGACTCAGATGCATAAGATTGTAAGGAGAAGTTACCTAAACCTCTGTGATTCTAATCATAACAATACACAGTAATAGTTATACATTGATATTTTATTTCGAAGGACCCAAGGCATAATTTAGAGAAAGGATTCTTAAGAGTACAGCACCTGGACTATAAACAGGTAATTTCCCTTCATGCCACCATTCTTCTGTCTTTACCCAAGCTTTACTATTTCATAGAAGCTGTAGGATCTTTCACAAACTACCAACATACTGTGTTCCTATTTAGAATATTGGCTACAGTCAATTTTTATGCAGCTTTTGATCCCCAGTCCTAAAGCATCTATAAGGAGGGGCCTTAAAAACAGGTGGGTATGTTTGCAAGAGCAAGCTTTCTCCCCCATCCTGCCATCTCTCATCTTGCCATCTTTCATCTTACTTCATGGATTTTTCCATTAAAAGAATCAAGCATTTAAAAACAAAAATGATTGAAGTCTTAAGACCTATGTATTAAGATACTTTTTTTTTTTTCTTTTGCACATTGGAAGGAGTTATCTGAGAGATGCGTCAAACGTGGCTGTTTCTTATTTTATCTTCTCAGTCCAACAGCCAGGCAGAGTCACACAAGGGACACTGTGACCAAGGGCTTGGTTAAGGGTGTATGAGAATGTTCCCTTTCCTCTCTGCATCCATCCACACACAAATTGTATGTACAACATGGGTGCTGCTAAGTGAATGTGCTTAATGGATTAAGCACATTCACTAAAGAGATTGTTTTCTTAATAATTCCTCCAAGTACGGGAAAACAACTGAGTGCTCAGTCCAGAGGCATCCCCAGGGCCAATGTGGTTTTGTTCTTTCCCGTCCTTGGAATATTTGTGCTTTGCAAGTCCCTGGAAAGAGGGATTCATGCAGCAGCATAAACCCCTTTGGTGTGCTACCATGTGCCTTCCCTTGGACAATTTGTATTACAGAAGAGCTACAAAGAGGCAATATGTTTGGAATAGCTGATAGAGGAATATTGCTCATATAGGCAAAACATAACATTTTTAATCCTATCCTCATTTAATTTTTTAAGAAAAATAAATGATCCCTGTATCTTGGCATATGCATCACGTTGAAATGGAGCCATTACTCTGGGCAGCTTTTCCACAATGTCTTGCATAATGTGGTATGAAAATCATGTACAGCTCCTGCATTTGTATCTCAGAAGGAAAATAAAAGGCAGTTAAATTACAATGCAAGAACTAAGCTATGAATGGATGTTGCATTCAAGAAGTCTAATGCTTAAGAGGGGGAAATGACAAGATTTTTTTTTCCTCTTCTAGATATTTTATCCTTGCAACAAGCTCAACCGTCAAATGTTTCGAGAGAGGTCAAAACTAGTCTATCTGTCTTTTTTATGTGAGTTTGTGAAAGGAATCTCTCCGTGTGGAGTTGTACAGGAATTGACACGATAAACCTAAATGGCTCCTTTACAACTGTTAGGGTTTTCTGTAAACACATGCTGTCCTGCCAGCCAACCAGCTTCAAACCCGGGTGCTGAGCACAGCAGATGGTCTATCCTGCCGATACACACGCTACTAATTCATATTTCAATACACAGCTTTGCTGCCTAAACCAAGCCACTGCCTCTTGAAAAGTTTTAAAACTTCTCATAACTGATAATCATGGGGAGGTTAACTGTGATGGGAGGGGAAGGCTGCAAAGAGGAGGCCCCTGGCTGTCACAGGAATGGACATTTTGGAGGTGCTCGTTGCACCGTTATGAGTTGCAGACACGATTCCTGCCATGCAGTTCCTCCTGCCAAAGGGAAACCACGGCATGGCTGTGCTGCATTGATAGAGGAATAAATAAACCCAGAGAAATCAGCCCTGCAGAACAGAAAAGGTAAGTGGCTATGAAAAACAGGGCTACTGTCAGTATAGTGGCCACAACACCTTGCTATTGGCATGGCCAGGTCAGAGGAGGATTTTTAGGGGAAGGCAAGTTTTTGGGAGGGATGCAGGATAATGAAGCAATTTAAATAGCTGCCTTGACCCTTACTGCACCCGCTCTGATACTGCTGCTACGTGCAGGAACATATTTTGGCATCAACACTTGATATAAAAGCCCTTGACTAAATCAGTTTTCTTTCTCGTCTCCTGCAACAACCAGCTATCACCTCACAGGTTTGGGTAAGATGGTGCAGTACAAGATCATTGTCTTTCCCCTGGGCTGCCAGAGCAGGATGTGAAGGGGAAATTGTTATTTCACCTTGAAAAAGAAAGGAGCAGGGGAAAATGCAGGTTCTTGGGGGTTTTATGATTTTATGATGCAGGGTAGCAGGTTTATGAAGCTGAAGGTACCATGGACATCATAGCATGAAGAACCTTGGGCACATCAGCCCAGGGCTTGTCACTGTGTCCTCTGGCTAGGGCATTCTGGTGTCACCAACCAGTGACTCTGAGGGTGAACTGGGAGCATCCACTGGCGAGCCATGGACCACTGCATCTCCTGATGGAGGAGGCCACAGGAGACACATCCTAAACACTTCCACAAGTGCCTAAGATGGATGTTCCATGCATTTGGCCTGAAGCCCCCACACTGTTGTATTAACTTCTTTCTATTGCTGACAACTGCTTACACCAGAAAGAAAAAATAAAGCTAAACTCCTGAAGGACCAGTGATCCTCAGCATTAATAACCCCTCTCCTTGCAAGGGGATTTCTGCCTGAATTCCCTTTGCTGTGGTTTTATCAAATGTTGTGCCTCCTCCACGGAGCCGTGATCAGCTGGGCGACTTCATCAAGTTCAACACTAAGTAGGAGCAGAACCTCCTTCTCAAATTCATTTTATCTTTTTCCCAAAGGAGAAATGCAAATTCCTATTCATTTTCTTTTTTTTTAATTTCAATTTACCTACTTCTCTTCCAGAGACTAAACTACAGAGGTGTTTCCAAATCCATTTTTTTCCTCTGGCTGTAACTGAGAATGAACAGCTCTGATAAATTTTTTAGAGGGGAAAACAGAATGAAAGTGTCCCTAAGAGAGGGAGAACAACCACTGTTATCATACACTATTTTGGCTTTCCTTGGTTAAAGAGTCCTAAATGTATAATTGGGTTTATTCTTAAAACAACAACCCCCTCCCAAAACAGCCCAATTTTGAAATCTTGTGTACTGTTAAAGAATAGAAAACTAAAATCAGGAATTGCTGCAGAAGTCACTCACACTGTAAATAAGGAAAACATAAATCAGCAGAGACAGAGTCTTACAACTTAATGACTAATTAAAAAAATAACAGTATGCAATTAAGGAGTGTCCTTTGATAAACATGCTGTACTACATGAATTAGCTCTATGCAGACACACAGCATTGCAATAATTTATTATTTTTATATCCTAGGCATAAATGCATGGCATGTGTGTGTGTGTGTATTATATTATGCAAGGTAATGCACAGGGCTCTGTGTGTTGCCATTTGAAATGAAAAATCTACTTACTGTAAATCAGATAACCCTCTTCCATTTAGATTTAAACCTTCTCCTAAGCACACCTACTGCCTACTGTGGGCAAAAGGCACGGGAAGCATTTCCAGAGGGAAAAGTGGAAGCTAATGAGAAACAGCCAAGTGTCTGCACCTTTTCATGAGGCTCTGCAGGGCTCCTGGTCCATGGGATAGGAGTCATTGCAAAGGGCAGTGGCACTGTTTCTGAGGGATCAGGGGGTCTTGCCTTTCCAACATTCTTTTGGTCCCTTGAACCACTTTTAAAGTCTTCTAAATGAGACTTACTCCCATCACACACATCCAGCTGCAAACCAAATCCTGCCACTTGCAGCTCCAAAATCCTTTTCCCACATCCAGCTGCTTCTCTCTGTGCCTCGACTGAAGGCAGTCATTGACAGACACAGCACTATTCACATTTGGGGTTCCCAAAACCAGGATATTCAACCCCATGGATGGCATGCACCATGTTGCTGAAGGAGACCTAGAACAGAGCAGGTGGATGATAATAAGATGGATTGACCAGACAAAAGATGAGCAGCAAAGCAACACAAACTCAACATGCCATCCCTCAGAGCTTATCTCATTTCTCCTGCAGCCAAGCTGTTTAGATCGGGAATACATTTTCTAAAATTCTCCTCCTTTCTTACTTTCTGGAAAATCCTCCCAGAAATTCTTGGCTCCCTGCAAGCCACGGGGGGGGTCTCGGGGTGCTGCTCGGGTGGACAAGTGGCTGCGCTCCCGCCTGGAGGCAGAAACCACAGCAGCAAAAAAACAGATTTCACGAGGAGAGCAGGGGAGGGAGGGGATGAACAAAAAAAAAAAAAAAAAAGAAAAGGGAATGTGTTAGTTAACTTCGTGTGGTTGTTCGAGCCACTTCCTGACACCCGAGCGAGTCATCTGAATTTAACACATTTCTCTTTTGCATTTTGCAGCTCACCTTTAAGAGAGCACAAGGCGGAGGAGGTGGGAATATATGGACTTCAGCCCTTCCCATCAGCTTCCCCCTGTTACTTTCAAAGATTTTCTATTTAGAAAGGAAGGCTTTTTTTTTTTTTCCTGCTGTTCATACATTACACATACTTCCCAGCCAAAATATCTTGCTTGTATATTTTTTTAATTTAACCTACATTACTCAAAATTGCTCTAAGAATAATTAAAGAGAATTACTTTCCCCATCTCTTTGATTTACCTGAGATTTTATTTCTGAAGAGTGTTTTAAGAAAAAACATCTTAAAAAAAATGGAGAGATTAACAATTACAGAAAAAAACAATCCCACATCCTCCTTCTTGTCTGAATCTAATGAAAATGTTTAAACTGCATGGATATTTATCCTTATGAAAAACATATGAACCAAACAAAACCCCCAGTATTCTGGTGAGATTCTGTAAACAGGACAAAACGTTAACTGCGGAAATATATCATTTAAGACCTTTATTTCCTTCTAGCTCTTTCCAGGCACCAAACGAGCTTTGCATGCAGATTTCGTTTCAGCTGGGTGGAATCATTCTCATAACTATTCTCCAAAGCCCAAGCTCTGAGGTCAGCCCTGCTCTTTCTGCAATGGGATAAATATTAACAAGTGTGACTAACCCATTCCTTGCGCCCTTCTTAAATTTTCCAGAGTGTGTCAGCAAGCATGAAAGCCAGAGATCAAAAAAGGCAAGGGTTTTATTGTTGGAACCGGATGGGAACAGGGATGCAATATAGGCGAAGTCCCAGCACCTCGGAGAAGTTGGTTTATAACAACACTAATAAAAAATGAGGGAATTACTGGGCTACAAGAAAATGACCTTGTTCTCCTGCTCAAAAATGAGTCAGTTTTCACTTGACCTCTACAATAATGTTTTACAAGGGCTGGACCAGTGCCCTAGGAGCAAGCTTGGCCTTTCCCTGTGGGTCCCAAAGGACCCAGGAGGGGACAGAGGTGGTGGGGAAGGTGTAAAATAGTTCAGTGCCTCCTGGGCAGAGGTGACAGGGCTGTGGTGGCCTCCAGGGCTCAGGCTCACTCCTCCTTTTCTCTGCACAGCTCCTGCTTATGAAATTTCATGGATAATCTTCCTCTCTCCCATGCAGTGCATCCTGCTGTGACCCAATCTTCCCCCCATGACGGAGTTGGTGAGACCAACACACATCTGGTTATATCACCCAGATGTTTCTAGGGGGGAAACCCTTAGTTTAACAAATCTCGTGTTCAATAAAGCACCTCGAGATGCTTATTACAAGTGCAGTTTGATCTGTGCAGCAGCAGCAATGCAGAGCCCAGTTTGGAGAGGAGCTGGGACACAGGAGCCAAGCAGCTTTGTACATAATCAGTTAAGGGACAAAAAGGAGGTGGATTGCACTTCTGGTGAGCAGGGCATTGGGAAGGGAGGGAAAGAAACCAGGGAGGGTTGGGAATTTAAAGGCATCTATCACATAGCTTCCCAAAACTGGACAAATCCTGTAGACATGGGGAGAGCACAGGGCCTCTCTACACACCGCTCATACCAAAAATTTGTCAAAACCAGATTACAGCTTTGAGAATAACCCTGCTCAAAGTCAGATCTAGTCCTGACAAAGCCAAGGAAAATTAAAAGCCAGCTGAAAAAACCCAAGCCACCAGAAATGATGAGCAGAGCTATTAAATCCTGAAAGAGGTTTTATTCACGTGATCAGCCAAAACCTGGGCCCATATGATTCAGAGCTGTTCCCTCATAATGCACAGGCCTCTTGCTCTCTAGAACGTGTTTAATTCTCCTACGCATTCCCTCAAACGAAAGGTATGCCCCACATTTCAGCACCTCTGTTGCATCTATTCCACTGACCCCGCAAGAAATCATCTCACTCACTTTGTTTCCACACCTGGCTTTCTTCTCTTCCAGGATGTCAAACTGGAGAGCAGAATACACCCAAGAATGTACACTTTTCTCCTTGCATGTCTTGAAGCATTTTAGCTTGAAAACCAGAAATTTTTGAGGTTACTGTGTTTGCAGATTATAAAAAGAAAAAGAAGATACCTGAATTGTGGTCCTGACTTAGATAGCTCCTGTTTCACAGTCTTTTTTCACCCTGGTGAAGTCATAGCCAGAGCTTCCAAAAGCATGAAGGGAGTTTGAAAAGAAGGGAGGAAAAGGCAACATTTAGTGACCCCTTATCTCATAGCCTGTGATATCTGCCATGGCTTGACAGAATATGTGAAAACCTCCTGCAGACTCTGTACAGGAAAGGTGGACCTGTTCAGAGGTGACACTAAGGAAAGCAAGCCTCATACCCAAACCCCAGACCAAAAGAAAGCCCTTGTGTTTTTCCAGTGTAGGAAATATATGGATTTAGGCTTTTTTATTCAGTGGCTCCTGATGTCCTAAAAATTCCTGTGTGTAAATGCCAGACACCCAGCTGAGTCCAAGGAGAGTCAAGAAGGAGCCACCTGCAAATCAGTGCCCAGTGCTCTGCCGAGGTCACCATCCCCATGGCATGGCAGTGACATTCCCTGCAGCAACACCAACAGAGCTGTGTGGGAGAGGCCATAAGGAAAAGTCCCAGGAAACTCTGTAACTTGCATAACTTCTAAACTTCGCCCAATTAAACTGTGGTTCCATTAAACCTTCCTTTAGCTGGCAAAGGACTGGCTGAGTTATTATGGGGAACAGCCCCAGGCAATTAAAAGCAAGAGCAACATTACAAATCTACAATTTGGTAGACAAAAATCCCTTGCAAAAGACACAGCATTATAGAGTTATAGCTTACCCAAATCGGGAGAAGCAAATTAAATGAAAAAACATATTGTATATTATCTTAATTTATATATGAGATTTTAGACAGTTCCAGATTTCTGGATTAAATACAATACCATGTGGCTCCATTAAGCCTCACTGGCCTTTTAGAATATTATTGAAAGAAATAATATATAACAGTTTGAAAGGTTTTTGGATGCTTGGTGGCATCATTATGCAATTTATTAATATGTGGGCAGAGTGACTAATGCCTCCGAGGATGTATTTTTAGTTTAAAAATAAAATATATAAAAAAGAAAAGTGTGCTGGGGGGGGCAAGAAGGAAAAGCAGCTACAACTGGGTTTGTGCTGGAGGCATTTGATGGCATCCCTCACTCTGTCTGTCCCTCCACACACCCAGCACCCAGAATAGCCCTTCCCCTTTCCCTTACACCATTCCCAAAGGGGCCCAGAGGCTTCAGCTATTGCAATTTGGTAGAATTTGGATATTAAGCTCCTTTTCTGGCATCTTTCCTCCATTTCTAAGGCTGAAAGGGACAATTCAGATCATCTAGTTTAACGCTCAATATAAATCCCCAAGAAAATAATTTCACACATTCACTCGCTAATTGAGCCTACTACTATATGTTTCACCAGTCATCTGGGCTGGCCTCCAGTTCTGATTTCAAGATGCAAAAGGATGACAAATCCCCTGCCCCCTTCAACAGCCTGCCCCCTCTCCCTTCCCAATCTCTCAATTTTGCCTGTCTTAAATTTCCAGCCATTGCCTCTCGTTATGTTTTTCCCTCATTAGACTATAAAGCCCTTTTGTATGTAGTATTTTTTCCTCCAAAAGCATTTACTGCCCAGAGTCAGGGCACTGCCTGATCTGCTTTTTTTTTTTTTTTTTTTTGCTAGGTTCACCCAGTGGAGCGCCTTAAGCCCCTCTCCACAAGATTTCCTTTTCCAGCCCTCAAATCATCCCTGTAAAACTGAGCCATGGGCTGAGAGTTTACAGCCTCCATCATGAAGCTGAGCCCCTGAATTTCAGGTTAATAAACTCTCTATTTTTTAATAAGGCTTCTGTGAAATGACCAGAAATAGTCCCACAGGATGTGTTATTTGGAGGTAACTATTTCCACATGGGCTTGAGGTACAGCCCTGGGAGCAAAGCCTGGGGAGAGGAGTAGGAGAGCTCTTTACCCTTTTCTTGCAGCCGTTTTTAGCACTCTCCCAAGCTGCATTTCAAAACCCAGGATTTTTCTTGAAGGGCCCATCCTGATGGACATTTCCTAGACCCCTAGGAAGAAGATGAATGATTTTACCTCCCCATGCACAGACAGAAACTAGATCCTGAGAAAGCTGCTTCTCCCAGCACAAAACCTTCCCTGTGCTCAACAGCACTGGGAGCCCCATCTTCATCAGAAGCAGAGGCACTGACAGGCTTTGGCACATCTCACTTCCCAAACCACTCCTTCCCCATGCCCAAAGAGATATCTAGAAAATTTCTGAGACATCACCAGAGCCCCTCCTTCCCTCAAAATTAATAGGATTAAGAATAAACCCTGGGGCTTTTCTCCCTCATCTTTTTCCAGTGTTGGTGTCCAAATGCTTTGGAGCTGCTTCTTCCTGTTATTAATTGGTTTATTTGCTGCTTGCTAAATGACAGTGGATTTTCACAGGAAGCTTAGCTCTAGATCTTTGGAGAAAACTTCCCAATATTGCCAAAAATGCAGTGAAATGACAAGACATGGTGAGTTCTAGGCAGTCTCCTCAGGCGCCGGAGCTGCAGCTCGCTGTTCCACAGATTCTGGATGACATAATACTCCACTTTTCCATCTGTCCTGTTTGATTTGGATGTGAGATTACACACCAAATGAGGAGTTTGAAAGAAGTGCCAGCTTAGTTCAATTTGGCCTGGCCTTTATATACTCCACAGGGACAAACTTGCTGTTCTGAACTGAGACCAAAAATTTCAGAATCAATCATAAGTGATAAAATATCTGAGTGAGGTCAGTGCCACTTTTAAACTTGTTTTCCTCACTTGATTTGTTTGACTCTCTGTTGCTCAGCTTTACTCCTGATGCTAGTGATTAAAATCCTTCAAGACAGGCCATTCACTTCATTTCAGGCCATTTTCTACTTCCCAAAGTTGCCTACACATGCTGTGAAATCTTCCTGTGACTTAGGAGCTCCCCTAACCTACCTCCACTGTTTGGTTTCAAGCAAACCTTTTGTTCCCCTCTGATGAAATTAAATGCAAATGTGAGTAGGCATTACAACTAGAGCAAACTAGCTAATAAACCCTCCAAACTAGCTAATATGACCCTCCTTTCCAGCTGTGAATTGTCCACAAAGAACATATGGAACATCTGGATTAGAAGAACATGCCACTGATTAGTGACTCGGCATTCCAGTACTGGTGTTACACCCAAAAAGTAATGCAGGCTTGTGCAAGCAGCCTGCAAAACCTATTATTTTTACAGGAGATTTTGAATTCTGGTTTAAAATTTAAAATTTCCACATGGCAAGCAGAATTGCTCAAGTATTCTCAAAAATATCTCTGCTAGGCAAAGCCTAAAAGCTTGGTTTTACGGTAGAAGCAGGCAGGAATGGGTCAAAAACGCAAAGAGGCTTGCATGCAAAGGAAATAAAAATAATCTTTGAAAGGAAAGAACATTAGTGGATGTTTCCTAATGGTCACCATTCACCCTGGTCGTTCCTCACACTCCACTTGCCAAAGGCATAAGGATTTAATTCATGGTCAATGTCATATTTGGAGTTTCATCTACTTGAATGATTCTTTGGGGACTGGTTGCAATAGCTATATTTTGGATTTAAACTGCATTTATTTTTTAAAAACTAGAACAGAATCTTACCAAGGAGTGAAACTGGAAAGGATAAAATTAGATTCCTGAACCTTCATCTCTTTTTAGAACCAGACATGAAAAAAACTGCATCCAGTTTTGTTAAATATTTTTTCCACATCTGGTGTTCAGTCAAAACCATAAGAAAAGTGCTGGAAATCTCACAAGAAGGCTCGTACTCTTGTGATTTCCAGTCCAATTTTTGCAGCCACAGGAGATCTGTACTGTTCAGATAAGAATCTGAAGCAGAAGCCAAACCCAAACTGTGAACCTCCTGAGGCTCACCCCACCCACAACAGCTTATGTCTTTACCCATCATTTGCAGCAGATGTTCTCCCAAATTCTCCAGTGAGATAAATTCCATTAAAAGTTTCAGGAGAAAGATTATAAGATACATACAATACCAAATAAAAGTGTCCAGAGGAGCTCATCATGGCCTATTAAACTATTGTTAAAGACCTTCATCCAGCAACATCTATTGATTAGAGCAGTTTGCTTCTCCTTAGGACTCATTTTTCCACGCTGAGCTTTGGGGGCTTTTTGATCTAAAGGCCACTGACGTCAATGAGAGCATTTCCATTGTCTTCAGCGGGCTCTGGATCAAGCCCTTGACAAGCTGGTTCCCCCATAGGTCAGTCTGGAGAATGGGTTTCTGCCAGCAGATTGTCCCTAGAACATTTCACTGTAGATTTACAATCTTTATAAAATTTTTAAATGAAGTTCTATAGTTAGATTCATATGGTAAATCATAAATTACAGCAGACTCTGCAAGCTTGGGTTTGAGGGTTGGGATTTTTTTTTTTTTTTCATTTGGCTCTCGGGAAACATATAGCTTTTTTCTGTAGGAACTTTTCTCCAAATGCTAATTTTACCTGTTTTCTTGCCTTTTTTTTTTTTTTTTTCTTTCCCCAACTGAACATGTACATTTTCACTGCCAAACTCCTCTGAGGAAGGTTGTGCCTGTGGCAGTGTGGCGATGTGGGCAGGCAGGGACTCACCATCCTCTGTCTTGATGTTTGTTGGAAGGGCAGGAGGTGTTTTTGGGCTCTGCCTGGTACCAGACTAGTGAAAAAGGAAAGCAAGCCAAGAGTTTCAGAGTACTTTTCTCCTTAAAGGTGTATTTAAAGTTGGAGGAACATCTTATGTCCAACTCTTCCTTCAAACCCTTGAGGGATAAATCCCTGGAGCAAGGGATGATCCAGAGCCTTGCACACATGAACAGTGGTGCCAACTGGGACCTCAAGGATCTCAACACTTCCTACAGTGGCCAGGCCATGTGAGAGCAGGACACAGGGGACAGTCCTCAGGGACTTGAGTTCTGATTCAGATTCCCCCTCACCAGAGCCTAAATTTAAGAATTCAAGCAGCATTACCAGGCCCATCTGCAAAGTGAGAGCAATAATCCCACAATACCTTCTCAGAAACACTGCGAGGCCACGAACTCTCTCTACACAGTGTAGTACTGTTCAGTAGTAAATGAAATCTG
Source organism: Aegithalos caudatus (assembly GCA_013389925.1). Lineage (NCBI taxonomy): Eukaryota > Metazoa > Chordata > Aves > Passeriformes > Aegithalidae > Aegithalos > Aegithalos caudatus. Next base: position 1,055,737 of record WEIU01007906.1, on the reverse strand, counting down.
TTTTCACTTCCAAGGCTATGGCATAAATTACTATAGGCAGAAATCCAGCCTAGCAGGCAATGAACTGGATGGGGCCCACTCAGTTCCTTCCATCTTTAGCTTTGATTTTCATTGTTCTGTTTCATTAATAGAATTTCCTTTTTTTTTTTTTTTTTTCTTTTTTTCCCTCCCCCTGCTGTAATTTTTCTAAGCTGTTAATTTGCCAGCAGAAAGAACAGCCTCAAAATTGTATACCAGCTCCTCCAAAGCACCCACAAGAATCTGAACAGTTTTTAGCAGACTCAGCGTTTTCCTCTTTACTTCACAGCCCTGGTATATTTAGAAAAAGAGGCTGAAGAAAGTCTGTTGTTGTGTTTGCACTGGGGGACCATAATCTGGCCACTTGTTTTCTGCTTAAAATACATTGCATTCTGCAGAGATTGTCCTTAAAATCAGGGTTATCCTCCCAAGTCAGCGGGACTGTGGCAATTGGCACCACGGGTTTTGAAGGACATAAATGTCACCCCAAACCAGGCATCAGCTGAGAATGTCTTAATTCATTCTATTGTCTCATTTATTCCTTTTATTTTTAAGGAGGGATATCCTGCTCAGATCATCTCTGCAGGAAGGAGAATGGGGGTCATGCTCAGGAAAACTGTAAGGAACAACAAAATTGTCCAGAGATTTTTTTCAACTATCCCCTTTGCTTTCCCATGTTTCCAGCCCCTAAATCCTACCAGGGACCAGCTCCACTGCTGGCCCCTCCTCTGATCAGTGGTGTCAAAGGCTGTGGATGAACAGGCATTTCATCACCTCTAGCTGCCCCTTCTGATTCATGATGTCTATGAAAGGAATTAACAGCAATAAATTTGATTCAAATCCTATTTTTTCCCCAATAGCAGACTTTGTGAGTGCATACAAGTGCTCCCGCTGGAAAGAGAACTGGAAAGCTAAAAATAAATAAGATGAATGAGGGATTACAGGATAAAGTGATGGCCACTTACAGCCAAACAGGATTCACTGCTGGAGGATGATAAGTCTCTTCTGATGTTGAGAGCAGCAGAGAACCTGCTCCATAATTTTTGTTCAACCAAGCTCTCCTGGAAGTACCACCTGACCATCTACTATTTCCTTAGGGCCCTGGTAGGGAGGATTTTTGATGTCAACCTCTGCAGGAGGGGCACATCCTGATTGATGAGCACAGTCAGAGTGCTGGGGTCTGTGGATGACCCAGGTTTTAGGGACTGAGGTGAGAAGGAAACCATCACCTAACGCATCCCTTGTCTAACTTACCTCCTCCCAAACACAATTAAATCCTCACCAAGGAGGTTTCTACAGGCAATTAGGAAAGGGCACATAGCAGGACATTACCTACCCACATCTGAACTTGGGATTTTCACTGTAGTTTGGCTTTACCTACCAAAAAGACCTAGCTTTATCTCCACTTTTGAGATACAAACTCTCAGGCACAGAAAGGTTGAGAAATGAGCTGAAGTCTCAGAGCCAGAAATAAAACTCATTAGTTCTTCATCCACAGGGAGCCCTTTGCTTCCGTCTCATCTGAACTGCCATACAAGCACCACTGTCAAAGGCATCTCAAAAGAGATCAATTTTATAGTGGTTTTACTCTTTGAAAGCATGAACAGGCTCTCCATTAGGAGCTATAATTTATCTGTCTGTGACCACTGACTGCAGGTCTATGAAATGCATCTAAATGGATTGCACGGAGCCAAAAAACTCAACCCAAGTATGTATGGCACACGTATAACAAAGCTATGCAAGGCTGAAAGTGCAGAATATCAGCAAATGCTCTGGTTTCTGGATTGATTTGGGAGGTAGGTAGGCTTAGCTGAGGGCTGTGGTTTCTAAATTGGACATGGTTACCTAAAACTATTGGAAATTTGAATTGCATGTCAGATGTCTGGAATAAATGGACTCAAGAGACATAAGAAAAAACATGTGGCCCAGTATTTTTCTCTTTTCTTAATGTCTTTTGGAAACTGTTTAAATCTCATCTGGGGCTTGTATAGTTTCTTTGTTTAGTAATTCAGAATTGAAATTCTTTATAAAGCTTTGCTAATCAAAAGGTAAAAACTTGATTGTTGCACACAGAGCCCTTCATCCTGAGAGATGCCTGTACACTTTCCAAAAACATACTCTCCTTTCCAGAAAAGTAAATGATCTTTTGCAAACTAGGCAGTGCAGTTATTTTATTTACCTCAAGTAGACTGAATTTAAATTCCAGGCTGGGCCCTCATGGCCTGACCCTGTTTCTAACTCTGCCAAGAGCTGTTGTAGCTGGGCTGTTCCTCCCAGGTTCCTGGTGCAAGGCAGACTTTGGGATTCACATCTTTAGCAAGACCATCCAATACCATGATGGAGATTTCAAGCCATAAATTTCCTGTGAACTGCAGTCACCTCTGGGGTGAAATGTATCACCTCCTCCATGTCAAGGGCTGTATCGTCCCCCCACAACACTGAAAGGGACACAAGAAGACACCTTTCTGTAGGCAGAGTGGCCTAACCTGAACCAAGGAGGCAGAACCTGGGATGCCACCAAGGCATGGCTTTGGTTCATATAAAAGAAAAGGGAATTTTTTAGCCTTACCAAATCTTGGAGATGGCACACGGAATCCTGTGCTCACTTTGGAGTCTCTAATCTCTGTTTTTCCCAACCTTCATTGTTTGCTTGGTGAACCAACCAACCAACCAACTTGTTCTTCTGCTTCTTTTCCCACATTCTTTACCTGGTGGATCTTCCCACTTCTGATGTTCTCTAGGAAGTTCCTAGAACAATGCAGATTTTTAAAAAACCTTTTCTACTTTTTATTTCTTAGAGCATGCCTGAGGTGGACAAGAGATCTGATCTTTCTATTTTTACCTGACAAAGATGCAAATCCTCAGGCCTAGAAAATGCTGGGAATGGCATAAGGGCATAAAAATATCACCTTTTGTTCTAGGATACCTCTTCCTCTCCAGGATTTTGAGTACAATGAGAAATGGCAGAGAATCTGTGTAGGAGTCCAGGCACAACTTGCAGCTCCTCTCAGCAGAAACCTACAGTAGTTGTTTCTGCTGTAGTCATGTTTTCTAAAAGCCCTAAACTACACTAGCTAAAGCAGAGTTAATGGCAGCATATAAATGTCATTGGAAAGAATTACTGCTGTTTTATTTGCTGCTTTTGTGGACATTCAGGAATCTCCATCCTGGCTCTGTTTTGGATATATGGATATTCTGGGCTGTGCAGTCTTGGCAGGGTTAAACTGCCAGGGGTAAGAAAGGACATAAGCTCTTGGAAGGATTTGACACCCCTCTCTTTCCCACTCCCAGCATTCAGGTGTGCCAAGACGTTATGGTTTCTTTTAGATCCGCATAATTGAGTGATGAGGAATTTCTCACCGATATAAAACTAAATTATTTGTTGCTTAAAATAGAGCTGTACCCTCTCCAGGTTGTCAGCTGGTGTCAATCAGCCTGTTCTGGGATATTTCTTGGGAATAACACCATGAAAGTCAGGACAGCGCGATGCAACCCCAGCGGTTTCAGGGTGACCAGAAGAGAAGCAGCTCTTGAAATACTTTTTTTCCTTTTCTTTCTTTTTTTTTT
>WEIU01007906.1:1029885-1051783 GCA_013389925.1 Aegithalos caudatus | reverse complement strand
AGGAAGCAAAGAGGAGCAAAAGGGAAGGGGGGATTTCGGTCTCATGCCCTTAGCCCGCACTTTTAAAGAGATACGCAGCTCCCTGAGCGTCGCGGGGCTCGCAGCGGCAACACCTGGGTTGGGAAAGGAGGAGAGTTGGGAAAGGAAAACTCTGGGGAGGGGGAATAAAGAGGCAGACGAAAAGCATCAGGCGAGAAATCCTGTAAGGTTATGAAAAAAGAGTAATTTGTCCACAGGGTGTCACTCTTGACCCACATTTGGGCCAGCACCCGGCCTGGTCTGTGGCCCCAGGAAATTGGGCATTTTTAGCTCCTCAAGAAGTCTCCAAAAAGGCAAAAGTCTCAAAAAAGAGCAGACTGGCACCTCTGGGTGTGCTGGCCTGGACAGTCACCTGCCTGGCTGCTCCTGACCCTGCTTGCCCACCTGGCTGCCCTCCTTGCCCGTGTTGCACCTCACCTTGCCCTGACCACAGCACAGTTTGAACTGTGTCTTCCTTAGGGCAGGCTCAGAGCCCACCATGGAAAAGGGGAAGAGTGGAAGAAACCTCTCTTCCCCACAGCCAAACTCTTTCTCACCATTCTTGCACAAACTCCTGCCATTCCCCTTCAATATTTCAGGAGTGTTTTAGCTTTGCATGAAATTCCCCTAGCATCCCATACTGTTAGTCTGTTCCTTCCTTGCAGGCACTTCCTCATGGAAGATGCTGCATTACAGATTTATGGTGAGCCCCAAACCAGGATAAATCAAGTTCTGATAATCTTTTGGTAGCTGCAACTCAGCAGAGATTAAAGGGGTTCTTAGGCAAAGGAGAAGCCCTATGAGTTCCCACATTGTTTTAAGTGTTGACCTGTGGTTTCTGCAGCCATGCCGGCAAAGCTGGGGGTTGCCTGGAAGTAGGGAGAGCCCTGAAACTTTGGTGGGACGTGGTGCTGAGGCCAGGCAAGACAGGACTGCCTGCCTGCATTGCCTGTGCCAGCTGAAGGGCCAGTTGATGCATTAGCCTTCCCAGGACAGGCACAGGGAAGTGCAGTCATCCACCAGGCGTGGAGGGGCTGGAGGCTGACATGGATGCTGGGGTCAGCATCACAGCAGCCAAAGTACAGGCTGCAACTTTTATAAAGCATCAGCAGAGCATGAATTATGGTGTGTCCTCCTGGCAAGGTTCCTGGAGCAGAGGACATACCAGCAAGAGTGCTATCTCCTCTTCCAGGGCTGGTTGGGACAGGATTTGTGTGTAGTGTGTACAGCACATAATTCATCAGGCTATCACTTACATAGCATGAGCTCAGCACTGCAGCACTCTCTGACACTTTGAAATATTCTGCTGGGGGCCCAGCAGTTTACTGGGAGCATTGCACAAGATACATCCCAAAAGGGATGCTGTCCTCTTGCACAACTCAACCCTCTGTAGGGAGCTGTGTTCCTGAAAAGCCCTCATCCATTAATCCTACCTGTCTGTGCTCCCTCATTTGTGCAGTGACTTCACTCTTCTGCCCCAGGACCATATTTATAAGAGTGCTCAGTAACATTTTAAGCACTTCTCCATTTTCTTTCAGGCCATCCTGAATGTGTCTACCCCGACCTTTTATGGAAACACCTGCAATATGTAAACTCAAATGTATAAATCTCTGTAATGCGAAAAACCAGCTTCATGAAGCTGCACAAGAATGCAGCCATGTGACTGCAAAACTTCATTTATAAGTATCTAAATATAGACCATAGCAAGCAGCAAACCCAGGCTTCAATTTTAAAAGAGAGGGCACAGGGGAGAGCGCAGAGTCAGCACTTCTTAAATAAGAAGTTCTTCTTGTACTAATTCATTTACAGCAGCGTCTTCCTTTGACACAGCAAATTTGCATCACCGAATCCTGATCACAGAGACATAAAGATTTTTATGGGAGTCGGAAATAGTCTCCATGCAGGCACTGCTGTGGAAGCACTGCACCACCACCGACCTCTGCGCCCTGACAAGGGCACGCTGCAGATTTTGCACCAAGTGCTGTGCAGGCTTGGCTCCTCTGGGTGCTTTGATGACATCCCATTTCCATTCCCTGGTTCCAGTTTGCTCAAGTTATTTCCATCACCAGGGGCTGTGATTGCCCATGATCCCATGAACAGAATGTGCAGGCTGAGTGAAGAATGCTGGATACAACCTCTGTTCCAGCTGCCCACACCTGCAGCTCAACTGTTTGGGATGATGGGGATATCATAGTCTGGATGATCTTCCTTCACCAGGAATTATAGTGACAGGACAAAGGGGAATAGCTTCAATCTGAAGATGGGAAGGTTTAGGTGAGATGTTAAGAAGAAATTCTTCCCTCTGAGAGTGGTGAGGGTCTGGCACAGGTAGCCCAGAGAAGCTGTGGATGACACATCCCTGGAAGTGTCCAAAGCCAGGCTTGATTGGGCTTGGAGCAACCTGGTCTGATGGAAGGTTTCCTCCCAGAAGGCCTTTAAGATCCTTTTCAACCCAAACCATATGAGGATCCTGTGATTCTATATCCCACACATCACTGTGTGACTGTCAATTGCCATTATCTGGGCTGCCATTAGGCATGAAACTTTCTCAAATCATTCTTCTAGCCTTGCAGTTTCCATAGAAATGTATTTTAAATTTAGAAAAAGTCAACTGTCCTTTGAAAATCACTCAAAACTCTGCAGAGAGACAGTGGCGAGTGTCCTATCCAACTTCCCCATGTCAAACAGTGGGGCAGTTTTGCAGGATTCAATATTCTCCATGTTTGCACAAGGAACAGCCTCACAAACCCACCTGCCAGCATTTGAGCAGAGAGAGGAACTAAGGCTTTGAGAGCCAAAATTCTAATAACCTGAAATTAGCCTTGTTTTGGGTTTACAGGAACCACTTCCTAAACCATGAGGACTGTGTCCAACTCACAGCCAAAGCTGGATCCAGCTGCAGGGAACAGGAGATATTTAGGGAAATTACTCCCTCCCCCTGGACATCCACCCCAGTGCAAGAGCAGTGGTGAGAAAAACTTGAAACAGACCCAAGAGGGAAGCACTTTTCCAACCTGAATCCTCACCTGGGAAAGCACTGCTGTTTAGGAATGGGATTTAGGGCTTACAACATCAACAGGACCTAAGCAGATGCTTGAATGAATCCCTACATCTAAATCACCACAGAGACTGCTCTGCAAATTCCTAAACATTTTCCACTGGAATAATCAGAAGATCACACATTTTCTAAATATTGCATAAGTTGGCTAGTTGCTTGAATTTAAAATTTTGGGGCAAGGATCTGTGTCATTATCAACAAAATCTGAAATTATTATAGAACGTTTTTCACACTCTCTTTCTTATTCACTGATTTCCTATTTAATAAACATAAAGAACATTAACTGGTGTTTGTTTTCAGCCAAATGTTGAAGCACTGAGGTTTTCTTACAGAAGAAAAATCAAGTCACAACTGTTTATGTTGGATGGGACATACAATAGGACACTGTGATGTTCTCAGATCAGGACATCCAGCTGAAGCTGCTGGACTTTGGCACATTGGTGTGATCCCAGAATGCAGTGCTGCATTTTGATTACCCCCATAAGATTTTTCACACTAAACTTGAGATTTTTCATGTGGAAACTTAGTTTTTCTTCAATTAAAAAAACCCAGACACCCAGAAATCTGCTTTACACATTATGCACTAGGCAGAAGAGTCAGTACATGACCAAAGAACACCCAAAACAATCATCTGCATTTGTCTATAAAAATACATCTGTATTAGCAGCAGTATTCTGTGCTTACCTGTTTTCCCTAGTGCTGCCTAATGTGTTTAAGAGCACTTTCTGCCATGGTGTTCGGCCAAAATCCCAGCAGGACAACCACAAGTGCTCCACTCACACAGTCATTGGGCAGGCAGGAAGCAAAGGTGCCCATCAGATGGGAGGAGAGGACAGAGGTCTGCCAAGAACTGGCCAGGCAACATGATCAAAAAAAAGGCAGGGAGCAAAGCAGGTCTTCCTCCCAACCAAAAATGGGAAACAACAAATGCTGGTGGTGGGTCATCTGCTGTCTTACCGTGGAAGGAGCTACAGCAATCGATAGTCCTGCAGGTGAACCTCAGCCAGCTCCAGATGAACCTTCTTGGCCCTTAAAAACAAAGCAAGGCTCATTAGTCTAAATTAGAGCCATCAAGCAGACATTTAGGCTTCAGATCATTAAGTGGTGCTAATGGCAGCCTGCAGGCATCCTCCACCCAAACCTCTTTCATATCCTACCTTGATGCTGCTGTGAATGATGGCTCCACACCGTCATCTGCCTTTGCCACCTGTGACAACACTTTCTCAAGCATGATCAAAAGTTCTGTGCAAATCTGGACTGTTTTGTTTCAAGTCTGAAAAACAAAATCCATACAAAAGGGATATTCAACATTAAAACAAGGGTTTTTTTGCTACAGCTGAGGCAGCTTCTGGCCATTGCTGCCATGTCATAGACATGTCCCATCCTCTGGGCAAGCAGAGAACCTAACCCAAAGCCACCCCACAACCACGAGAGTGCACCAAACTGTGCTCTTCCATTTCAGGTTAAAATTACAGATTTAACTGTATCATAATTTACCACACTTGATTCTTCAGCATCCAATCTTCTTATTTTCAACATCCCCACATTTTTCATTTTCTTTCCCCATCACATATTCATTGGATACTGTACAAACAAGTGTAGATTTAAAGTGTCCCTGTAACATTTTACCTATTCCATGACTTAATAATAAAAAGAGCACTGAATAGAAAGGCTAGAGTTCAATTTCTGGGCTCTATTGCCACTTGCAAGCTGCACTCTCCCACAGCTCCTTGCTTGAAATACAGCCACCCATTCAGCTTTATGCTGCCTCTGGAGCAATAAAACTGCACTTTGCTTGAGGAATTTTAAATTGTTCTACACCAATGCAGAGATCTTTAAAAAAAGAAATCTAAAAATGTAAAAAGTGACGTCAAAGCAAAACTTCTGGATTTTACCAAGGGGGTAAATTTTCCAAGATAATTTTCCTTTTCTTTCAGAAGTGAAAAGGGACCTTTTTTTTTTTTTTTTTTTTTTTTAAATGGGGATTTTTATTTTAAAAGGCCGCAGCAATATAAAACTTGTAGAATGAGAATTAAAGGGAAAAAAAACCTACCTTATGTGAAAATATCCATCATATTGATGCATTTAGCAATTTAGACAGCAGGAGCCTACAATCCAGACTCTGCTCCTGGGGTTGGGTCCATGTGGGATGTGTGGGCAGCTCTTGAGAGCATTAATGTGGCTGATGTGTAGCAGGATGTGACTCCCTGCTCCAAACCAAGGGAACAGCATCAGCTCTGTGCATCTCACCAGGTGCAGGAGGTTCATCATTTGAAAAGTGTCACAGTGCAGTGAGCAGGGCAGGAAGGGACATTCTCATATCCCATTGCCTGTGGCTTGGCACTTCTCTGCCAGGTGCTTGTTTTTCTCCATGTTTTCTTTGTCTGCCTTGGATTGAGTGTCCCTGGAGGAGAGCTCACTTCTGCGCAGTGCAAGGTGCCGCAGAGGCCTGGCTGCACCTGGCTTTCTAGGAGGGAAATTAAGCAATTGCAAATTGTTACTCTTATTTTTTGGCAATTTCAGCACCAAAGTTCTGTTTTTCTTCAAAGCTAAAGGTCAATGATTAATCAAATACTTGTATTTTCCCTAAAATTATGGACTAGGGAAATAATACAGAGGCAGTGAGCCCAATTCCGCACTCTTTCACACTTTTATAAAGCTGAAATAGCTCACTCTGTTTGCACCAAGTCTCTGCCTTCTGATTTCTTCTGGTCTGTTCCAGAGCTGTTCTGGGGACTGCAGATGCAGCACTACTTTCTATGGATCCAGGTAATCCCAAGACCCATGTATGCATGCCCTCCCACTTGGAGAAGCTGAGCTGGACATCAGCACTCATAGCCCTGGAAGCATCTTCTCTGGGGTTCAAAATTCCTTTCAAAGCAGGGGGATGATGTACATAGTGACAGATGGTGTGATTCTTGGGGATGTCCTGTGCAGGGCCAGGACTTGGACTTGATGCTGCCTGTGGGCACCTTCCAAATCAGGATATTCTGTAATTCCATGTATGAGACGATGGGCTGATTTAAACCTTTCGGGATGAAAGTGTTGAACCTGTGAGAGATCACAAAAAATTAAGCATAGTACAGATTTTAAAATCCATTATGGACATTGCTGTGTTTTTATTATTAATGTGTCTTGAAAAATAAGATGTTTAGCTAAGCTTACTAATTCCTTGAAACTCAAATCATTTAAGCTGTCTAACCTTGTTCAGGATAATTATTTCTATCCATTATCCATCATGTTAAAAATGACAGCTCTGGGACAAGGAAGCTTTTCAAGCAAATGTTTTAAGACAGTGTTTTAGGTTGCAGGCACTAGCAAATGTTAATTAAATTAGATAAACAATGACTCAGAGTAGCTGTGCAACACTAGAAAGAAAGATGGGAGGTAATGGGGGAAGGAATTTGGCAGCTCAAAGGTCAAAACAGCTTTTTTGGAATCAAGAATCTGTCCCTCAAGTAAGTACCTTGCCTGAATTGAACAGGATGGAAGGAACTGGTGTCTTTTTACTTTTACAGCTCCAGACAGCATTTGTGTGGGCTTGCTGAATGTGGTTCTGCCAGGGCATGTGGTCCACACTACCTGTGGAAGGCATCCTCCAGGCCTGTCTGCCAGCCTTGGTGACATGGTCATGTTGTCCTCCAACAGAATCCTTTTCCCTGGGTTTGGTCAGTCCTGAAACTGTGGGTCCAGGCTGAGCACTGGATTGTCACATTTGGTAGTAGCCTACGGCACTGGATCAAACCCTTGCACAAGTAAGGCTCAAAAGTGACCTCCAGGTGTGGGAATCTCCTGATAATTCCTGTGACATGGCCATCCTTAATCTGTACAGCAAGACAGCTAAATATTACTAATACTTAATATATCAATCTTGTGTGACTCTTCTTGTAGTGTGCAACAACACTTCGAAAATTAAAGCACCAAAAAGATTTTCTCCTGAGGACTTGTTGCACTCAAGATCCCAAATCAAATGCTGGGGTTTGAGCTTACCCTAAGAGAAGAGGCCTCAACTGAGATCCTCATTTTTGCTGAGAAAGCAAGTGACTTGCAGATGTGAGGGATTCCTGATGTCCCACACTGACCCACACCCAGATCCTGCAGGGTGGTGGGGCTCATCCTTTGGAGGAGTTTTGGAGAGGTTCTGCTGATGCACCTGTGGAGTTTGAATAGGGAGACAGAATTCCATGAGTGCAGCAGGGGTACACCTGTATTGGGATGGGATGAAGGGAAAAGGGAAGAAAGTCACGTAGCACATTAAAAACAATTAGTTTTAAAGGAGTATAGGGGACACTTATAAGTGTTAAGTCTTTTACATCTTTTAGTCCACAAGAGAGGTTCTTACGTTTGTTCCTGAGGCCTTTTGCCCCCAGCTGCATCAGGAGGCCATGGATCCTCTGCTCTGCTGGCTCAGTGACCATCACCTGCCTGTGAAGGGAGCTGGTGCCCACAAGGAATGACCAACTCCAACTCCCACAGCGGCAGGGAAGCAAAGGCTTCGGGAATGAGTTGGCAAATAAGCCAGAGAGCTCTCCCAAATGAAACCAGAAACTGCTCAACTATTCCATCCCTGCACATCTCAGGTCATGCTCCTCCAAGCATTCAGCTGACTTGCCTTTCTTTCTGGAAGCAGCAGTGCTGCAGTCCCCCACCATGCACATCCCCAAGGAGGACCCATGGTGCCCTCAGCATCCCTGTAAATTTAGCCAAGTGTTGGGTTTTATACCACAGAGATACCAATCTGTCCAAACTTTCTTCACCTGCTCTGATCATTTCAGCTCCTTGGGGACACACACCTCCATGCCACTGCCCAACTAATTAGTTGCTTCACTGGCTGCATTCTACAATTCTTCAGTGATGGGTCCCCATCTGACATCTTATGACAACTGATTAGTAAAGTAGGCCACGAGTTTAAGAAATATGTAATTTGGGCACCACTTGCTATTAACTGTTTGCATGCTCTTGTTTGTTTGCTTCTTTTTAAGGAATTGTTACCTTTCAGTGTAAATATCAAGGGAGGAGAAGAAGTTTGTGACCTGGCAATTTTACAAAACAAGATGCAGTGAATCTTAAGATCATTTCAATAACAAGCCCTGCAGAGGCAATAAGGGAATATATATCCTTACTGCAACACTATATATTATAGAAGTCTAGATACCAAGATCAAAAATTGCTGTCTCTCTTGTTGTCTTGGGCCAGAACAAGATGCAAGCTAATTAATTAACTAGAATTAAGTCAAAACATCCTGTCTTCACCCCAAGTTCCCCCTGCCAACATAGCAGAAAAGAAACAATAAATAAAATTGAAGGTTTAAGTGCACTGAACACTCCTCTCCAGGTTAAAAGGATGTCAGCAAGCTACAGCACCACAGCAGTTAAATGTCGTTGAAGATTTGACTGCCTTTGGTCTGGGATTTGCTCTCGCTTGAGAGCTGGTCAAACCAATCTTTCCAAAACACTGACTTCTGAACTTTTGCCAGAGGTGCCTCTCTCCGGTGACCAGGCAAACGACATGTTAAACCTGTCAGTTCAGAATAAGCAGAAAAGTGTGCACCCTCCATGGGGAGGGCATTTAAAGGCACAGATCTTCCTTTGCTGGGTGAGGTGGAGGCCTTGCTTATGTGCCTGGAGGCTTTGGAGGATTTGGGAGGAGTGGTGGGACCCCATTACCAGTAGGCTTTCTCCAGTGGGGTGGAAGTAGCTACCCCAATTTCAAAATCCATCTTTTCTAAAAGATAGAGCCCTGCTCTTGCAGGATGATCCACAACCTGATTTCAGGGAAGCCCAAAAGATAAAGGGTGGGAAAGAATAAAAGGCAAGCTGCTAAAAAGAAATGAGAGGCAAAAACCTTACAGGTTTTTTGTTCATACACAGACCACCCATAGCTAAGGATCTCAAGTAATATCTGGTCTAAGCCACTCTTTACATCTTCCTGATAATTTTGAGGGAACTACAACCACTGGTAATTCAGGTTGTGATCACATTACTGCAGTGGTTTGTCCAGAATTTATAAGACACAAGCAGACAACAGAAACCAGCAACGATCCTGGTTTTAGCACCATTGTTTAGAGGCCGAATCACAGACAAGTTATGCTCCTCATGAATCAAACAGTCCCAGTGGAATACAGTAAAGGAATCTTTCTTTGCTCCTTTGAACAAATGCTCTGAAGAAGTTCCCTCTATTATACAGTAGGAAACAAATGTCTGCATGAACCTGATCATGTCAGATCAGGATTGATCTGAGTTGAACTGCTCTAGCTGGAAGCGGAACATTTGTTTTGCTGACCTGTGGTCCAGCCTAGCACAAACTGGACTCATACCAGTCCCACAGTTGAAATGGTCTTGCTGCCACCAGTCTGAGGTCTCATCCCATCCATGGAGAAGAAAATGATCCACTCCCATCCATCCATCCATCCATCCATCCATCCATCCATCCATCCATCCATCCATCCTCTCTGTATTTAAACAAAGACATTTAGTTTGGCATTTCCATCTCACAGCAAAGTCTGAGCCTGTGTCTTCACCCTGGGGTGTAAAATCAGCCAAGATGTATCCCCAGCTCTTTCAATATTTATATACAGCTGGTGGCAAGTGGTCTCAGTGCTGGCAGGGCACAGAAAACAAGCATCTCTATTTTTCACCATACATTTTTCACCATTTACTCATGCCAGTAACAGGATGAGGTTCCAATGCTGAGTCAAGATATCCTGAGAGATTCACTACAGGTAGGAGAAGTTGAAATCAAGTAAACATGAGATGTCAGTATGCAGAGGAGAGAATTTGGAGTAGGTGGCCAAAGCACGCATTCACGTTTGAGCTTCTATTAAAAAAACAACAAAAAAAACAACAACACAAACCCAAAAAAAAAAAAAAAAAAAAAAAAAAAAAAAAAGAGAAGAATCCACAAGTACATTCAGCTCTCTCATAGCAGCAATTATCACTTCCAACCATCCTCAGTTGGCTGGGAGACTGCATCCCATCCTGGCAGATACTGACCTGGCCTTAGTTTTTCACACCTTGGTCACTTGGCTGTATTACAGCAAACCGATATACCTGGGCATGAAGCCTGCAACACTTAGGAAACTCCAAACAGTACAAAATGTTACAGAAAACCTCTTCAGTGACACTCTCTGCCACAAATACATCACAGCTATCCTCAACTGTCTACAATAGCTTCACAATTTTAATTTGGAGACATGTTCAAGTTTTTAAACCTTTTCTTTCTGATGCTCATTAGCCTCAAGTTAGGATATATAAAAATCTATGTGAAACTATTGGATAAAAACCATGGACAAGAAGCACGCTTCTTTATTGCAGTGGGAACCTTTACAGCAGGTGTAAAGCTTGTCTAAGTGGGAGACAACTTTTGCATGAGCATGGTATGAACTTGCTTAATCATAGATGATTGTGTGTGCTGTAAACAGGAGTCATCCCCCTCTCTCAGCCAAGAACACTTGTAATTGCTTGATGAATATGTAGTATAAAAATAAATAAATCAGAAAAGCTCTGGAGGAAGGCACTGAGCTCTCCTCCAGCATGGATTCAGTTGCAGGTATTCCTCTTATTGGTGTTCCTGGCTCACGCAGACCTTCCTCTCACTCAAAACAGATACAATCAAGCAAATAAATGAGTTGCAGGCTGCTGAGACAGTCAGCAAGAAACTGTCAAAGGGAGTTCCCAAATGATCTGTTTTCTGCACCTCTCATTTGTAGCCAGAATCTACAGTAAGTCAATTTTTAGTTATTGGAGATGAATAACAGCTAGACTGCTACAGTTGTTTAAACCCATTAGGGGTGGTTATATCTCATCACATTCAGATCTCTCTCCTCCCAGATCTAAGGAGTTTGAGCAAAAATCAAACAATCCTGTGTGTAATGTCAGGAAAACTATGGATATTAGCAAGATGTAGGTGACTCATAAAAAACACCCTTATATTTACCTTTGAGTTCTTGATTTGTCTGAATAATTCCAATAAAAAAGAGAAGCCTTCACCTTAGATTTCCAAGACCTGGCTGACACAAAGAGGAGGTGAATACTTTTTTCTTAGTAAGTTTGGCAGACTCTTAAAGAGGAAGTGCTCTTAAAGAGGAAGTGCCATTCTTCAGAGAAAGTTGCTTTTATTCAGTGGTAAATGTATGTTTGGTCAGAGTTTTGGCAAACAACTCCAGCTACTTTTTGTCCTATGTAAGCCTTTTACGTCATGCCCTAGAAGAAACAACAGCTGTTAATTATTTATCAGCTGATGAGCACTGGCCTGTTAATTGCAAAACATTATAAAATAGATTAGGCAGAAAAGCTTGATATGTATGCAAGCAGGGGATTTTGTTCTGCTTTGTATGTGACTTGATTAAATAAGATTAAATAAGCAATGTTATGACTCTGCTTAGTTTACAGGAAACACCTTCACAAGGGACTGTAACTGGCCCACAATCTTCAGGTAAGTTTACTAAAAATTGAAGATTTTTCAGACTTCTAGCTCTTTGTTCCCCTATCACAATTCTATTCCATATGGAAGATGAGATCTCTCCAATCTGCATCATATATTGTTTTGACCCAAAATGTTAGAGTTCCTTCAGAAGGGGAACTGCTAATGAGCAAGGAGAAAACCACAGGATCCTATCTTCTGCACACTAAGTCTTAGTCTCAACATCATATTCTTGTCATTCAATACTATTTGCTGTAACATCAGAAGACCACTGTACACAGGCTCCCACTGCATTACAGGGCCTATTGGCTTCTTTTTTTGTCTGCTGAAAAGAAAAGCTCAATTGACTTTGTACCAATGGAATAAAAGTTTCCAATTTTCCTACCGTATCTCTCGTGCCAATGGAGTGTATCATCCTATTAAATTGGCCCCAGTGTACAACAGTGTCTTTCATATAGAAATGGCTACACCAGGGCAAGGAGAAAATATAAACAAAAGGGGTTTTGAGAGACTATGCCAGGTGAAGGACCTCTGGGCAGGATTCCCATGCCATTATTCAGTGCAGGCACTTGGATATGTGTGAGCATGAGTGGTCTGATATTAGCATTAAAACAATCTGTTCCAGTTGCCATCACTGCTCCATACCCATCACTTGGCCCCATCCTCTTGGTGGCCTTCAAACATCACAGATTTGGGGTATGACAAGGGGCATCTTTTCACTCTGATCTCTGATGCATTGTCTCCTTCCCTTTTTAAGAAGGAAGGCCGTTTTCTGTGACACTCAAACATCCCAAGAGACCAATGCTCATTGACTGACACATGAGGTGGATCTTAAAACAGTGCACATTTGAGTAGGTTAATTGGATTAAACAGAGCCTCACTGATTCACAGGAGCTGAGAAGAGGACTAGAGGAAGAGATTTGAGAGGGTTTAGGAGCTGTCCCAACTGTGAAATGCTTCAAAGTTTGGTTCACAGACTTGCAAAGCAGAGAACAGACTGGTACCATGTGCATCAAGATTAAAAACAGCCCAAAGTTGGTGAGACATTTCCACTAGAATTTTGTTCTGTTTGCTGGACTTCTTGTGCCAGTTTACAAACCACTCCATATTCCAGTATCCAAACTGCTGGAAAGAGCAAGAAATCTCATGTTCTGACCAGCATCTTGCAGTGCTCACTAGAGAAACTTCTGTCACCTCTATTGTGTTTTGGTACTACAATATTTTGGGTCAGCAACTTCCAAAGAAAATCTTTCAAGCTTTTCTGGAAGTCATACCAAGCCATACCCAGCTCCAAAGAAAACAAGAAAAACCCAAACCAGATGCATGCAAGCTTGGTCTTAAGAAACAGGGAAGGGTGGGGACAGTGTGCCTATTGCTTTTTACTCTAAATAGCAACAGGAAGCCCTACAAACCCTGAATTAGAAAGGAAATAAACTTTCAGTGCAGGATGTTGGACCAACAGTTTACATAGGAAGGCAATATTCATGTTTAACAGTCTGAAAATAAGACAGGTTTACACCACACAGAAAATAAACTAAACCCTTGGAACAACCATCCTGGATGGTTTCAGCTCCAAGTCAGACCAACATTTCAGTGTACAATGAAGGTGTGACTGCAGGGAGGCCAAAGATCCTCCAGCTGGGACCCAAGGGCTGGGAAACAGGGGCCAAGTCCATCCCTCTCACCACGAAGCCAAGGTCAGCCTTGACTCAACAAAGGATGCTGGAAGGGGGCCATAATTCACAAAATCATTTAAATGGTTAAATGGGCTACACATGTGGCAGAGTGCTCCTGGAGTGACGAATTTAGAGTGCTGTATGCGGTTTAAATAATAAATGATGTATTTTTTCTTTTTTTTTTTCTTTCTTTTTTTTTTTTTTTTTTTCCAGGACTTGTAAAGTGTCTTCAAGTATAGAAAATTCCCAATTGCTCTAAGTCTCAAATCACCCTGACCACTGGGCTTTGGCCAGCTAAACCAGAGCAGAACTGGGACAAAAATGAAAGTGTGCCTACAAAAATATCAACCACCTTCACCAATATCCACCATTTAGATACCCTTAAAACCCTTTCCTAACAGCATCTGATCTAAGAGGGGCTTGAACTCTGGTTTCATAGGTACTGCTTGGATCTCTGAATGCTCCTCATGTTCTTAATCACGTCTGCTCGAGAGATGAGGCTATGAATAATTAACTATGCCTCCAACATTACAGTCATAGATTATGGTGGTGGTGACTTGTGGACTGCCATGCGCAGCATAAACCATTTAGGAAACTCTGTTATCCACTTTCCCTTTATATTTGTCTTGCAATCACTTACCGCTTAAAAGGGTAAATCTTTCATAGCTTTAATTAAAGCATTTAAAATAATTTACACTGAAATTGTATGTGCTTGGGTCTGTCAAAATTGATGCTTTAATAACATGTCATCCCTTTTTTCGATTGCCCTGAAATCTGTTAAAATTACCACTAATCTAATTGGGAACAAAGTTGTCAAATGCATGCAGCTCTGACAGTTTGTCTTTCTGCAAACTGCCGACAGATTGCAAGTTACGCATGTGTTGAGCAGATGGGTAAGTTAAAAGGAACACAAAAAAAAGCAATTTATTAAATCACCTGGAACCAGCAGCTCCATTCCAAAAATAGTGAGAATGAAATATAGCAAGAGCTAGGAGAGTTGGCACTGGAATATGCCAGAAGGTACCAGTTACAAAACAAGATAAACATTTTGAGAAGCCTCAGCTGTGTTGCAGAATAATGAGGCGTTATTTAACCCGATATAGATTACCAGCAGAAATTAATTTAGGGTGCAGGGTTTTGTGAGAGTGTGTGAGTGTGTGAGTGTGTGTGAGTGTGTGTGAGTGTGGGTTTTTTTTTTAAGGATTTTTTTTAATCCCTGTGTTTTAACTCCTTCATGTCTGAAAGACAAGTCCCCCACCTCTTTTCCTGAATCCCAGTCTTCCTGCAGAGCTGTTGGACCCACTGTACACTCCTATGGTGGAAGCAGCCAGCGGGTGCCCTCTCCTTTGGCTTCATCTTATATCCTCCCTTTCACAGGCATCTCCCTCATATCTGAGATAGGCCAAGGTTGCATGATCCTTGGGCACAACTTGGCCACTGACACCCTTGGGCTATGCAGTCCCCTACCTGCCCATAAATTCCATTTTTTATGGAAGGAACTGTGAAGAGGAGAGAGGCAGAGACGGCACCCTGCAGGGACAACTGGCCCATCCACTCAAGTTCTGTCCTTCACAATCCATTCCTTGGCCCTGCTGCTGCTCCTCTGCTCTCAGCCCATTCCCCATGCCCCAGCTCTCTGCCCCCATGAGCAGAAGGAAATGAAGACACACTCTGTAGCCATTGCATGGGTCCAGTCCTCCCCACATGTGTCCCTCTGCCCTGGGGACACACACACTGGGCTGTGTTTATACAGAAAAACAGACTTTATTCTTGGTTGCTCTGTAAGCACTACTCTGTTCAGCAGCATTTATTATTAAAGAACAAGACCAAGATTAAAACCAGTGCAGAAGCACTGGATAAGCAGGATTCACCCACTGAGACCACCACGGAGGACACTGGGATGAAGATGCTTGTGTGCTTCTCCTGGTTCAGTGCCAGATCAGAGTGGGGGATGAGGGCATGAGGCTTCCCTGGTTCACGTTGATTTTTGGTGGAAGCCCTGGGATTGGGGATGTTGTGAACAGGGAGAGACTGCTGTGCCTTGGGGCCCTGTGGTCCCATGCACAGCTTTGCCAAAAGACCCGAACCAAATCCTGTCCACAGATGTCAGGTGGGCAAAAGAGAGAGAGGACAAACAAGTTCTGAGACACAACATCAGCTTGAATCAATGGAATATTCCCCAGTGCCACAAAAAAAAAGAGATGAGCTCCCGTGACCACAAAGTACATTAGGAAAGAGACTCTCTCAGCAACTTTATGAACTAACTTTATAAGGCACAGTCTAAATGGCTATGGCATAATTTCAGCAAATGGAGATATCCTGATTTAAACCAGCTGACAAACCAGCCCATAACACAAGGCAATAGGTACCCCTTCCCAGTGAGCAGGGAGCTGGGGCCATTTCATAATGTGTTTAGGGAGGAGAGAAGATCATAAAAAGAATTGCAAACGGGAGGTTACAAGCAGAATTGCTTCTCCCTTCCTTTTTAATTTTTTCCTTTTAACTAAGAATATAAGCATTTTTACCCCTTCTTTCCCTAGAAAATTCAAGGAGGAAAGTCTGCCCAGTTTCTACAGTTTAAAGATGTCCTAACATATTGGTGTGAAGATGGATGAGACGCTCTTCTGCAAAAGTGATGGCATTCCTTCTATAAAATTCAAATTTTTAAGTCTCAATGAACAAGAATGATGGAAATCTAGCTCTAGGTAACATTACTGCACTCAACATGACACCAGGCAAAGTATGATCCTTAATGCAAGATTAAAAGGATGTAACATAAACCAGCTAAGAAGCGTGATGGGCCTGGTGCTGGAATGGTCTCCAAGTAGTTTAAATTGTCACTAACCCTATGAAGACAAATGAAAAAAATAAATATCAATGTGGAGTGAAAATATTTGAGATATTTCAAGTGAGTCTGGGTCAGCCCCTGCATTCCTGAGCTCCCACGCAGAGCAGGGATGGAGGCAGAAGGTGCTATTAAACAACATTTCTGCCTAAATATCCAAAAACCAGAGCTTTCCTGATCCCTGCTTGGCTGCCTCCCCACAGCTGGTCTGTGGCAACCATCACAGGGAAACTACATCTCTGCCTTGTCCCAGAGATGTCCTTCTCTGGAGCTTCTTCCCTCTCCTGTGCCCCCCTCCTTGTGCAGTGTGTGGGGGCCACAGATGTTGGCCCTCACTTTCCTTTTTCCTTTCACTGCAATTTAAATGGACTTTTTTTTTTTCTCCCCCTCATATCCAAGCGGGTCATCATTTAGAGTCTGTGATTTATTTAATGGTGGTTTTAACCCCACTTAGAAATAGGCTGCTTTCATGATTTATTGATTCCTTCTTCCCCTTGTTAATTTGACTCATTTCTTAGGAAATTATTCATAGTTAATCATGGTAAGAATAAAATTAGTTATAGTGCCCACTTTGCTGCAAAGGGAGCGTAAATAACTTTTAAAGCAAATCGGAAAGAAAAACACGTTAAAGAAAAAAAAAAAAAAAGAAGAAAAAAGAAGAAGGCAGAAGAATATAAAAAAATGATGATCATCCGAAGGGGGCAGTAAATTAAACCTCTCCACTGTTACTGGTTGGAGGAAGGCACAAATTTACATTCCACAGGAGCACAGCTTTTACAGCAGGCTCTCCTCAATTGAATTTGCCATGTCTTCTGGGAAACACACCATTTGGAAGATAAAATCTCCCACCACTCCACCACCACTGCCACCATTCAGAAGATTAAAAAACCCCGCCAACTCTGTTGTGTGCCTTTTGTGCCCACTAGAGGAATGTAAAACCATTATATTTAAGTATCATAATGGCCAACATATGCTTTTTCTTAGAAATGACACCACCATCTGGATTAAGTTCTCCTGATCATTTCAGACAATGTTACGATTATTATTTTTTTTTTCCCCTTCAGGAGAACAAACTGCCCAGAAAGCAACAACAGTCGCAGATGGGGAATTTTTGCTTTTCCTTTTCCACCGCTGGCATCTCAGAAACGTGGTAAATCCTTTATATGTACTTAAATCGTTTGATTTCACTTGCTAATTGGTACGAAAGCCTACCTGGTTACACCCCAATCCTAAGCCTGTGAGACTCCTATTGCCTTTGGCCATACAACTTCACCATTACAGTTAATAAAGTATGTAATTGCTGTAATGATAAAATTACATCGTGTTACTGTTTGCAGCAGCCTCTTCCCCACAACCACATCAGTCATTAAATATTGCACCAACTGGTATGGGGAGAAGGAGAGGCAGACTTAACCCTTCCCTGCATGAGGGATTTCAGCACACTGGTGTGCAAAGAGGAGGTGTTCTCACCTGAGTGCCTCCTTACCGGCCCCATGGCTATTGTCGTGGACGTCGGAGACCTTCTGGGCCACCACATCCAACTGGCTGTAACTGGAAATGGGCACGCCGGGATAATTGATGTGCTCAATCTGACCATGCACAGGTGGCAGGGAGACGGCATACAGCAGCTTCTCGGGTTTGCTAGTGCCATCTGTTGCCACAGGAACATCTGTCGTCAAGGTCACCCTGTCACCCTCTGTTAAAGTTACAGGTTTGGCGAGTAGAACAATGTCACCTAAAAAAAAAAAAAGGAAATGAGTAAAAAGGGGAAACCAACGCGAGAGAAATTGAAAAGGGGAATATTCCTTTTTACATCACAGACCAGGAAAGAATAGGGTAAAAGTGAGCCCTTCTGTTCAAGGCAAGGAGAAGAACGTTATCAAAATAGGCTGGGAAAATATTTTTGCTTTAAGTTTTAGAGGCAGATAGGACATTTACAACAGAAAAAGCTGTGGAGCCATCTCGTTTGTTTTCAAATATGCCCCACAGAGAATATCACTTTAAAGGCTGATGCTAAATGGAATCACAAGATTTTAATCTAACCTCAGCCTGGATGAGTTTATAGAGGAGCCCGTGTTCTTATCTGGCTGTGTGATTTGTCCAAAATATGGAAGCCAGCTTTGATTTTCTGTTTGGGCAGGGAGAATGACCCAGTTGTTTAGGAAGAACAATTATGTTAATAGATCCAAACGAGCCAATGGACAGGACGCGTTAATGAACTAAGCATTAAGCACAAACGCCGTGTTCTAAGCCGATAGCGGTGCTGTAACCTCAGCAACAGCGGTTCTGGCTCCATTAGATTTATTTATGAGGAGCTCCACTGCATCGGCCAAGGGCCAGGGCAATTTTCACTTGTACAAAGGAGTAGCCCCAGAAAATTGAGGTTGCTGGAAAGATGAACTGGTCTTCTCAGGAGAGGAGTAGCAATGATTTACCTCGTCATATCCACTTCATCCTTTTCTATCATAGCCCTACTTGTTTTTAAAAACATATCTAAATCAGCGTGGCAGCAAAAGAGTTGATGTGCCAAAGGCAGAAGCAGAGACAAGTTTTTATCAGAGGATGTTGCAAGAGCAAGAGAATAATGTCAATCAGCTTCCATTGCTGTCAGTCAACCTGCTGATGACAATATACAATAGTGGCATTTCTAGCCTGGGCTCCATGGGAGTTTTTTTCTGTTTCTTGTCTATTATGTTGCCAACTGAGTTTTAAAAACAACAGGTTCCTTATTAAGTGGAAAAGGCTGCCAGAAAATTTGAGTATAGTGGTTGTCAGGGCTTGGGGGGATTTAAACTTTTATTTCCACAACAAAATGTGCCCCAATTTCCATGCTTTTGGCCCCATTTGATGGCTCATCTTTGCTATTAACTCATTTAACTCCACTTCTCCCATGCAGCTAGCAGGGCAAATGAAAAGTGTGGCTGAGACTTGACACATTCAAGAAGTGACTGTTATCTGAAGGAATAGTTCCAAGACAGCTTCGTCATTCAAAATATAAATACAATTATCTAGTTTACCTTCAGATAGCAAAAATTGTATTTCTGTTTGAGAAAAAGCAACAAAAAGGAAAATAACCAACCTCTTCCCCAGCACAATCAACATTATTAGAACTCACCAGCCTTGGAGCATTTAGACAAATTGTTTGTGCTGTGTTGGAGAAGAAATTGGGTGATTTTTCACTTTTTGGTTGCATCTTTGAACTACCCTAAATTTGTATGAAATTAATCTTTATATGAATAGGACCTCCTTTTCAGACTGTTTCCAAAAGTAATCTGAGATTAAGGGGTGCAGAGAGAGGACCTGAAAAGGTAAAGGACAGGACAACACTGTAGGAAGCAGCCAGAAATACAGAACATTGACCTGCTGTACAATCTGCTCAAGGGTTACAGAAGTCCACAGTCAAGCCCAGGCTGATTAAGTAGATGCTATGTTCATGCTGACTCATTTTCTTTACAAGAAATCCAAATAAATAAGATAAAATAAAGAGGCAACAGTGAAATAGGAAGTGCAGGTGATTTAAATTATCTTTGCCCACATGGAAAAAAGGGCCAGGTTTCCCATAGCAGCTTGAAAGTCTTTTTGCCCCAAGCCCCATGATATAGAGAAGACCCTCCTGATCAGTCCTTTGACCAGCCAGTTATACACTCCCCTTGCTTAACATTGTGGGAAGAATCAGGCTCCTTATGTCCCTAATTCTGAGCCCAAGGATGAAGCTCTCAAGCCTTTTCTTAAGTCACAGTGGTCCAAGTACAAACCCAAACTGAGATGTCAGCCATCAGCCAGTATGATTTGGTTACCGTGAAGTAAATATTTGAAATAATCAGACTCCTAGAATGCTTTGGGTTGGAAGGGACTTTAAAGACCATTTTGTTCCAACCCCTTGTTGTGGGCAGGAACACCTTTCACTCTCCCAGGTTGCTCCAAGCCCTGTCCAACCTGGCCTTGGACACTTCCAGGGTTGCATCATCTACAGCTAATATCTAACTCTATCCTCTGTCAGTGTGAAGCCATTCCCCCTTAAGCTGTCACTCCATGCCTTTGTCAATATTCCCTCTCCAGCTCTCCTGTAGTCCCTTTACATACTGGAAGGCTGTTATAAATAACTTAACAAAAAAGTTTCCCAGTTTATATCAATAATTCAAAGAATAAATAAATGTTCATCTTAACTTCTGGGTAGCCTGACTTTCTTCTTTCTTTCTTTCATTTCTTTTTTCAGCCCAATGCCCATCATGGTCAGGTCAAACCCCTCTAAGCCTGACGCATGACAAGAAGACACATACATCTGAAGTTGTTCATCTAGCAGCAACATTTGGCCTTAATATGTTCATTTTTTTATAGACTCTAGAAAAAAAGCCAAGAAGCACTTTCAGATATAAAGGAAAAAAACAACAAACCAGACTCCAACTGCTAGGAAGGGTGAAACCCCATGACCTCAGCAGCTCGAGCGGTCAGCAGCATCCCCCGCACGCTCCTCGGGGCCACGCCAGCTCCCTGCCTTGAGAGGCTGGTGAAGCCACTTGGAATTTTTTTTTTTTTTTTAATTCACTTGCTTAAATGTCGTAGGCTTGAAAGTTTGACTTGAAATATAACATTAGTGGGTTTGTGGTAAAAGCAGCAGAGAGGATAGGATGACAGGCGGGGCAGAGGGGACTGATTGAAAGCAGGTGTGGAGGAGGAAGATGGGAGGAGGAGAAAGAGGAAAACATGACTGAGTAAGTAAATTCAATGTTATACATATTGAAAAAGAGCACCCATATATAGAGCACCCACCTGTGCTCACTTCTTTTGAACATTGTTTTTTTAAACATAAAACAAGAAATAGGCTTTAAAACTGAGCTATCAAAACAAGGCACAGCGTGGCACGCACTGCTCCCACAGAGGTGGCCGTGGCAGGAGTGCAGGACAGGTGTTCTCCATGGTGTTTAACTCCCCACTGGAATGTTCTGGGATCTCATGGGAAGAAGAACCCATATAGAATTGAAGGTGGGCTTGGTTTCTGGCTACAGGAGGCATCTTGTATTTTTGTCTGTAGACACACATGCAGAGAGACTAAATTACGGTGGAGATCAATCATAGAATCATAGAATATTCTGAGCTGGAAGGGACTCACCAGGATCATCATCATCCAACTTCTGGTCCTGCACAGGACAGCCCTAAGATCACACCATGTGCCTGAGAGCATTGTCTAAATGTTTCTTGAGCTCTGGCAGGCTTCATGCTGTGACCACTGTTCCAGGGAGCCTGTCCCAGTCCCAACAACCCTGCTCCTAATATCCAGCCTAAACCTCTCTTGACCAGCTTAATGCCCTCAGATCCTGTCCCTGAGCACCAGAGAGAGGAGATCAGTGCCTGACCCTTCAGCTCCCCTCATGAGGAAGTTGTAGACAGCTATAAGCTCTCCCCTCTATGTTTCACCTACTTTGGCCTCTTGAGTATCCTCATCACGTTCATTTGACCACTACACACAGTACAGCCTTCTTCCCTTAACTAAACACATTCACACCATGAGAAAAAACAAAACAAAACAAAAAAAAAAAAATCCCCCTTGTAAGGGAAAGGAAATTCGCAGGAAGAAAAATTAAAAATTATGGGACATTATTGACCATATGAAGCTTTGGAGAGACTGGTGAACCCCTCCACACATGCACACACCATCCCAATTCCATACAGTTTCACCTATTTTTTTTACTGCCTTTTTACTTGATTATACATATTATTGTCTCATTAACTGCAAACCTTTCCAGGGCACTGAAAAGGAGAGAGCATTAAAATACACTGAAAAGTCCTGCAGCTCAATTAACACACACCAGGGGGTTCAAGGGGAGGGGAAGGGGGGGTGGGGGTCAGCTCCAATTATAAAAGGCAAACTTATCTCTTTTT
>WEIU01007906.1:984987-1020783 GCA_013389925.1 Aegithalos caudatus | reverse complement strand
AAAAAAAAAAAAAAAGCTCCACAACTCTGGAATTTAAGACATCAGTCGAGATCTTTAAACACTACAGATTCAAAAAGCGCATCCTACTTCCAGTGAAAGTAAATCCTTGTTGCTGTTGTGATACCAATGCCCATGTAAGCCTGTACAACCCACAACCTAAGGTAGCACTCAAACGAGGTGCTGCTCCTCTCTCAGTGTCCCCCTACACCTGCTCTTCCCTACAGCTGAGCTTTTTGAGACTTTCATGTTTCTCCTCTGTGGTCTCCCACCTTGACTCGCAGCTCGGACCCCTCCCAAGGGGTTAAGACTGTATTTAGCAGCCCTGGGTGGAGGCCTTATTCTTGCTGTGATTCCTGCAAATGCAAGAGCAGAAGCAGCACAGCAGGGCTCTGGAAGTCATTCCCAGCTAACTTACGGAGCAGAGAGTGAGCCAAGCTCGGCACGCTTTGGAGCAGTCCCCATGGGAGGCTTTGATTGCTAGTGAGATACTGGCAATATCTTCAGTAAATTTTGGGGGCACTTAAAAGAGATTCATACATGATGTGTTCTTCAACACATCTGCTTTGCAGGGCTAGAGCTCTCCCTAAATTCCCTGGGTACAAACACAGCCCTTGTCACACGGTATCCAAATGCTTCACACTCGGTCAGTGGCCCTGGCTTGCCAAGCCCTCATTGCAGCAGGAAAACACAGGCGGGCACAAGCCAAATTTAACAAGTAACCTGGAAAGTCAGTGGCTGCAGAAAGATCGGAAACAATGCTCCTGTACATCTGGTGTCGCTTCCTATCCCTGTGTGGCTTTTCAACCCATTTTGGGGCAAGGAAATGGGAAAACATGGGATCCAAGTGTTCATGGAATGGGCTTAACTAGCAGTGCATGCAGGTAAATACATACAGCGTGTGCTTGAATATACTGGAGGGAAAAGAATAATCGAATGTTTTTTGAGTTGAAAAGACTACATTAAACCCAAACAAACATTCCGTGAAATAATTCCCCGTAAGAAGGAGCGGGCTCCGCTGTGGTGCAGTGAGCGGCCGCCCCCGGCAGGGGCCCCCCGCGGCCCGCGCAGCCCGCGCTCCCCGCGCGGCCCGGCCGTGAGGGGACGGGCCCGGGCCCGGCCCCGCCGCCTCTCACCCCACGGCCCTGGGAACACATTCACTTGGGAAAAATCCTCCAAGGTCACCGAATCCGACTATTCCTCCAGCACTGCAAAAGCCACTGCTAAACCATGTCCCCAAATGCCACATCTACGCAGCTTTTAAATGCCTCCAGCGATGGGCACTCCACCACTGCCCTGGGTAGCGGGGCAACTCTTTCCATGAGGAAATTTTCCCGAATATTCAATCGAAACTTCCCTTGGCACAGCTTGAGGCCGTTTTCTCTTGTCCTGTTTCTTGTTATGTGGGAGCAGAGCCCCAAATAACCCACCTGGCTGCTCCCTCCTGTCAGGAGCTGTGCAGAGCCAGAAGGTCCCTCAGGAGCCCGTTTTTCTCCAGGCTGAGCCCCTTTCCCGGCTCCCTCAGCTGCTCCTCGTCACAACCTGTGCTCCGGCACAAAGGTGCACCAAAATCAAATAAACAATAAGGGGTACAAGGAAAACTGAAGTGCCATCACTCACCTTGCTGGAGCTCAGCCAGGGAAAAGGCAGCGAATCATAGAATCCTAGAATGCTTTGGGTCAGAAGGAAATTTAAAGCCCATCGCATTCCACCCTCTGCCATGGGCAGGGCATCTTCTGCTAGACCAGGTTGCTCCAAGTCCTGTCCAACCTTGCCTTGAACACTTCCAGGGATGGGTCGTCCACAGCTTTTCTGTGCAGCCTGTTCCAGTGCCACACAGCAGTACGGCACATCACCTGCATCTCCACCAGTGTGCCCATGAGCTGGTGGAGATGACGATGGGATACTCAGTGTGCCCATAGGGATGGCAAAGTCTTCAGCATTCAGCATGGGTAGTCCTGTAACACTCTGGACACCTTCTCCAACCAGCTGCAAGGAAAATGTCCGAGGAGAGGAAATACAATCAGGCCAATCATCAAGATTTATGGAAAAAAGTTAAACAAGAACTTTTAAAACATAATTATGTGTACACGGGAGGCATTTGGCCAAAAATACATCCAAGCAGACCCTTCTGCCTTTTCAATAGAAATATTCTAACTTCCAGTGGAAGCGTTTGCCTTTTTTTTTCAAAAATCAACTTCTGGAGGCCAGATGCTGTGAGAGGGACTCATTCTGCATCCAAACCTGCTGACCCTGCCCTACCTTTACCTGAAGGCATGAGGGGATCCTAAGAGGGAAGAACAGATCCCATGGTTCCCCCAGCACATGCTCTGCCACACTGGGTAGAAGGCAGCAAAGTCTACAGGTGCTCCCAGATTTGCTTTCTCTCCCTTCACCCGGGGACTGCCACATATCATCGTTAATGAAACCTCCGTTTACATTACTTGGTCCTTTCCCACTCGCAGCATATGCTCACTGGAAAAAAAACAAAAACAAAAAACTAAAAAAAAAAATACTGCTGGTAGCCCCACTGCAGGATCTTTTTTTTTGCACTTCAAAGTAGTCTATAATGTACGATGGAGCGCCAACGCTTTCATTGACATATAGCTTGTTCACTTGGATGTCATGAGAGAGCAAACGAGTGAATCTAAACAGCGCAGCGAGCTAGTTAGATGGCTAATCTGGTGGGTTGCTTTGATTTCATAAATAAATTAGTTTAGTCTTCTGAACAGGGAGAGAAACACAAACCAGTGATCTCAGCAGCACTGCTGCCCTTCATTACCAAGAGGGCCTTGCTCAATTAGAAATGCCATTTGTTTTGATTATGAGGTTTTATGTGAGTAGAACCAAATTTTACCCTAATACATTGAATAAGGACTTGTGTAAAAAACCACAGCCAGAGCTTTTTTCCAGCTGAAATACTGGACACAGACTGTATGTTAAGGGATGCAGGTAAGGGATTGAGGGCTGGGGGTGCAGACCAGCACCCCCAAGGCTGTCCTGTGTTTGGGTTGTGTTAGCACTAATTGCTGCCAGCTCACCACTGACAGCGTACCAGACACCAGCATGAGTTTTTCCTGGGAATGAACCACAGGATTTTTTTTTCTCCCTCCATTCTGGATGGAAATAGCTCATTAAATATTTAATTTTTCAATTAAAGAGTCACTTTGAAAAAACAAAAGTTAATATTCATCCTTTTAACATGTGGCGGGTTCAGAGCAGCCGTGCTCTTCGCACACATCAGAACCAGAGCTCAGACATGAGCAGAAACTGTTTGAAAGGCATCTGAACTGCATGATGCACCAAAAAAAAAAAAAAAAAAGGCAAGAAAAATGAGAAAGGAATGTTTCAATCAAAATAAATTCAAATCTCACAAAACTTGAACAAAAAAGTAGTGGGTAAAATAGTAATTTCTTTTTTAGAAGTGTTTAAACTGGAGCACTTCAGGTGTTATTTGAAATCATATTTTAACTAAAAGCTTCATAAAATAATTAGTCAAGAGGGGGAATGAAATCTTTAGATTCCACAGAAACATTTTTGTCTTTGAATTTGGTTGGCAAGAGATTGGAAAAAGATTTTCAGTCTGATTTTACAAAAAGTCCTTCTTGCTGCTGTGGCACAGCCCATTTGCTCTATTGTGGAAGGACAAGTTAGTGATTAGCTCAGTGATTTGAAATTTTGATTTCAATGCACCATTCCCAAGCCAACTCACACAAATCTTTAACCTCTTTACATCCCACTTTTTTCTCTGTGGCTGGAGGTGGTGACACTTCTCTTCCTATAACCTTTTAGGGAGACAAATGGAGACTGGTGCAGAGGTGACAGGACTACACAGCCCTGTGCCCTTTTTTGGGATCCCAACCTCATGGAACTGGAAGTACAAAATGAAACCACTCTATGGGCAGGTTAGAACTCCAAAGTTTTGCTGCACATTTTCTGTGGAACCAGGTTATAGATGCACAAGCAGCAGACCTTTCCACCCGTGTGAGTCTTTTCCTTGGGTCATAACATTCCTATTTATGGAACCTATTTTAGCACTTCTTAAAAAATTGCCTACAATTAATGCAGCTAAAATTGCGTGTTCAGCAGGATGGGAAAGCTGTGCCTCGACACAGCTTGGGAGAGCTAGAGCCAGCTGAAAGAAATATAATCTCACCTTGAACTTTATGTAAAACAAAGACACTTCTAGTGATGGAAAAATTCATTGGAAAAAGCTGATGTGAGTGGCAGAGAGATAGGTGGGCTTGTTAGCAGAGACAAGTGTGCTTTGAAGCACTGTAGATTTTTAAGATCTATCAGCTAAGACAGCCAGACCCATGCAGTGTCATAAATAAAGAATTTCTTCCAATCATTGCTCTGTTGGGCCTGCTAACTTGTATTTCACAATAGTATTTCTGCAAGTAAAACCTACATAATTCTGTGTCACTCGTGTACTAATCTGGGAAGAGTTGTTCCAAGTTCAAAACAAAATGGAATTTCATGTTCATTTGGAGTACAACACAATGGAAGAGGAGGTACCTAGGCTACATAATCTCTCTAAGGAAATGTGACTGAGGGTCTGTAAACTGGGCTCAGAGCTACAGAGCATTTGGTTGAAATTTAGGAAGTGACTCAGCAGTTTTCTTATATGGACAGTTCTTATATGGAGGGACCAATTTCAAGCATCCTTTGTCTAGAGTCATCTCTGCTGAAGTCAGGATGCCCTGGCAACACTTCTGCTCCAAATACAGATGGGTTTTTGGGAATATGCTCTTAAAATTTTGTCACAGATGACTGAAAGAGTGGGACAATGGAATGATAATGCTCTTTGTGATCACAGAGCACTTGTCCTCAAAGTAATCCTGAAGTAAGTCTTGCATGGGTACGGAGAAAAAGCAGCCAAATTTCTTTTTTTTTTTTATTATTATGTAGATAGCAGTAGTAGCAAGGTGGCTGGGACAGAGGGGAATTCCAGAGTGTGAAGCTGTGTAAAGGAACAGCAAATACTCTGGCCTAACACTTGCAAGTTTTCCTTGTCTCCTCCTCCAGCCTGAGCTGTTCCTATCCAGGTCCCTGTGGCTTCCTCCAGCCCTGTTGTGGTGTATGAGGCACAAAATGCCCCTAGAGGGAGGGATGGATACACAAGCGTTTATTTTGTGCAACAAATCAAGGAAAACAGTTGAAATTTTGATCATAAGGCAATGAACATTTGGTAACGTCCTTGACTAAACTATAGATTTTTATACTTTAAAAAAACCTCTGCCAAATCAATTTAAAGAAAAAAAGTCAGGAATTTCTGGCTCCTGTCCCCTTGTTCAAGGACAACCCCAGTTGTCCTTGTGATAAATACAAATAAACTGCTACAGAAATAACACCAGGCTTAAAAATTCTCAGTCAAGTTCCTCGGTATGCTGCAGCAAGGTCGAATCCACGGGGGTAACATATTTTCATTACCTCTTTTGCTGGTGGCCTCTGTTGCTGCAAAGCACTCCAGCATTCTTCCCAATGTCGAGCGCTGGCGTTTCAAAGGACACGGCTTGTTCGGGACCAAAATACACGGCAGTTGTTGCCCTTTCCATTTAGGCCTTAAGCCCTGAATCAACGGTAAGAATCCTGGACATGGGAAAATACAGTGCTGACAAATACGTAATTCAATTAAATGGGCTGGCATTGTTTAAGCAATAGCCCTTTCCTCTGATCCATCTCTTTCAGAGCTCTGTGTCTTAATATTATGGCCTACTTGAAACACTCGAGCTCATGAATGGATTAAAGAGGGTTTCATTTGTTTTATTTATTATTTTACTGCCTTGCTTGGCTTTTTGCAAACAGGGGAGGCACAGGCCTCATTTAGAATTCACTGTAACATGCACATTCTTCCCTCCTCTGTCGAGAGGAGAAGGGAGAAAGAAAACAACAACAAAAAGATCGCAACTGTTTGTAAAGTACCAAAACTCTTGGGTAATTCATCATCAATGCCCACTGATTAACAAAAGTGGCTTTAGAGCACAATCATTTCAGAGCATGGATAGCATATACATTTACTGCCACAGTAATTTGACAGATTTAAAAAGGGGGGAAGTATTTTACCCAATTTTTTGTTCAAAGTTACATTGGATTCTTGAATATTTGCCTTTTCAATTTCAGTCTTTGATTTTAAAGAGAAAATCCCTTTACTCTCCCAAATGTGATCTCAGTATTGTAGTATCTCACTGTGATAGCTGTCTATCCCTTGAAATGCGTTGATGTTGCATTACATCAACAAGGACTCAAGCTTCCATTTATCTTCAAAAATTTCACAATCCGCTGCAGTATATTCTCAGTTGCAATTTTTGCTTTCAAGTTTGGCCACCATGTGCATAGCATTAATTTCTCTGTTCACATGTAATTCATTCAGGGACTTACACCAGCTGAGAACCACATATGGAGGCCCAGATTTACAGAGCTTTTATTTTGTGCCATGGAAGCCTACAAGAAACAATTTTCTATTTGAATATTGAGTGTTTACAGAGGTCTTGTTGTTCACTAGAGACAGGGGATTATGAAATCATATTCTGTGAGAATCCTATCCAAAAAACCTGACCGTAACATTTATTAACTCCTCTTTGTTCAAGTGCTCACAGGGCTCTTACAGGGCGATTGAACTGTGCTTCTCCTCTCTCAGAGGTTGTTGTTTGTTATTATTATTTACCACTTTTTAAAAATGGTTGGTCGAGCTTCAGCCAGTTTCTGTTGTGTCTGACATTGCAACTTAAAATGACCAAGACATGGCAGCAGAGACAGGAGAGGAGTGGGGGATGTAGGTCTCAAGCAGACCCACACAAGTGCTCTAAAGCTGAGCACAGTTTTGCTGTCAGAAAATTGTATGAGGGGTATTTACACCATACAACAGCTCCCCAGCGCTGGTGTCTGTACCAGGCAATGTTTTGTTTTGAGAATACACTCCTGTTCTATCACATTTGGGTAAGCTCCAAATGCAGATCTCTAAGACCCTTCTGTGGTGCTCATTTAGGCTTGTTTTGAGACAATAATGACACATATTGAATGACTAATGTCCCACATAATTAATCCTGTAGCTCCTTATTTATCAAAATTTCAAGGGGAATGGAGCATTTTGATGGAAAGCAAGAAATCAGCAGTTAAACCTAACACAGAGAAAATCCTTGGAGAGATGCTTTAGGGTTCAGGCTACCTGAAAGATCTGGGGGAGTCCCTGGGTGCTCCTGGTTGTTTGGGAGGGAAGCTGAGGTGGAAGTTAAGCATCCCTGGCATTCCATGGGCCTCTCCCCCTGTCCCCTGAGGTGACCCCTTCCTGATTGCTACTAGAGGGAGCAGAGCTGGGTGGACACAAGCTCTGGTCTGGAAAGCCCTGCCAGCCTCCCTGGCAAAGGACAGAAAGTGTAAATTGATTTTAATTAGGGATCACTCATGTGGCCTCTGAAGTATCAGTTTAAATCAAACATTAGCAACTGTCAATTTCTTCTTTCACCCAAGACCCAAATCCTGTAAACACAAGGACCGTAACAAATCCCTGAAGCAGGCTTTAGTGCACATATATGGAAAACATACTAAACTATAAATACTCTATACCATATGGCAGCAAGATTATCTAATTTCACTTCATAACTGGTGATAAAATGACCAATCAACTGACGTGCAGAATGAAATGCCAAGCCAAGGATTCAGATACCCTTAAGATGGCTCTGAGGTTTCATTGTATCCCACTGTATCCCACTGCATCCCCAAAAGTAAGCACGTACCTGTTTCACTGACATGAGTGGAATACGTGCAAGGCTGGGTTCTGCCTTCAGAGCCAGAGTTTGTCCTCATTTCTCTGCAGCCGAATTAAAGATGGGAAAGCTGGATTGGGAGGACACCAGCAGTGCCAGGGGAGAAATTTTGAACTCTCCATTTGTTTATTTATCTGAAAGAAGTGTTTAGGGCAGGTAACACTCATGCCTCAGCTCTTGCTGAGCCCCATCATTAGGACTTACAAGCCTTACTGCAATACAGAAAAACAACAGTGTGCACAATATTTAAAACAACAGAACTTCATTGTGTGCATGTTACTACCACACCTTCATCAATTTTTTGATCCTCACTACTAAAAACATTTAATCATTGCACAGGACACAGCTCTAATGTTCTGCTCCCCACAATTGTACAGGGCTCCTAATCCAGCAGTGAGGTATCACTTCTCAGAAATAAAGGATCAACACTTTTAAAGACCAAATTCAAAATTACTGAAATATTCCTGAGTTAGAAGGAAAGGGATTTCATAATTTGCTGAATTCATAGTGACAAAGAGAGGAACCATCTGGGAAGGTGGTCTCTAATAGAATTGGAAGGTGGTCTCTAATAGAATTTTCAAAGTGATCTGCAATGATTCCTGAACATTCATATGTTTGGAGAGAACATAGTGGGTATAACCTTCTAGGCACTGGAAGTTGATGAATTTTGGAGTAATGCAAGAGATTTAAACCACCCCAAGCTTTAAAAAAATAGACTAAATCTGAAATCAGTTTGTTTCAAAGTTATACCGCCAATGTCATCAGCTCAGATTTTGTGGGGGCTTAGCCCCAGAAGCAGAAAGATCCATCAGTCCACAGATTCATTTCCCAGGAGAGTGGTGGAAAATGGCTTTGTTGGCTCATTTAAAATTAGCTTGGGTACAGCAGTTATGAATATACTGTGCAGAAAATTGTGCACTGAATTATAAGCAAATAGGTTGCTATGATTTGATGCTATTTTAATAGCTGGTGATTAACCAAATGAGTGCTATTTGGTCTGGCCTGATTTGCCAAATGGTTCCTCTCTTCTACCATCCAGACAGCTGTAAAGTAGTGCCCCATACAACCAGGCACTATTACCATATTAAACTCTAATAAAATATTTTTAGAGGAATAGTAGCATTTTGCGGGGTATATACCCTTCAATTTCAGCATTGATCTTCTTGATCCAGCTGGGGGAAAAGCATTTTCTAGCAAGCTGTACTCAGGGCTTACCTTGGAGGTGAAGTTAAGATCCTTAAGGTCTTCTTCAAAAACATTGAGATACTTCAATCTGATACATGCTTAATGTTCCTCATTCACTCCAAAAGCACCTGCTGAGACAAACCCACATTAATATGCCTCTACTGTGGACAAACCTCTTCCTTGCCTCAGTTATGTGCCATCTGACAAAGCCAAGAACTTGCCTGTACTCCCAAAGCATCTTGGTTTTCTATGCAGTGGTTTTCAGCTGGAGGACTGCTGCGTGTTTGAGGATTTTTATTACTAAATTATTTGAAA
This sequence comes from Aegithalos caudatus, assembly GCA_013389925.1. Classification (NCBI taxonomy): domain Eukaryota; kingdom Metazoa; phylum Chordata; class Aves; order Passeriformes; family Aegithalidae; genus Aegithalos; species Aegithalos caudatus. The sequence continues at coordinate 1,011,520 of WEIU01007906.1, read as the reverse complement.
CTGAGCACCTACAAAGGACAATGCGCTGCTAATGCTTAGCAAGAAGTAAAAAAGGAATTTCTGGTTTCTTGTCCAGTCCAAAAGAGGTTTATTTTGTGCCCACCATCACTGTAGGTAGAGATCCTTTCGCAGGCACCTCCATGCTTGCTACAGTGGTTGTCCTGGGAAGATCATCCTTGCTCTCCAGTGGAGTTTGCTCCAAGATGATGGATGTGAGAGCTGTCAGGTGTCAGAGCAGCTGGGGTAAATGAGCTTAGCAAACATGGGGCTGCCCAGCCCAGCAGCAAAGCTTCTGCATTTCCATAACAGCAGCTACAACAGAGCTCATCCTGCTTTGTATTAACAGACTGGGCAGATGCATTACTGAATCCACTTGATAATTTTATGGCTAAATCTTGTTTTATCTATATTACTTGGACATTTGCCTTTTTGTTATTTTTTTTAACACGGGTTATTTTTATGAGAGAATAGTAATTGGCACCTCAGTGCTGACAGAAGTCTGTCTCAGGTGTACAGGGCCAGTGCCTCGTTGTGTCCCCTCAGGGTGCATTAATTAAAACTGCTGCACTGGCTCCTGTTGCTGTTCAGTTCTAGCTAATGCCAGAGGTTAAACTCTCCCCTGCCTGTGTCACCAATTTAGACTCAGAATAGCTCTTCATATGCACAATGCACATTAGTATTGCTCTAATTAGGGTGCTTATACTGAACAAATTAATATCTGAGTGATATTTCAAAGGTTTGCCATTGCTCCAGCATTCGTTTTCTTTTACTTCACTATTTTTTGACTAGTCACTTACTCCTTACCACGCCTCCAAAAAAAAACCTCCCAAAAACCTAACATTTAATGCAAAAGTTTCTACTTCCTTGAAAAATGAATTTTAAAAGAAAGGATGTTTAAAAGAGTTTCTTAATCAGTAATTTTCATATTCATTGTTAAATTTCTCCAAGTCCTTTACAAATTACCCAGACCTTGTGTAAATAATGCCTTAGTATCCATATTGTTCTGTGCAGACAGTTGGGCTACTTCTTGTGTACCTTAAAAAAAGGTCCAGGTTAAAATGCTTTGCTGAATTGCACAAAACAGGAGAGTAATATTTGTCGCTTTTATATGAAAGATGAAATGGGGTCATGGAAGGTTTAACATTGATGTTATCAGAAGACTCCCCAAATTGTAGTTTCTTTCACTTTTTTGGGACTGGATGGGAGAGGCAGTGGTCAATACCACCTTCTTCTGCTCCTGCAGCCAGGCAGTGCTTCCTTCTCCCCCAGACAAGCCCGGTTCCTGCCTTATCAGAGAAATTTGCATTTCATTTCTCTGTTACACAATACCGCGTTGTGTGGCTGCACAAAGAGAGGCTTTGTCTCCTCACCGAAGGCAGGGAAATAACCAGATATTGAAACTGGAAAGGAAAGGAATAATGTGATGAAATGCCACGTTGCTGGAATGCTTCTGCTCAGGAGTGTGGCGGCACAGATGGAGCAGAGCCCTGTCACCAGTGACCTTGTTCGCTCTTCCGCACCAGTTGCATTTTTCCAAGTTCCTTACTCCTACTGCAGCTCCGGACCTTCCCTTCTCTGCGGTATTGCAACTTGCCAGCACTCATCTCGGAAAGGGAAGCCTTGAGCAAATCATTTAAAAGGAAACAAAACATATCACAGAGGAAAATTATAGCATGTTGATGTGCCAAATCAAGTTGTCTCTGTGTTGTGGCAGCATGATTGTATCACCTGCCCTGCAATGACTGGAAATTTCACCTGTCTCATCACTGCAAACAGATGCTCCAGTGCCACCAAACTACAATATTGAATCACCTGGTCCTCTCCAGCAATAAAATCAGCCAGTCATAACAGAATTTTTTAAATGTCATCTTTGTAAGAAATTGGAATTCGTTAACTATTTCATAACTTTGGAATCATTAACTACAGTAAATACAAATCCAAATGACAAAACAGATCGTAAGACAGACTGTTGGGAGTTTATTGACGTCTCCCTAAACCTCAGACACAATCTAAGGAAGCTGTTGTGACCTGCACAGGCAGAAGAGACACAGTGAATGAGGTGTGAGAGCACTGAGGAGCTCAGGATGTATTTTCTGCTCATTAGCCTGTGGTGATGCCTATGATGCCTCAACATTATCTGTGTTGACATTTGCAACCTCACCTGACTCACACCTCTACAACATTTAGTGCTTGCACTGATAAATCCTTTTGGTCCATTTCTATTCTCCTGTATGTCCTCTCCCTTCTCTTTCATTGTGCTTGGTGCCTGGGATCTGTGTTTGGCACTGACAGCAAGCCTGGATGATGTTTCTTCCCTTTGGGTTGCAGCAAGGGAAGGGTGAGATGCCATCACAGAGGGGTTTGTGACAAGTCCTCAGTTATGAGAACACCAGCAGAGGAAGGGGCTGCAGCCCGTGACCCCATCAGCACTGGCACGCTCCAGTGCTCCTGAGCCACCATTCATAATCACCTGTGCTCACCAGGGCACTTCCAGGGCTGCTCTACATCCCTGCACTGTGCCTCACCTCTGGCAGGTAGCAATGAATACAAATAGCTCTGAATACACGGACTGAGCAGCCTTACAGCAGGAGAGCATCTGCATGGGGAGCTCAGCACTCAGCCTCCTGTGCCCTGCCCAGCGAGGCAGGAGTCACAACATGTCACACCAAGTCCCCAGTATGCCTCATTTTTGCTCCAAGAGCCTCTTTAAAAGACAGATTAAAAAACATCAAGACAGGAGAATTATTCTCTAACATCAAACCCTTTCTTAACCAGGTAAACCACTGCAGCCTGCAGCATAATCAGAGGCCGTGGGATCACACAAATTGTAATTAACTTGCTGAAGTAGGTCAGGGCTGTGTGTATTGCAGTGCAGGGGTACTCTGGCTTTAATGATTTCAAATATTTTGAGAAGCAAACTGAAAACACTTAGTCAAATTAAGTGTTTTCTTTAAGCTGTCAGCATTGCGAGCACTGCCAAGATGAACAGGATACATTGGATTAGATGCAGTCTATATGCTTCGAATCCTAATGGCAAGGGATCCAAAATGTAAAGTAGTGCACAAAGGCAAAGCAAATATTATATTATTGTCTGCAAAGCAGCAGATCTCAGTTTACTGATTAACCAGATAGTTTGAAAATAGCGTGACTCATCTCCAGAGAAGCCGAGCGTTGCTGCTGGCTCCTGTGCAACCCAGCTTGTGACAGTGTGACAGTCTCTGCCTGCTAAATGATGGGTCTTACAACAGGACCAACAGCATGATTTTGGTTTTACCCAGGGTAAATCCTGTCACTGTAGTCTGGCCTCAAACAATTCAGTCCTAAATACAGACTAAAAATTACATGCAGGTAGTAATTTAGGTTAATTTTGAAGGTGAAATCTTGTTACACAAAGTGCCCCCGTGAGTCTTGAGCCACGGGTTATCAACAGGCAGGGATGCAGCATTCAGGTTACAAACTGGGAGAGCAGTAGAAGGTGGTAGAGGTGGATGAAGACCTTCATAAAAACAGCAATCTGCCACTGCACCCATCCCTTTGTCAGAGACAGGGGGGAGGTGTTTGCACAGGACGTGCCCAAGGGAGGAGCAGAGAGCACCAGCCCAGAAATCACCCTCATGTGAACACACAAACTGATTTGGGAGCTGGAAACAGAGTTAGAACCTAATGCCTTGTGGGGGATTCATTGTTGTGGAAGGGATGATCCCAGCAAAGGGAAGGGAGCACCCAGAGCTCAGAGCTTCTCAGAATACTTTTCCTCTACTGGATGGAAACCATCCTTTAAAAATGCTGGCCTGAATTTTCTCATGGTGGTTTCAGTCTGTTTGGGTTTTTTGTCAATATTCCCTATTAGCATAAATAATTTAGGCTTTATTTACCCCCTGTGTTTATTCCCCTCCATCTCAGGCTTTGTTTTGTGGAGCCCAATAAGCCAAACTCCTCATCATGTCTGATGAAAGACCCTCCATTCTTCTGATGATGCAGTTATTTTATCTCTGTGCTTGGTTTGGTTTGACTTTATCTTTCTGGATATTTTTGTGCATTTTTTACAATGAGGTTGGTGAGACCCTGGCACAGGTTGCCCAGAGAAGCTGCCCCATCTCTGGAAGTGTTCAAGGCCAGGTTGGAGATGGGGGTCTGGGCAACCTGGGACAGTGGAAGGTGTCTCTGCTCATTGCAGGGGTGTTGAACTAGATGACCTTTAAAGGTCCCTTCCAACCCAAACTATCCTGTAAATCTATGTCCACATGTCTACCCAGTACTCTGCAACAGGTAGGACTTAATTCATACTGGAAATTCATGGTTGATTGGAGATAAGAGCACTAAGAACCTCAGAGTTAAGGCTTAAGGGTCTCCAGGTTGCCTTTCTTACTCCATTCCTCATCCACCAGCTCCTAAAATAAAGCAGAAAAAACCTGGCCAATGTCTTGGAAGATGAGTCTATGGCAAAATCAGGAATAAATCCTAAATAAGCCATTTACTTCAGCCATATGAACACAAATATCAAACAAGAGTATCTAAAACATCAACAAATTATGATAAGTAGCTAAAACACAGAAGTTGTCATCACCATGTCTGGACAGAATTTTGACAAGTCCTCAGATAAATCTTCTCCATCTCCCTTTTGCACGGTATGTTGGTATTTTAAACAGAAATTCTCAAGTCAAAAGATACATCAATTTTTAGTTCTAGCAAAAAAAGAGAAAAAAACAACAAAAAAACCCCACACCAAACTAGACATACAAAGCAGATGCTTTTGCTAAAGCTTTTTTATATAAAATCTATTCTCTCATCACAAAGTTGGTTCAAATTTTTCTGAACAGCTCTAAACAGTAGCAGTAAAAATGGTTCCCAGTGGAGATAGACTGCAGGTGCATGTTACATCTGTTCATCTGACAGTGTACAAATCCTTTAAAAATCATAAAAATCTTTTGTTTAGTTAGGGAAGGCCACCAAGCATTAGAGAGTCTTCAAAGTTCAGCTTCAAAAGTGTATTCTAGTAAAATGAGAAATACCAGTCAGGTAAGGAAAGATGTTTGGATGTAGGATTCAATCCTGTAAACTCAGCAGGTCTCAGTGCTGTGCCAAAAGTGACATTTTTGTCATGTCCCATATCAACTCCATCTCCAAGAAAATAATAATAAAAATAGCCCTAAGAAAAGCAAAGGGATCACATGGGATAGATTTTAGAGGATTCAAAGGGACAAGACCCAACTCCCAGAAATGCTCACTGCAGCTGATCTCAAGGTAGATTTATGTTATTTAACAGCAATTAGGAGGCATCCAATTATAGAAGACCTGGCAATAGGAGGAATATTGAGAGGGAAATACAAGACTGGCAGTGATTAAAAAGTCCGCTCTGCCTACAAGGTGAGCAACTGCTCCTGGGAGAAAGATCAAACCAGCAAGGAAAATGTTTTCCTGTCTCAGAAGATGAGGCCACTGGAGGTAGGGGGGAAAAAAAAGGCGGAGAAAAGGAGAAGCAGGAGTTAAACTTGAAAAAAAGATTGATATGTTGAAATAGAGCTCATTATGCCAGTGACTTGAGCAATGATCTAAGTTTGATAATAAATTTGATATCTGTGCTACAGCAGAGTACTACTGAGGAGTTGCTGTGATAGAGAACTGAATGATCAAAGATCTGTGTGTGGAGACATCTCCTAATACAGCTCCAAAGACATCTCCAGAATACCAACAAACAATTAGTTCCTTTTTTCCTCCCTGTATAATGAATGCATTTTACAAGACAATTGTCTTTTAATGATCTTTCATTTCTCCAAGCATGCATGAGAAGAGGAGCAGGGAGAAACTGTGTCATGTTCCCCTGTGTATTCTAGCATGAAGTAAAGGCAGGAAAGTTGCAGAGCAAAGAAATTGCCCAGAAAAATACAATATTTAAATAGTGGCACCACTTACGAGGATAATTGGGCAACCTGGGTTGAAGGAACTTATTCCAGGTAATTCAGTGCAGCAGAGGGCTCTAGAGTGCAGCACCAGAAATCTAAATGGTTTGAAATCACTCCACAAAACAGACTATTTAGTATTTATTTAGAACATTAGTGCCATAATTGCTGGCATTATGTAATTGCACAGTTGTGTGTGCAAGCCCAGCAAAACCAAGGTGACCAAATGCAACCACCTGACTTCCAGACTGGAGCACTTCTGCAACACAAACTCCAGAGTTAAAAGACTCAGACTAAAAGAATACCTACTATGTTTTTTAAATTACTGTGAGACTACTAAATGCTGTGTTTGTAGTAATGATCAAGGAAGAAACAGGATTAACATTTAAAAGGAGCAGCTTGTATTCTGATTTTCCATTCTAAATGGGTGCCAAAAGTCACAACTGAAATTAAGACAATCTCTCATTGAACTTACTTTAATAAATTTTTAAAAATAATATTAAAGCAGTAACTCTAGGATAAACTTTTATAGAAAGAGCAGTTATTTAATAGGATGATGTGACCCAAAATACTGGTCTTTGAAGGGATAAAAATCAGCTTTTGACAACCATAGCTGCTTCTGCAGCTGCAGGGAGAACATTTTCTTCATGTCAATTTATATTTCATTTCCTTCAGCTCAATAGCTGATTCATTCCAGTTCAGACACTGATGAGGAGTTGAGAGGCAGGAATGTTTATTTTCTCTCTTGCAAATGATGAGAGCAGACCAGCACTAAAGCACGATCCACTACATCTAAATCCTCCAGGGACAAATGGTGGAAAAAACATCAGATTGATTAACTCAGGTCATTTTCCCTTTGTCAATAATTTATCAAGTTTTGAAAAACAAGATATTTACCTTTATTTTCTGATACATCCAGCAAATTTCACACAGTCTGAGCTAGAAAATAAAATGCCTTCATAAAGCATGTTTTCATGATTTTGCTTGAATTACGATTTTCATCCAAAGCACTCTGTCATGAATCACAAATTAAAAACATCATCATTTTAACTGGAAGGACCAAGCAGCAAATCCTGAGATGATGTAGGGCAGACAGAAATGTGTAGAAGTCCTGATGACAATGGGGAAGGAACAGGGACTCTCCAGCTTTCACAGGTACCAGTGATTTAAGTTAAACCTCTTTGCTCAATACTCTTTGGCTGAGCTGCAGTTGGAGCCTTTTAGAGCAAAGTATGAGATAATTTATTAAAAGGAATCTTTTGCCTCCCAGTGTCTTCTCTACAGACCTAGACAGCTTCTTAATATGTATTAAGTTATATTATTATGTGTAAATGCAGTGCTTTACCCACCTGTTTCTCACAAACGGGTACCAAATGTGCTGTCCTGCTGGTGAAAACTGAGACTGAACCTCTCCCAAGCAACACAACTCTGTGCTACAAATGCAGAACAAATTTCAAAAGACACTATTTAAATCAAAACTGAGACACCTGACAATTTAAGTTATTTTTGATTCAATTAATTCTCATAAGTAAGTAAGGAAAAAACCCAAAAAAAACCAGAGAAGGAGGGTTCAAACATTGCCAGTAAGATGAAAAGTCCATCCTACCAGTTAGCACATGGAGAAATATCTCCAGATTGGAAAACTGATGCACCATGACTCATGTCCTTTGTGTCACCCCTCCAGTCAGTGCCTGGGATCCACATTTGTCAGCTCCATGTGACACCTTCAGCTTCCACTGCAGGGAGATGCTCAGGGTGATCCTTCCTGCACACCCATCCCTGCCCCTGCTGCAGCTCTGGGGCTCCCTGCTCCGTGGAGTATGGACAGCACAACAAAGGAAAATCAGGGACAGTTTATTTCAAGGTGTAAGTGAAAATTAAACAGAAATCCTACTTGCCTTTACAGTCTAACAACAAGCTCCCCCCTGCCCACAAGAGCAGTGTGGGACCTGAGGTGCACACAAGTCAGACTGGTACCCCTGAGGAGACACCATATTTTGAGTCATTTACACTCACAGCTTTATTTGATTACCACGGTCAATCGATCAGTACCTGTTTGTATCTCTGTGGAGTACAAAAGCCTGTCAGGAAGTAGACAGCACACTCATTTCACATTATTAAACATGCTCACCTGTGGTTTCTAGTCATGCTCAATTTTATTTCCAGTCATGTTGAATTTTATTACCTGGTCTTTTTTTCTTATCCACCGAGATAAAGATACTGTATTGTCAAGTGGGAGTCAATTTTCCAGAGAGAATTCCAGTTTTTCATTACATTTTCAAGTTCATGGATAGCTAAAATCTAAATAGTTCAGCAAAAGACCACAACATTTGGGCAAAGTATTTCATAGGACTTAAAACTTAGGTGTTGAATGCTTATGTTGTTGTTTACAACAGTCCATCTGGTCAGTGCCTGGTCATCATGGAACACCATGGCTGTGCACTCCCACTAGGGAGAGAAAACCTCATAAGGAAATCAGTGGAGATGCAGCCTCACCAAATGCCTGAACCCACAGAAAAGAATGTGAACATAAACCCTCCACAAAAAACATATTCAAAAGAATAATATTTCTGTTGTCACAAAATCCCTGTTTCATATTCCTGGTCTAAAATAGATTTTTGCATGAGCTGGAATTGTGCCCTACCACTCTCCCCATTCCCTGAGTCCCCAGGTGGCACACTGGAGCATGGACCACTTTGCAATCCTACAAATAATATCCTAGTTATAAATAGCATTAATTAAAGAATCAGAGTCATGGCAGGCAACCAGGCATCACTGATTACTCTGGTCCTGCATGGTCTGCTCAGAGCAAAAACTCCCCTGAATAATCCAGACTTCAAATACAACCTCTCTGAAGAGGTGCATTTTAAAAATCCCAGCAAGATGACAGTGTTTATGGGAATAACAGCAGACATTTCTCTGCATGCAGATAATTCAATATGCAGATAATTAAAAAGTCTGTACTTAAAGAAAATAATGAGGAATGGCAACACACCCCCCCCCCTATTTTTTTCTACCTTCTAACTCCCAGTCCTGCAAAGGCATAGACTGATGGTTCACTTCTGTAAGTGAAGCTTTTCTAATTGCTGTGTTTTACCCCAAATCCTGCAGGCAGCCATTCCTGCTGGCAGATTTCCAGCAGCCCCCATGAAGGGAAGGGTCTGGGCTTTACCACTGACTGGTCACCAGCTGAAGCTTCAGCCATATGAATGGGGGCCCCTCTGACAGCCTTATTAACACAAATGATTTTTATTCTGCATGCCTGGGTAAGCCATGGGCACATGCCTGCAAGATCAAGGTCTCAGTCATTAATAACTTGGGCAATCACTTCACCTAAAGCCACACTCTGTCTGTACAGAAATCTTTCCGGGAATCTGGTAAAAAGATTGATGAAAATTAAACATCTACTTAGTGAAGCTGAAGTAACCAATATATGATTAATACTTTCCAATTATATTTCGGTACAGTACATTGCTGAGTTTGTTATTACCTGCACTCTTAACACTCCATCTGCAGTGTTAAATCCATCTGTTGCTGAAAATATGACTATATCTTCAAGGGTTTCTGAATCATCACGCTGGTACCTTTTAACATAATTATAATGAAGAGCGATATTCATTATCCAGCGGAAATTAGAAACCTATAAATATGAGGGGAGGGGAGCAAGGGAAGAGCTGAGGTCCAGCATTGCCCACTATCACAATTGATCATGTTGGCTTCTCTCACTTGAAGTATTGCTCTGGGCTCTGGAATTAGCACCACCAGTCCCACTGGTTTCACTGATGTTTTGTTAACACCTCTCATGCAGACCTGGTCCCTCAGCTTTATTCTGCCAGGTGGAGGTGGGCAAGAGAAGTGGCCTCATGACTGCCATCCACATCAGGGTGTGAAGGCAGCACAGACCTAAGGGTGTGTCCCATGGCCAAAGTTTCTGGTGGGGCAGGATGTCAAACCTTGGGAATTGCTCACCTGTGTGAGGAGGAATGGCTGTGCTGGACCAGGTGTCCTTGGCACTGGGTTGTCACCTGCTGAAATGGCAAGAGAAATATTCTGGTCATTTCTACTTTTAAGAAGGATCTAAAGCAGAGGGTGCTATTTCTAAATACTCAGTTAAATAGTCAGAATAAATATTTCATATTTTTGTGCATATATCTTAGATGTTAAAGAAACCCCCTCTTTAATACAGCAGCAGCTGGTTTAAATGTGCCTGCAGGTAACAGAAGGCAAAGCTTATGCCACAGTCTTTCCTGAACTCTGCTCCCCTCCATTTCCTTCCCTCTGCCCTTTTAGGATTTGTCCTCACAAAATCACAAGGTTCATTTGAAACCATTAAAAAAAAAAATTCAGACACCATTACACAGTTATGGATAAGATATAGGCTTCACTTCCCCCCAAATCCCACAGCAGAGGGTCCATTTTTGAAACTCTGGGTAGCAACAAGCTATGGGGAACTTCACAGAAAGAACTCTAACTTGTTTTAAAAGCCTGCAAACAAAACTCTGTTCACATTGGCAAGTCCATGCAGGTCAATGAAACTGGAGAGAGGAGGTTTATTAACCATAAAAACTTTCAGATCTTCATGGGAGCATGAAGCAGGGTTTTCCTTTGCTGCATCCAGAGGGAACTGCACCAGGGCCAGCCATTCCACCAGTGAATCTGCCTGCAGTTTTGGGAAGGGGTTCTCTGGTGCTCAGCAAGTGTGTCTGTGCCTTTGGAACAGGAGGAATCTTGTCACTTGGTGTGAGAGATGGACAAAAAATACAAGAAAAACACAGGTACCTGTCTGTCCAGGAATGTTGAGTCAGAAGTGAAGCTGCTGTGCCTTCTCAGCAACACAGGACAGAGATGCTTTCACCTGTGCCATCAGAAACAGGGGATATGTGGGGTATTACCCCACTGTGGTGGTTTTGGAGGCTCACAGATTCCTGGAATCAATCTTTCTCCTATCTAAAAGAAATCCACAGGGTTAATAGCTAGACATTGCACACAGCTAAAAGGTGATTTCGAGAAAGACAAGAACAAGGCAACGTGGTATTTCTACAGAAGAGAAAATGGGCTCAGAGTTTTAAAAATATCCTTTAGGAAAAAAAAACAAAACATAGCAATTAGAACTACTGAGCTGACTGAAGAAGCTTCAGTATTTCTTTCCTCTTACTAAGCTTTTATTGCTGTTCTTTGGAATATAATTGGTGATAATTTTCTACTTGCAGTCTGACACAAGTCTTACAACTTACTAAAGGTACTTGGAAAACAAAAGAATAGGCTGTTTTATTTCTCTTCATAAACAATTTGCTGTTGAAACAGTGAAGCTTCTTGAAGACTTCAACTGCTTGTTTTAATTTCTCAAATAATCCTTTCCAATGGTTATACTTTCTTCACTACAAGTAACTCTCACTTCTTTTCTGCTTTCCCACAATTCTGGTCAAATTGGTCTTAGGGGAGAGTTTAACCATTTAGATGAAGAATATAGCCTTGAGCATTATAATCTTTACACAGCACACTCAAAATTCACCCTCCACAAATATTCATTTAATACTGCCAGGAATTTTGCTGATCCCCTTAACCTACCTGGGATTTTAGTATTTGCTAGAACACTTAACAAAGAATACATGCACACATACAAATCCCAGATGGAATAAATGTGATGAATAATTCGCATTTGTGGAGAAAATGCTTGCCTGGTTCCTTTCAAGGAATGTAGCACCTTGAATAAGCATTATGCTCTGCCTTTAGCAGAGGCTTGCTTACTAAATGCTTACAAAATGGTACAATACAAATACATCCCAAAACTATAGGCAGAAGTCAGGCAATAGAAGTGTGGAACAATCTGCAGGGCTTATTATTCTGCAAAGGAATTGCCAAACCTGGCTTTTTTGAGTGTCCTAGGTTACAATGTAAGATGTGCCCAGAGTATGTATTCTACTCACCACCCTCAGGAGCTGTTGGAACCAGGTGGAGCAGTGTTTCCCTTGCCCCTCCCTCTGGGCTATCTCCTGTTCATGGGCCATCAAGGCCTTGCCACATGACTCACAGGTAACTCCCTCTGGGTGTTATCTCTGTTAATTGGCAATCAAGGACCCATTGTATGACTCATAGGATGATATCAGCCCATTGTGAGATGCTCCACCCAGGGGGAGGAGCCAAGCATTCCCACCTGGATATAATCTGGGAGAGCACAGAGGGCGGGGCCTGCTGGACTCCTGGAGGACCAGAGCTACCAGACTTTTCTGTGGGATCACTGCTCCAACAAGACCACTTCATCGGGACTGCCACCACCACCCTAACTAACAGGGTGTCAGGTTGGATAATTTTCATTTATTTTATTTCACTTTTATTCCTCCTATTAAATTGTATTTTCTGACTTGGAGTCTCTCACTGGTTTTACTTTCAAACCAGCACATTGAGCAATGCCATGAAAAGATGGAAAGGTAGAAAATACTTCATTGAGTGAACTTTCCTGCCAGATGTGTCAAAGTGCTGGCAGGGAACAGAAACACCAGCAGTGGGTACAGCTCACCATTTTCATTTTTTATTGAATGAAATCAGAGGTGGGGTTTGACTGGTTTGGCACAGAAACTGCCAAGCTCTTGCTCTGCAAAGATTCAGGAGTGAGCACAGCTCCTGCTGTTTGCCGTGGGGAACCCAGGAGCTTGTGCAGATCTCTGAAATATGAAGCTTGTCCATTATCAAAAAGAAAGTGACTCATATTTCTGGAAAGCACTGGAGTCCTCACTGGACAGATTTCAGTGAAACACTAAGAAAATCACTGATTTTGGTCCGTTTTTGCAAGAATAATGGAGGAATCATCAAATCTCTGCCCTGATGTGGAATGTTGTTCTCTGCAGTGATGCTGCACTGTCTTGAATAGTCAGAAATAGGATTGAGAAGGTGATGCCAGACTTCTGTCTTTTTTTCTACTTTTGTGTTCATCTGTTGTATTTTAACTTAAAAATTTAGATTCCAGTAAGCATCATTTGTTCTCATGCCTCTCTCAGCACCTTTTTATGAAAGCAGAGCTTTAAAAAAATTATAGTAATAATAATTGTAAATTATGTCAAAAGCTCTTCTTGTTTACCTGGAAGATGTCAGGTCTGAAGCAGCAGGACTTGTTTTGTTTGGTTGGCTTCTAGGCTGCAAAAATTAGCTTCGACACACTGTAAAAATTTGTAAAGGGGAAAAAGAAATGTTAGATCTTTTCCCTATCACCTTATAAAGTGTAATTCAGCTTGGCAGTTTCATACACACAGGAGAAGTGAGAGAAACAAAGCATTAACAGCACACACGAGTTGATTGTCTGGAGATTTGGTCTCTGGAGAGCAGAGCTGATGCCTTGTGATGGTGCAAGTTTCTTTGACAACGAGTTGTGTGTAGTTCCAGGCTCCCTCTGGCTCATGTAACATGAGGAAACAGTCTAAAAGATGGCTGAAAAATGTGGAAATCCAGACCGATCCCATTCTACTGGTACCAGCTCAGCTCTCAGCTCATCAATTCATAAAAATTCTCTTTCAAGTATTGTTTTTTTCCAGTGTCTTGACATTTCTATTAATTTTCTATATTTGTTTAAGTGTTGCAAGGAATGAATTGAAACAGCATACCTAAAGGAAAGAAAAGAAGAAAAATAAAAGTCAATTGGTCTTTTTGCTTTTGCTTTCTCCTGTTTTAAAACTGGTGAAAATCCAGAGCAAGTCGTGATTTTAATCATGTCATATGTGTAAAACAGAAGCATTGTGTTATTACAGATGAGCAGCTTCAACTTTCTCATTCCTGCACAATTTCCTATTATGCAATATTTCTCTGCATGGCTTTTAAATATTTTGAATGCTATGTCATTAAAAAAAAAGCCTTATTTACATGATCATCAAAGATTAAGCAGTTCTTGACTATCAGATATAATGCATTTAAGTGAGCCATGAAAAGACCTCTTCTTCAAAATGGTGATGGTAGACAAGGCTGTAGAAGAGATTTCTTTGCAAGCACATTGACACAGGGATATCTTAAAAATACAAATGCATCACAGATCCTTTTAGGCACTCATCTGCTGTTTTTCTCTTCTTCTCTTACTCCTCTATTAATTTGATCCCCAGGTAACCCCATTCATCACCCCGGGGGAGCAACAGCACTTACTGCATTTTCAGCCATGTGGACAACTCAGTCCTGCACTCCCAAACATTTGTCATTGAATCACAGGATCATTACAGCTGGAAAAGGTCTTTAAGTTTGAGTCCAACCATGAGCCCAACACTGCCAAGCCCAACACTGTTCACTCCATCACAGAGCAGTACCAGGTGACCTCCCCAGGCTGCAGCACTTACTTGGCCCATCTACAGTGGATTCCTTGATAACCCTCAGCACTTGTTGGCTCGGCTGTTTCAGTGAGAGTATAAAAATCACTTGAATTAAACCCACAAATTAAACCCACCAATATAGATGTTTCAGGAAGAACCATCTTCCCTTTTGCAAGCTTGAAGGTGACATTGCTCACCAGGTTGTCATCAGTTGGTGGGATGGCAATGGGTCACCACTACCCAAGGGGAAACCAGTGCCTAATGCTTTGCCTTCCACCAAATGTTCTTAAAACAGCCCAGTCCTTGGCTGTGTCTCTCTCATCATGCTGGAAATAGGCAACTGCATCCTCAATGTTTTCAAACTCGAGGCTTTTGCCTCCTGTTACATAAATGCAGAAAGAAAGTTACCATGTGCTCTTTCTATCAACACAAATTACCAATAAGATTTTCAAATTTAAGCAGATGAGACACACGTCTTCTGATCCCCGTGTAAAGGCTGGATCCACTTAAAAACAACAGGAGCCTTTTCATTCACTTCAGTGAACTTTAGATCACGTTCCAAAGAAGTGACATGATTATTTTTTCACCCTCAAATATACACTGGGCTGTTCTTAGTAACAAGCCTGAACTCTGCAGACTCTCACTGCAGAAATTCAAGAAGATGTGAAAATCTTATGTTTCTTTTAGAAGAATTTCTACTAATTTTTCTGGGACACATGCGAAAAAGTCTAAGCTTGCCTAGGCAGATTGTGGGGATAGGTTTAACAAGATAAACTGTGTTTATATGCTGTAGGTGTTGCATTGCATCCCATAATTGATCTCTGATCTGACACAGCACCTCACACTATGATCCATCCACGCTGGGGATGTTCCATCACCAGGAGCTGGACAGCACTCAGGTACTCATGGGCAGCAGTCTGTAGAGGATCAGAGAATCACAAAATCACCAAGGCTGGAAAACACTCCAAGGTCATCAAGTCCAACCATCAGCCAAGAACCACCTTGTCACCTAAACTATATCATGAATTGTCTACTCATTGTTTGGACACTTCCAGTTTTGGATGGTGACCTGGAGAACCACTTCCCTGGGAAGCCTGTTCCAATGTTTAACCACTCTTCCAGTGAAGAAATGTTTGCTAATATCCAATGTGAACTCTCCCCTGGTGCAACTGGAGGCCATTTCCTCTTGTCCTGTTATCCTACATAACAGGGCACTACTCCACAGCCCAGCCTTATGATACACATGCATATAAAAACTGATAATAAGGATTTGCATTGCTCTTCACAAAGAGCCACACAGCAAAATCCAAGATGCCAAATCCCCTCTTGCATCCAGTTTAAGGGATTCATTTGGGGAAGGGAGGTTTTAGAATGTTTTTTTGAGCCTGGAGGAACTATCCTGTTAGCACACCAAAAAATGTTGAGTGTAATACCACAACACTTTCCTGTACCAAGGGAATTCTCACTGTGCTTGTGTCTGCAGCAGGCATGGAAAAGCAACAGCTTTCCCCCCTGAGCCAGCCTGCCTGCAGTGTGCCAGGTCTGCACGAGCCCTGGGTCCTTCCAGAACAATATGTTAACCAGGAAATTGGAACTTTGGAGTAGAAACTTAGTCCAAAACCAGAAAGAAACATGAAAATATGTGCAAACAGCTCTCCAACTGGTGTATTTAAAAACACACGCATATATATATATTTCATTTCTGCCTTTTTAATCCCCCTTATTGTGAGCAACAAATGGTGCAAGATTAGGTTAGTAAAAGACAGGAAAATTTCCAAAAACTAAAAGGCAGAAGAGAGAAAAACACTTAATTATTACTCTTCTTTCTCTACCCAAAACCTTCCTGAAGTACATTCCCACTTAAAATTTAAGCAGAGGGTATATATTTTGATCAAAAATGCACTTTAAAAAATACTGTTGTGTGTAGCACTACCTTTGGAGTTCTCTTAGCAGAATAGATTTTATGTAAAACATTGATTCTCAGCAAAAGTTTATAGGAGAAGTATGTGCACATGAAATACCTACAGGATTCGCCTTAACCCACCACCATAAAAATTGTCATTTTGTAACAGACTCACTGCCCAGCCACATTCTTTCAGACTATGTGAGCAGGCTAAAAGACCTCAAGATCACAGTGCATCCTTCTGTTCTCACTCTGGGAGCTAAAATTTCTCTTCCCTTGTGGAAATGTTGCGAGATTTTATTTTGCAAGTCATCAAAGAGCACAGAATATCTTAAAATAAACCACCAAAAGAAGTCCAGAAAAGTGCCTTGTATTTAAAGGTTCTGCACAAAAGAGTCTCCAGACTTGAATTTTCCACATCCTAAATTTATTTGAATGTCTAAATTTCATTTTTGCTTAGAGGAGCTAAATGCAAAAAGACTTGGAAGGGTGGGCTGTTAGGTGAGAGCTGTAACTTCAGTACTGCAGCTGAACAGAGCAGCAACACTGCAGGGACAAGTGGGAACAAGCCAGGAACACTGTCATTTGCCTCCCAAAATTCCAGGCATTTCAACACTTAAAACCCTTTGACCTGTAAGATGTTTGTCATATCTAACCCTCAGAAGCCTTCAGAGTTTCTCCTTCAGCAGTCAGAAGGTTTGACTATTGCAAACAAAAGTACACCTCATTTGCAGTGAGATAACTCCACAAGCAGAATTAGCATTAAACAGAGAAGAACCAAGTCCAAGGTATATTTTTAAAACACTCATCAGACTTCAAGGAGCCACAATTGCACTGTCCCAAATGTACCTGCAGATCTATTAACAGGCTCTCAAAAGCACTGTGAGTTCACACAATGAAACAAGACATATATAACCCTTCCAACCATGTCCCACCCAACCTTAGGAGCCTTGGCCTTCACACTTCTCTTTGAAAAATGGGCTGCAACAGGAGAACTGCTCAGGAGCACATTATCAGTTGCTTGAAACTCAGCCTAGCAAAACAAGCAAAACAAACACTCCCTGAAAGATTAATGCAGCATTTGCTGACTGGCAAGCTTGCTTTGGATGTAGTACAGCCGTGCTGACTGCAGACAGCCAGGCTCCATTACTTCATAGACCTGTCTCGCAGCAGGAGACACATCGGGTGGCAGGTACCAATTCTCAGATCACAGATCCTGCAGAGTGAGGGATGTCATGGGCTGTGCACAGCTCTCCAAATGGGCGAGCCATCCCTGCAGTGGGAGGTTAGCAATGTGCAATGTTACTTTTTCCCTTTGCTGTTTCTGCATCTTCAGCATCTTGAGCCATGGTTGTCAGTGTGCAAGGGTGAGCTGCTGAGCTTCTGAGATGAACATAGACACAAAGGCAGCTTCACATTGTGTTTGTAATATCTCCCTTTATCAGGACACAAGTCCAAGAATTTTATGTTTATAAATAAGAAAGCCCAGTGAATCTTTGTACTCATATTAGCAAGGGTGAGGGAATTCCCAAAGGCAGGCGAGTGCACATGTGTGGGTGTGTGTATATATAGACATCAAGCAACTCTTGGATGCATCAACAAGTTACTGGGATAATGCTAGAGAATTAACAGTTAAACACAACAATTATCTTCTAAGCTTTGCCTCAGACAGTCAATAATCCTGTGCCAGTTACTGCAGCTGGCAAAATTCCCATTCAAAAGGGCAGGATTCTGCATTAGACTCTTGAACAACTGCACAAAGAAAGGTGACACACAGGTAGTTCAGCCTAGATGAACGGAGCAATCCAGTCATGGATTTCCCAGATTTTGGCACTTGTTTTTTATTAGTGATGTCAGTTAGGTGTTGGAAGGCACAGCATGGATGATGAGCCCTGGAAAACTTCCAAAGTCCATTTTGTGCCCTTTAATCCGGACAACTGGAATTTTGAATGGGAATGATGTATACAGTCTCCAGAGGGAAAAAACCCACAGGGTTTTCAAATTCACAGAAGCGACTCTGTGTAATTGTGGCCATAGCTACTTCTGATTATGTCCCCATTAGCAAGCTACCCCTCCTTTACTTTTTATAAATAAAATAATTCAATTCAGACAGGTAATCACAGGTACTTTTTTAGCTAAAAATGGACAGGGGTTGTGATTGACTGCTATTTTCTTCCTATATCATTTATTCATGGCAATGCACTGACAAGATTAATGACAAGATCACAGATAGATATGAGGTGTCCAGGTACCAGAAAGCCACGATTTTATTTTCTTTCAAGATCCATTAAACTCCTCCACATAGGTTTTTCTTTTGTTTTACCACTATTTTGTAAAGACACCTTCAAGATGCAAAGCAAAGCTAGATGAGTTGCAAGCTAAGACAACTCCTTGTTAAAAATCTAGGCAATCTTTCTACAACTAATGCTTTGAAGTCCAAAACTAAGCTTATCCTAACACTGTTTGTTTTCAAATCTTTCATTCTACTTGCATTTTTTCAGGTATCTAGGCAGATGCCTCTTATCCCCTGCCATTACTTGACCTGAAGCAGGGAGCAGTGTCTCCAAAGCCATGCTCCATGCAGGCAGACTGTACAGGAAACAAAGGCTGGGATTCCTCTGCCTGCTCTGTCAGATGTGCCAAGCAATTCATGGAATTTCAGAGGCATTTGTCCAACAGGAGGAATACTTGACTCCAGCTTCCTGATCTGTACATGAGGAACAAGTATTTTGATGACAGTCTCCAGTTCACCAGACCTGAAAGCAGAGGATTTATTACACACAAGATCAAGAAGGCTCTCCTTTGATCATTTATACAGAAGTCTGTGAATGAAGGCATTCAGAGCCCAGCTCCAACATACTCTGAAATATTCATGGATACAGCCAAGAACAATAACCAAGCATTGGTTGGAGAGCAGATCCTCTGCTGGGGGACATCACACAGCAACATGGTTTGCTTTGCTGGGGAAACAACAGTTTACACAAGCTAAAAATGTAATCTTTTTGCACATGGAGCTCTTCTTTGTAAACCATGCTTTGATACACATCTGTGAGCCAGATAATAAACACTTCAGATAAACCACTGGAAGGTTTAGAGAGCTCTATGTGGTCTCTCAGACTTTCAGTTGTAGAGCAGAGGCCAGAAGTCAGCACTGATTACACCTCAGTAGCAACTAATCATTATAAATATAAAAGTTGCACTCATTTGGTCAAGTTCTTGGAACTTTCTGTTCTGTTTCTTAAGAGCTCTCTTCAGACCTCTGCATCTTTTATTCTGTGGTACTTATTACACCCCATGCTTGAGTAGGGCTGGATATCCCAGTGAGCCTTGAAACATCAAAGAAGGACTGCCAGGACATTTCTTTCTCCTGTAAATCAAACAGACAACTCCATGATGCCCACAGCAAGTTTTCCCCATGGCCCAATCCCTCATTCAGCCATGGCCAGAACTGGGACAGCATCTGCAAGTTATTCTCACCTTGAAAGGAATCATCCACACAGCCCAAGCACGGGGAGTTTTAAGGTGTAGGGAAGTCCCAGTCAGCTGGAGGTACCCAAAGACATCAATATTTGTCCTTGGGTACAAAACTTGTCAAGAAGTTTTCTTTGGCATTTGGCTGAGGTGTGGTTCTGAAGTGATCTTCTCATAAGAAGAAGATTACACTTACCACAGCTCTTAATTGGAGCTGAGATTTTTCAGAAGAATATAAAATGTGAGGTGGTGGACAACTTCCAACAGAGGTGAGCTTTGTAAAACCCTAGGTGGCAAAAAAGGCAAGGAAAATAATCACTCACAACTCAGTATTGAACCACAAAAGAGGACACTCTCTTAAAATTTCAGTCATTTAATCACAACTGAGTTCCCACCTCTAAGTTCTCAGACTCTCACTATTTTGTCCCAGAAACTGGTCAGCCACTGTCAGTATTCTTAGTGTCAATCAAACCTTTTGTTAAGATAAATACTAACTAACTGGTAAAGAGAAAAATCATCATTATTTTACCAGCCAAATCCAACAGCATTGTCTCAGGAGGCACCTGAAATTTTGCTTACATAAGTACTGCAGGCTTGAGCTCATGCTAAGGCAATCTCAACAACCTTTTACACTTTAGTAGAATAACTTCCATGCTATAACTTTATTCAGTAATTAAGACAGCAATAATTTAAGAAAGGAAATAAAGATGAAAAAAATTGCCTTTGCACAAGTTATTCTATTAAGGACTGGAATATTAATGTTATTGGGTACATGAGACCCTGTGCAACCATGGAAACCATGGAATTGGATCCATTCAGCCTCCAAAGCTGAGCTGGGGCCCATGGTTGCTATGAGAGGA
This sequence comes from Aegithalos caudatus, assembly GCA_013389925.1. Classification (NCBI taxonomy): domain Eukaryota; kingdom Metazoa; phylum Chordata; class Aves; order Passeriformes; family Aegithalidae; genus Aegithalos; species Aegithalos caudatus. The sequence continues at coordinate 991,101 of WEIU01007906.1, read as the reverse complement.
TATAGCACACACCCCTCAGCAGTTCTGGTTAGAAACTTCTATTGTGTGTTTGTCTACACTTCATCTCAGCATAAAGCTATTTGTGGAACCGAGGTTAAGGAGAGGGTTCTGAAATCTGAAAACATACCTTTCAAATTAATTTAGGAAATCAGATGCTCTTTCACAACAGTTTGGGGCTTATTTGTGACAATTTAACTGATATCTTCCCTTGTTCTGAAAAGATAAAAAAGGATATAGTGAATTTGACTTGGAGAAGTTAGGGATTAATTTATATTCCAGGAGCATATACGTATCGTTTTCAAGCTCATCCTCAGCCCAGACATCCTACAGACAACCAGCAGGAGTTACTGGTATAGAAACATGCTGTTAGTTTATGTTTTATTTCAATTTAATTGCAAAATTTTAAGAAAAAAATATAAATACCTATCCTCTGAAATGCAATAAACTCAAAACTGTAACTATTATTTAATAATTGTCATTTCTAATTGCAAGAGCAATTACACTAGGAACAATAACAGGGCAAAAAACCCCATCTTGATGTACAATATTAAAGCCTAAAAATCAAACAGAAGTTTTCTAAAAGGTTTATGAACTTTCAGTTCAGGGAATGACATCTGTAGCGGGGTGGGATGGGAGAAAACTTTCCCTGTGGAAAACATGGAACTCACCTAAACCAACAGCACATTTTTCTTTAAAGTGACTTATTAATCCTTCAAAGCAGGTGATGATCTCTGCACCTGCTCCTCTTACATCAGCTCCCCTCACACCAATTTTCCATGCTCAAGGCACTTGTCCTCAGACCACCTCTTCCCTCCCAGCATCAGAACAGTCCCCTACCCAAGCCATTCATATTCCAACTTTCTGTGTCACTTTCTCATTTAAAACCACTTTTCCTACCTTGCAGGACCCGCTCTCTCTGGGAAGATCGAGCCGTAGTTTGATCTCCGTAACGTTCACCATCTGTCCCCTCTCCGTGCTGATGCCTCTGTTCCCCAAGACAAATTTTGCTGCTCCTACATATGCAGGATGCACCAGAAATACCAGAATATCCAACTTGAGAAAACTGAGCAGAGCTTCCATCTTCTGAGTCCAGGTGCCTCCTTTAGTGTGGTTGAAGTGTTCAGCCGATGACAGTGCTCGTTTCTGGGAGTAACAGACAAGAGCAGCCTTTCTGCTCAAGAAAAGCTTGGAATTGCTTCCAGCTTTACCACTATCACAAGGAGCTTTGATTCCTATTTCATTTTAAAGTCTATAAAAAAGCCACCCAGTTTCCTCCAAGCTGTTGCAGGCGCATCTTGCTCGGTGTGACTCAGTGGCCCCGTGGCTGTGGCTGAGCAGCTCGCAGGCGCTGCAGGTGTTGGAATGGTGGGGGTCAGTTCACCTGAGGAGCATTCAGCACATGGGGGTGGCTCCCCTGGCACTCACCCAGGCTGAGGAACTCCAAAGAAATCCCTACAATGACATCAGAGCAGACAGAAACTGTTTACCTGGAGGTGTTCTAAACCATACGCTCAGCACCAAAAATGTTTATTCAGTTGTGGCAGTAACCAAAAATTACAGAACCTTGTAAATTCTTTGCTTGCATAGCAGATGGCAGAACACTCTTCTTCCCTTGCTTTTCTTTAGTGGACCATTATTTTGGAAAACCCATCTCTAAGGACAGTTTCCTGCTCTATGCAAGACTCGTGTGTCCTGCAGAAGAAGACAACGTGGTTCAAATCTCCTTTGCATCAGAAAGGGCTTTTTGGCAAGCTTGGTTCACAGAGAGCAGTACCACATCCATGGAGGATGTCACATCTTCTTAGGAAAGTGTTCTCTAAATTTCCTCAGTGCCTCCTTTTTCATGTATGATTTTTCCAAATGTGATTGTAACACCTGAATCCTACTCTTGCGTGACACTTTGATCTTACCAAGAAAAATTACTGGTGCTTAAATGCTTTCATAAAAGGGCTTTTGGAAAAGTCTATGTGAGAAATACCAGGCAGTTGCTCAACTCCTGATTTACAAAGGGTAGCAATTCCCTCAGCCTGAGCATTTGCCATTAATTTACAAAATAAACATTCCTAGGAAAAGTAGAAGTTGTGAATGTGCAGGAGGCAGCAGGGAGAATGTCAGGGTTGGTGCTCTGGTTCAAACATCGGTACAGGCACGAACCACTGGAAACACCAGGGGCCCTATTTTGGGCACATCTCTCTTGTTATCTCCAAGGATCCTGATTAAAGACCTGCCAGGAATTATGAATCCAGACATCCACTGTTGGTTTATCAGGTATCTTAGCTTTGGGATAATGCACACCAGAATCCTCACTTTAAGCCAGATACAGAAGCAGACAGGTGTCTTGTGGATGGCAAGGAGCTCCAAGGATCACTCAGCTCATTCAGGATCAGCCCTATTTCAGAGACAGCTCAGCTGAAGCTTCTGTTTGCAGCACGTTTGCAGCTATAGCCTTAAGGTTTCAGAGTGTGAATTACTGTGGTGACATGATGAGGCAGAGAGAAATGGCAGTGACCTGCAAGCTACTGTTTGGAAGTGTGTTAACCCATTCCTACCCATAGCTATGAGCATTTCTCATGGCTGAAAACATATTGTTCAGGTCATTAGGTGCCTTGATTTAAGTAAGTCTTAGGAATTTGGGCCCATTGAGACATACAAGGAGAAATACTTTAAAGGAGTAAAAATCAGGAACATAAAATTTAAACCAAGGGCTATTTTTAATATTCAAGAAGTTTTAGTGATAGAGCCTTTCTCTTACTTTCTATGCAAACCATGTTTCACACAAAACTGAGTAGCTCTCAAAAACTGCACTTATCTATCAAGAAATTGAGAGAGAAGCTGCCATGTTCAGAGGAAGAACAAAGCTTAGGACGTTAGTGCTTAAGCTACACCAGAATCTCTCTTGGCTTTCTGATTTACTCACTAAAATTCAGCAGACTTCCTCACAGCAGGAAGTAAATCTCCACTCTGGATGGTGAGATCTCCACTCTGCTGAAGTCAAAGTAGTTTTTCCCTATGAGATACAAACTGAAAGAGGATTTAATCCTCTTCCAGCATTAGGCTTTTGCATCTAGTTGGAATTTGGCCGTGCATTTACATTTTAATGTCTAAGTTCTAACACTCTTGGAAGTCATGCATGTTCCAAACTTCCAATCAGTATGTAGGGATGGAAATTGTGATATCTAGCCTAGGTTCAGGTGCTCCAAACTCTTATCCCTACTGTGCCCTACTATATCCTTAGGCTCTCAGAGCTACGTAGGCAATATGGAATATTAGTGAAAGTAACTTAGAATTTAGGCCAACACAATCTTGGCCTATAGAGTATCTTATAAATGTGATATATATGCATGTGATAGATTGATGTAGTATATAAAACACATTAGCTCTTACTGTATTTAATAAATGCTGAGAGCTAGCAATATCAAGATAGATTTATGATTCCCCCATCCCTTGTTTTACCAGTGATAATCAAAAAAGACTGCTTGATTAAGACCATTTAGCTGACTTTTTTGTCATTTTGCAGTTAATGTATATTTTAGTATATTTTCCGTTACTTTTATCAAAATTGTATAGGTACAGACTCACATACAAATCAAAAAGTTGCCTGACTCTTTATTGCATCTTTTTAGGAACATGTTGGTATATCTCTGTTCTGGAAAATATTTCACAGTTCAGTGATGGAAAATAGTTTGCACTTCATTTGTGCATGTACTAATTTTAGATTAAGCAGGACCACATAAATCCTGCTGAAAAATGATGCTATTAAGCCAGACCTATTTGTAAAAAGGACAACATGTGGCTGTAATTATAATGGCAAAGCATTCTGTAACACATTGACTTATTAGTGCACTAAGAGGAGTTTGTGCAACATGCTGAGTAAGTCTTTACAGGAATAAATCTTAATATTCCCCCTAAAGCCATTAAAAACCATCCTCTGTTGCATTTCTGATCAACTTCCAGGGTGACTTGCTTTTCCAAAATGGTCACTTTTGTTGTAAGCGTTGCAGGCAGTGTGTGCTGTGCCTTCTACTATGGTGGGAGTAGCTGTAGTTGCTCCATTTGGGTTTTTTCAGAGCAAAACTCTTGCCCAAGAGTGACTGGATGACTGACACAAGCACCAAAGCACTCAAATCTATCTATTTAGGTGACCAATAATCTGTAGAGATTTACAGAGCTCATACTTCAGGATGCTGTTGCAGTTTAAATGAGGATTTTGATTTCTCAGCACATTTCTAAACTCTTGGCAACCCCTGAGAGTGTTCAGTGCCTTCACCAACACAACCTGTGGTACAAACTGACTGTACACTCCTTGTCCATATCCATGACCACAAAGGCCGTGTCCACTGTGAGGCTAAGGATTGCAACAAGCTAAGTTTAAGACCACTTTAAACTGTTTAGAGCCAAATTCAATTTGGCTTCTGTACTTCAACAGTAGAAATCTTCACTGTTCTGCAAGCATCCCTCTCTTCCTGCTGCTCACAGGTCACACTGTCCCTCGTGGTGACATATATGGGAAGGATTTTGTGCTCTTGAGACACACCTGTCAGGGCAAGCAGGACAGAAGTGTCCTAGGCCATCCCATCCAGGACATTCCCTGGGACAGGGACCAGCAGTGATGCAAGTTTCTAATCCTCACATTCAACAATAGCCCCTGCAAGCTCAGCTCCACAAAGTGTGTACTGAAGGGAAGTTAGGGCTCAAACACAGGCTCAGGTCATCATCTGGAGTGCAATACATACATTCCAAAACCCCTGGAGAGGGGTTTTTGGACAGTGGTCCTTCTATCACCTCCTCCACATTCAAATGTTCATGTGTGGTGGGTGCAGATGGAAATGTGAGAATCTCAGGCCCAGTGCCACCAGGCTGGCCAGCAATGGGAAGGCTCTTTCCAGCCCAGCCATGGAATTCTGGCTGCCACATGCAAGAAAGAATTATTTTATTGTTAGTCTTTTTTTCTCAAATTCTTCTTAAGGATGCTGTGGATGATAATCTGGGAGAACAATACAGCTTTGCCAATCACATGTGGAGAATTTAAAGGTTAAAAAAAATTTTTTTACTTCCAATCCCCAGCCTTTCTGATTTGCTGCTTTATTCTTCAACATAACAGGAAAACCTTATTTTCCTAGTTGCATGCCTTGCCCTGAAGTAGATCAGAAAGCCCCTCTCATCTCCAAAGGGCTCATTTCCTTCAGAATTAAGACACTGAGTCAGTTGTTTCTTCAGTTTCAGTGACCTTTCTTCCCTTACTAGCTGGGGGGCTTAGTTCTTTCACAGGAGAACATATAATATAAACATAATCAGCCCTTTCACATCATGGAACTCTGCTTCAGCAGGAGATTCCTTACTCTGATATATTTTTTTTCTGATATGCTCTAGCTAAAGTAAGATCCATAGGATGAAAAAAAAAATATGAAGGGGCCTTAAATGCTGACATCCATTGAAACATCATTTGAAGTGCACCTGTGTCTTGTCATTTCAAAATTAATATAAAGCAAGTTATGTGATCCCTTTTGGTAATTAATTCAGCCCTCTCAGATTCCCCTTTCCCCTCACGTTTATTAGCACAGAAAATCCTCATGTGGAAAAACAGACAAAATAGCCACAGGATTCCTGTGTGGAGCAAAGCACTTGGAGGAGGAGAAAGGGGCAAAGCTCTGCCTTGGTGATTAAACCACCTGAGTGCCTGAAGCATTCAGGTGTGGGGAAAATGTTGTTGAAGTGATGCAAGACTTTAAAAATGCCATCACAGTTTTGCCTGGAAATTCAAAATCCTCATTAGTTGTATGAATAATTTATCAGCTGCTTCACCAGGCAGGGGAGGGACACTTGTGTTGTGTACTCGACTAGCAATGAGGTTGGTTACCAGAAGCAAAAAGTTCCTGAGAAATGAAAATTTGCTCACAAACTGTGGTCATTCCTTGCCAGAAGTTTTACAAAGCTATCATAAAGAGACCAGTCACAGAGGCACGGGGTACCCCTTCCAAGGACTGCTCAAAGTAGTTAATGCACTTTAAAGAATTCCACTGACTTTAATCCACCTTTTATTTGGTTTAAATAACAGGTATGGCATGTGGAGAATTAAAAAAAAAAAAAAAAAAAAAAGTTAAAAAAAAACATATT
>WEIU01007906.1:967224-983602 GCA_013389925.1 Aegithalos caudatus | reverse complement strand
CCCATCCCTCCAGCTCCTTCTGTCTCTGCTTCATTCCCCTCCCTGCCATGGGAATTACTGAATTCTTCTCTTGGGAAGCAGAGATGAGCATCCTCTCTGGCACAGCCTTGAGACAAGTCCTGCCTGTGCTTTGAGGGCCAAAGCTTTGCTCCAGGTTGTGCTGCTGGATCCACAGCCCCAGCCTGCCCTGAATTCCTGTCCCATTCCTCCCCACACAATATCTGTAGAGGTTTGCTTTTCAAGATATTTTGTGTTGTTTTGGACATTAAGTTTTTGTTTTGTGTTCACGAAAGGTTATTCCCAAGCTCTGAGTGCCTGCCCTGGCAACTAGCTAGATTCACTGTCCAATTGGAATAAACACCTGGCAACATAATGATCCTCCCTTACAACAAAACAATATGACCAGCCAATAAATCAACACAAGGCAACTGCATTTCTATCAATAACACCAGCATTTGCAATACTGCTGTATCAGTAACACTAGTAGCTCAATCACACCAAAACCCAATACAAACCTGTACAGTAACAGCTTGGAATAACAATGGCATTAATCAAAATGATGCACAGTGGATCAAAAGGCTCTGAATGTTTTTATACAGCTGTGGTTAGAAAGCTTAGCTGAACTCAGATAAGCTGAATTTAGCCAGATTGGGNAAAAAAAAAAAAGTTTAAAAAATCCAGTATTAGTAGCTAAATATTTTCAAAAATGTATTTTAAATTAACTTGAGGAAGTTTGAAAGTACTGTAAGGAATAAATGTTGCTTTTAATCTTTCAAAGCCCAAACTGTAGCATTCCTGTTATCTGCTCCTGCCAAGTGTAAGAAGCATACAGGTCTTTAGGCACCCAGCAGCGATTCTTGGAAGGGCAATGAAAGAGGGAATGGCGAAAGCCTGCCAAAAGGAAAATCAAAGCCATACCTGCAAGCTGCAGTACAGTTCTAGGAACCCCTTCTGACTTTTCCTTTTCATGTGTTTGAAACTGAAACTTTTCAAAATGTTGGCGAGGTTCTTTAAAGTAATTTTTTACTTCTGAGAAACCTAAACAACTTAGAGGGATGGGGAGAGGAAGAAAGAGGAAGTAAAGATGGGGTTAAACAACGAAAAATAAATGGGAGAAAAAAGGGAAGAAGCAGCATTAAATGGAACTGAATTGTCCCAAAGCAGCCTCTTCAGAGGAAAGGAGCCCTAAAATGCAGGAAATCTGTCTAACCCTCTAACTATTCCCACTCAAGCTGCCCTGAAGTCACAGATGTTACTGATTCAGTTAGATAGCAATTCCAAGCTCCCAAAACAGATTCCAAGTGAGAAAATAGGAAAAGTCCTTGGTTGCTATTAGATACGCATTCTGAAGTAAAAAGAAGTATGAGCAGGGAGGAATTTGTGGCCTGGATTAGAGGTTCCACAGTAATTAAAGAGCAATGACAAATGGGGTCTCGGCTGACCTATTGAACAGGAAGCCGCAGGGTTGGGAGCTCAGGCTGCAGAGAAAATTCCTAGGGAAATGTGTCAGGGTTTTTTCCTGCTGTGATTTACTGACATGTTTAACAGGAATGAAACCCATACAGGTCTCTGCAAATGTAACAAGGGCCTACAGAGATTAGATGAAAAAGTGGAGAATTTAGCAGGGCGTGCTAAAAGCCTTGTAAATGATGTTTTTAACTGTGCAATTAAATTCTATGTCGGGGTAATAATTTATGGCATTGTTGCTAAAAACCTGGAGGAAAGTTATCTCTTCCTAAGAGACCAAGGACATATCCCTCCAATGTGCCCAGCAGCCTTCAAAATTTTAACAATTAAATTAGCAATGTGGGAAGGAAAAAAGGCACTGCCTATAACCTGTGAGACTAACAGTGAAAATAAATAGAACTCTAAGTCCTGTCACTTAGGGCTTCAAATGAGGTAAATCCCCATGTGGGAGATGCAGGTAATGCAAATTCTTCTTGTGCTGGCCATCAGAAGTTGTCCCCACCCCACACTGCTTACCTGGAGGGAGCAGGAGGATTAAGAGGAGATGCTAAACAAGGCCAGGCAGAAGGGGGGTTGAAAGATCTGGTGACAAAATCTGGGATCCTGTCATCCCAGTCCTGGAGTACACAGGGCTGGTCCTGGCTGGGCAGCAGGACCTGAGTAGTGATCCCATCCCATCCCATCCCATCCCATCCCATCCCATCCCATCCCATCCCATTAAATAGCATTAAATAGCAAAGATNATTCCTGTCCCATTCCTCCCCACACAATAGCTGTAGAGGTTTGCTTTTCAAGATATTTTGTGTTGTTTTGGACATTAAGTTTTTGTTTTGTGTTCACGAAAGGTTATTCCCAAGCTCTGAGTGCCTGCCCTGGCAACTAGCTAGATTCACTGTCCAATTGGAATAAACACCTGGCAACATAATGATCCTCCCTTACAACAAAACAATATGACCAGCCAATAAATCAACACAAGGCAACTGCATTTCTATCAATAACACCAGCATTTGCAATACTGCTGTATCAGTAACACTAGTAGCTCAATCACACCAAAACCCAATACAAACCTGTACAGTAACAGCTTGGAATAACAATGGCATTAATCAAAATGATGCACAGTGGATCAAAAGGCTCTGAATGTTTTTATACAGCTGTGGTTAGAAAGCTTAGCTGAACTCAGATAAGCTGAATTTAGCCAGATTGGGCAGGGCTTTGAGTAATCTGGTCTAGTGGGAGGTGTTTCTGCCTAAGGCAGGGGTTTGGAAAAAATGATCTCTAAGGTTCCTCCCAACCCAAACCATTTCAGGATTCTACAATTCCTTTGAGAAAGTATGGCTGAACTGACAGCATGTCTTTCCTGCACCACTGAGACAACAGGCTGGAGCTCAGAGAAGGAAATTTCTTGTGACTGATACTGCAGCAGATAAAGCATGATTCCATTGACAAGAGTTAACTCCTGTTTAGGAAAAATAGGTTGGATTACAGACAGGTAGGGGCTGAGTTTCAGGCTGCAGGGCCAGGAGATGAACAGCACCAGAGCTAAATAATCCTGGACACTTTCTATAGGCAAGGCTGCCTCTGGAATGTGTTGTTTCCTTGAAGGCAGCAAAGCTGAGGTGACAAAAGGAAGAAAAATGGATGGAAAATGAAGCAAATATCCTTGACTAATGAAAGCTATGAGCGCTAGAAAACTTCAAATAATTCATAGTTGGGGATGTGAGAACCCACCCAATATTAATGCATTTTTAAAAAATTCTCACTAAAATATTCCCTGTGCTTGAATTGAGCCTTATGCTACTTCCTTTTTCTCATCAAATTCTCAGTTTTCAGGTTAGGGGATGTAAAGACAGCTCTTCCAGCACGGGTGTGCCATCCCCTGTCATCCCACGGGCACGTGACTCCATGGTTATGGGAAGCAGTTTTATCCTAATTCCAGGTGAGTTTCTTCCCTTGTCCTTAGGCACAGCAGAGCAGATATCTGACAGCTCCTTGAGTATCAGTAACACCTTTTTAAAAATTGATGTGCAATAAGAGCTGGATTTCTGGAGGGGGACGTGCTGCCAGAATAATCAGTTTGAATCCCTCTAATTGAAAGCTCAATGCAAAATTCAAGCAAAGGCAAGTGGAGTCCACAGCACATGGACACCCATTAACATAATGAGGGGAAACTCTAAGGCTGCAGAGGACATGGAGAGAAATAATCTGGACCTAAGATACATTGAGGACACACATCTGTGGAGCTGTTCTTCACTGGCAAAAGGGAAATGCATTTCCATAAAATGATGGAATGATTTGGATGGGAAGAGACCAAGCTCATCTTGTTCCAATTCCCTGCTGTGGACAGAGACATCTTCCACTATCCCAAATTTCTCCAAGCCCCATCTAACCTGGCTTTGAATTTTTCCAGGGATGGGTCATCCACAACTTCTCTGGGAAACCTGTGGCAGGGCCTCACCACCCTCACAGGGAAGAGTTTCTTCTTACTCTCTTATCTAACCCTACTCTCTGTCAATTTAATTTCAATAATTATGTATATATTTAGCAAGGACCCATGATAGTGAGATTTTCAGATCAGTGCTCATGCCTCTGGAAAACTCAGTGTACCCGAAGTCAGGCTCAAGCATTCAGTCAAATTCTAAAGCTGGAAAATGTCACTGGGATGTCCCAGAGCAAACTGGGGTCTGCAACATCTTGTGGGACAGACAAGTGGAGGGCACGAAGTAGCTCCTCCATCCTCTCAGGTGAGGAAATGGACCGTGCAGTGAAGAAATGCAATGATGAAACTTTCCCAGCTGTTACAGAGGGATTCAGCATCTACCCACACACAGAGAAAAATGTAATTTTCTGAACATAGTGCTTGAAACTTGCAATGAATTTTGGCCTTCTCTTGCCAAACAGTTTGGTTCAAGTTGTGAGTCAGGTATTGTTAATTCAAGAAGTATTGCTGGATTTATTTTATGTCAATTTAATAACTTATTAATAACTATTGGGTGACCTGTCATAAATTAGTTAGCACTGCTCCAGAAGATAGTTCGGGATGTACAGAGTGATTTACATAACAGATCTTGTCATGTCTCTGTCTTCCCTGCTTCTTTTCATTTATTCATGTGTAGAGCCAGGCAGGTAATGGAAAAAGTAATTAATTGATTTGGCTTGAAAAATGTTTTGATATTAGTGTATATTTTATTAATACAAACTATCTGTCCAAACTCCAGGAGCTGGATGAATAGTGGGCAGAAAAAACTTCACTTACTGCAAGTACAGCATGAAATTTATTACATCAATCTTCTGACACTTACCTTTTAACCAGATTTAGCAAGGTGGATAAACCAAACTAAATACAGGAGAAAAAATGAACAAGAAGGCAAACGTACCTGACTACTTGCTCTCACAACAAAGAGCAGACTGCTGCTAGAAAGCCAAATTCCCAGCTGGAGACTGATCCCTGGCTGGGGACCAGGTCAGCCACACAGATATGCAAGAGACGAGACACAGCAAGGTTGGCTGGGAGTTCCCTGATGGCAGCAGTGATTTACCTGCAATCCTGCAGGTATCAGGATGGCCTGAGGCACCGATTCCACAGACTTGTAGGAAGCAGGAGTCAGCAGGGAGAGCTGGCTGTGGTTTGTGCCTTTCCAACCAGGTCATTTGTCCTGTGGAACAAAGAAATTCAGAATACAGAATAAGGGAATAAATAGGAGGAAGTTGACAGTGTTAGTGGTTATTTATTACCTATTTACTAGCAGAGAATGTCTGACCTGCAGGCTATACTAAGGAAACATCCTCAGCTAATTCCTAAATTCCCAAGGGTTTCTATTTCTCCCACTGAGCTCCAGAAATCTCTGCCTGGCACCAGCCAGCCTGGGAATCAGGTTAGCTTCTTGGCTGCTGTGTCTGATGACAATGAGTTACAAAACCATAATGTGCATCAATAGAATATCATGGGCTGCCTGAGCATCTTGAGTGCCTGCATCCTATAATTTGGGTTCAGGTACCCAGCAAAAGAGACTCGCTACTCTTTTAGAATAATCCTTTAAAACAAGCAAAGATACGGTCACTTGATGACTACAGATTTATGGGAATACCAAAAATACAATAGTCTTGGAAGAGCTTCTCTTTGGGCTGGCAACTGATGTCCAGTATGCTGCTCAGAGACATTTAGAATTCTCCTTGCAACCTAATGACAGGGCTGGTGAGGTGCATCAGGTCCTGGTTACATCCACTTCTACCTCATGACCTCCAACTTTCTTCACAGAATCATAGAATATCTTGGGTTAGAAGGGATGTTTTGAGTTCATCTATTCTAATCCTCTGCCATGGGCAAGGACACCTTCCACTAGACCAAGTTGCTCCAAGAACAATCCAACCTGACCAACTTTCAGGGATGGGGCAGCCACAGCTTCTCTGGAAAACCAGTTCCAGTGCCTCACCACCCTCATTGTAAAAAACATCTTCCTTATACCTAATCTAAATCAACCCTCTTTTAGGTTAAAACCATCACCCCTTATTCTATTGACAAGGTTCCCTCTTCTCCCCTGCCTGTCCAAAATTGCCCTTCCCCGAGCAAATTTGTGTTTTTCAAACCTCCAGGCTGTTTTCCTGGGCTGTCTGTAGATCCTAAGCTATACAAACAGAAAGAGAGCTCATTTGATCTAAACCAGAGCACAAGGGAGTGTGACAAACAAGCAGCAGGACAAGAGGCAGACTGTGAAACCAAGGTCACAGCTGCATAACTGAGCCAGTCCCCATTTCCAAATCTTATCAAGGGTCTACTTCCTGATGTTATTTCAGGGAATTGTGGCTAGTGATGCCAACCTACACACCACATCTATAGGCACAGCAGAAACTTGGTCATGGAGAGGCCCCTGGAAGAGGACAGGGAAGTGGCTAGGGGATTTATGGACCCAGGCTTCAAAGTGCCTTATGAATGCTGTACCTGGTCTGATACTTAAACCAGAGTTGGATCAGTTCTGCAGGACTCCAGCTCTTACAAAGAAACACCTTTTGATAAGGTCCACTGCTCAGCTGTCCTGCAAACTCTTCAGGTTCCAAGTTTTCAGCAGTTCTGCTTCCTGGACTGTGTACGTATTAAGACAGATGCTGTTCAGGGAAAAAAGGGAAGTGGTGATCTGCAGCTAATCTCTCCACATGAGCAGCATGGATGAACCCTGGGAAAATATCTACAGGCAGCATGAGATGGGTCAAATTCTGCTGATAAATGATCACAACCAATACAAGGATCATTCCAACAGGGGCTGCTTTGCAAGAGAGAAGGTCTTTTGAGATCCATTGCAGAACTTCTTTGTTCTTACTTATTTGTTCTTACCGGAGTGATTCAATTTGTTGTAGTGTGTTGCTGATTCAAGGCCAGAGCTTTGCTAACCCTAAGTGTAGTATGATTAATAACCTCTTACTCCAACAAATTGCTGTTTTGTACTCTTTGACAAACCCCTCCTCTTGCAAACCTTGGCCTAACATTTACTGCAGAGCCTCATATTTTACATAGGATTCTGCCTCAGGGAAATTGCGTTTCAGGTTTCTATGTAATTTCAACACAACCAAAAGAGAAAATCTGATTTTCTTTTAATTCAACATAGGCCACATTTCAAGTATCACCAAGAAAGAAGCCTCCTGCAACTCACTTTGTGATTTATGACTACCCCTTTCAGAACAATTACTATTTATACATTCATTTATTGTGTCTCTTGGTGTCATATCTTTGGCAAAGTGATTGGACAGCGTAGTGTGTCCCAATTCTCCCTCCATCAGAAAACATTTAGCAGAACTGCCTTTTAATAATGATACTGCCTTTTAATTTTCCAAAATGAGAATGTGGATTGTACCACTTTACTCAACTTTTCCTTTGATTAATGGGAACACATTTCTGCATACTGAGACCAGGTCAGCAAGCTTGCTGGCCTGAAACAATTCCAACAGAAAGTTTCAAGTATTAAAAATAAAGGGAACTTGGAATGTATTTTTTTAAGGTAGATTCAGGGTGAATTGAAAGATAAGACAATGGAAAGGTGGAGGAACAAATTCTGTTGGAAAGAAGGATGTTTACAAGAACCAAGTCAGTTCCTGGACATACTTATTGCTTGGATAGGAAGAGATGAAAAGAAATACTCTGCTGATAACTATAATAGATGATCCTTCTTCCCTGCTGTCTTCCATCATAAACAAATGGCATAAGCCAACAGTTAAACATCATATATTTTAATTAGTATTTAAAGCAGTTATTTATCTAGGTACTGAGTAACTGCAACAAAACTTTGTCAGGCTGGAATGCAAAGGGGGGAGCTTAGCAAGGAGAAGCAATCTGATCTGTGCTCAGTGCTGCAGCCTCCCTTCAGATACCTAAACCATTACATGCCAAATTCCAGCTGACATTTCCAAAGGGAAAATGAAATTAATGGAGAAAAAAAAACCAAACAAACTGATGTGAAGTAAATAACTCCTTGGTCCTTGAATTTTCAATGATACATGTATGGGGCAAGAAGAGCTGCACACTGGCACTAAAGCTGTGCCTGCACAACTACTCTGGTCAAGGAATGCATGAACTAAATGTTGACAAACTTCTCCACCAGTCATTATTCAAAGTATGAGGTATTAGACACTTCTATTTTTTTTAAACCATTGTCTACTTGTGAAGCATTTATTAGCATCATCAGTATCAAGTATTCTAATTATGATTTTTTTTGGGGGGTGGTGTAGGATTTTGTTGACCTCTTGTTGCATGAGCTTAACTTGGCTGTAAATGTTTGCAATACCTGATGAATACTAGTGGTGTGAAATAAGCCCTGCTTGACAGCAACACAACTGTAAGTCCACTACAGTTTAAGCTTATTAGGAAGGTGGCTTTTGGCCCAAAATGTGCCCTAACTGTGATGGTTTGGAAAATGAGCCCAATGCACTTCATGGTGTGGGGGCTCATTGACCTACAGTAATTGTAAAGATTGTAAGATTAGAGTTTCCTGGAAACTGAACCCATAATATTGAGGAATTGAGACTTTTGATTAACAACCAAACTAGAAGGTCAACCTGACTTCATGAAGATAAAGTGAAGTTTTAGCAGAACTGAAGCCAAGAGGGAGCTCACCAATTGTGACTGCTGACGCAGAATTCATCTCCACAGGCTGCCTAAGGAAAGAAATCCAGTGGCATTTATAGTCTACTCATCCTTTAATCTCCTTGGGATCCAAGCAAACAACTGTGCTCATGGCTTAGAGGGGTAAATTGTAATCCTGTGGTATTTCCTATGGAAATCAAAGAAAATTTAAAAATTTGAGGGATTTTTGCTCTCTGAAAACAAAACCAACAATTAATGGTATGTTTAGAATCATGTGAAAAGAACATGAAAAGAAGAATGTGAAGATGCATCTCTGGGTAAAGGATGCTTATTTTGCTGTCTCTTCTGGGGGAGTATGCATGGCCCTCTTCTAGGGACAGGGTACATGCCAAAGAAAGGTGATTTAGGGACACTCAGCTACAGTGCTGCCCTTTAATTGAAGCACAGCTTCCCCTTTATCTTCTGGGGAGGTGACTGGATCCACAGCCAAGCACAGAGACATCCCTGCTCACCTCCAGGCTCCCCCAGAGTGGGTGCACTTCCCTTTTTGAAGAGAAATCTTCCCAAATTCTCCCAAAACCAACAGCCTGCAGGGAGGCATTCAGTGTGATCCGAGGAGCCAGCATCTTCCTCACCCCCCTGCTCTGGGTCTGGACACACACCCTGCATTCCTCACTCTTGGGACTCCAGTGGGGCATGGTGGTGCTCCCAGCACTACCCATGGCTCTGGCAGGATTGCTGCTGGGAATTGCCTTTGAGGGTGGCTGATTCCATCCTGAGCAGATTGCCTATCTCTGCTGGCCATGGGGGGCTTCCCTAACTAACAGCCACATTTCCAACGAGCCTGGAAAAAGCTTGAACTGCACTTCTGAGTGGAAGGCTGCTCTGAACAGCTTGCCCAGTTGTAGAGTTATTGAAAACATTTACACATGTAATTTTATTGCAAGAACGGACACAACTGACTTTATTGATTGCTTTCCTAGTTATGGAAATGTTTCACTGCTGTAAACCCTCAGCTCACCCTGCAACCTCCCCAGCTCGATCACGCCCCATTTAGTGCTGTTCTAATATTAGCAGACCTTTGTTTCCACAACCTGGATTTTCCATATTTTCATCCCTACGACCAAGAAAGCTCATGGCCAAATAACAATGAGCTCATCTCAAATGCTTAAGCACCAGTGCCAGGTGAACAAATTGTCTATTATTAGACTCTTTCATGCTCTAAGAGCTTTTGTTCCCTACTTGCCTGCCTTAACACCTGCTGTTGCAATGTATATCAACTTTCAGAACATCATTCCCAGTAACAACAGAATGTAAAAATGTATTCAGGGATTGCTCAAACAGAAAGTGATTAAGTTTTGTAGAGGGAGCTTTGTCAAGCACAAAAAAAAAAAAAAAAAAAAAAAAAAAAAAAAAAGCATGTGTTGATAGGACTGGAGTAATTATGAATACAAATCAAAAATCTTCACTAAATCAACACAATGCAAAGTTAGACATCAAATTACAGGGAATTCATTCACTGGCATTCAGGAAAACACTAATAGTTGTGAGAAATGAATTTGTATTAGTAGTAGTAGTAATAGGAATTTTTTTCCTTCAGTGAGTTTCACACAAATATAGAGTGTTTGACTGGTGTGTGAAAGCGTTGATGGGATTGTGTGGGTTGGGCATATGGAAAAGGTGTAACCCAAACCCAGCAGCTTAAAAAACACATATATAGATATTTAAAAATATTTAGTACTGTGATCCAAATGTTAGAGAAGGAAATCATAATTAACAGGTTATAAGGTATGTTATGAGGAGGTCTGGCTTTTGCTGGAGCAAGAACAGTCATGGCTTGTGGTACAGAAATGGACTACTGTTCTTATGTGGGATGGCTTTGTTTTTCTTTGTACATTTTTCTTCTGTTCAGAAAATTGAACTTAAATTGTTGCTTTTACAGGCATGAAATAGAGCTAGAGAGAGCAGCATGACCTGGGAAAGGAAGCTCAGCAACCACCTGGAGTGGGCAAAATTCTTGCCCACGGCTGAATGGATTCCCCCTCTCACCAAATCAGATGTCCATTTATAACAAAATTCCCTGTTATTCCCTTCTCACCTGCCACATCTATTTAGATTGTAAATGTTCCAGGCCAGGAACTGTCTCTCACCGTGTGTTCATCCCTTGCACAGCACGGGGGGGCTCCAGGCTGGGTTGGGCTGTCACAGGATTGTGCTGCACACAGTAAACAACACAGACATCCATGGACAGTGAAACCCCAAAAGAATTTCTTACCTCCTTTTACTCTGCAATAAATTCTGACCTTGGTTTAGTATTGCTATTGAAAAGAGCTTGAGGCCAGTTCCCAGAAAAGCAGAGTCCAGACATTATATCACTTATTAAATATTCAAATAGCAAATAAGCTTCTCTTACAAAAAAACCCCAAAATATTCCCTACAGAGAAGGCAGTTTTCCTAACAAACCTTGTTTCACTCTTCCTTCCAAAATCACACAGTGCAAGCAGCTGCATGCACTGCACCTCCGTGGGGCACAGCTGTGTACCATGATACTTGCACAGAAAGTCTGTTGTGGTTCTGGTTGTATTTTGTAATTTTCAAATCTGAATATAGGGGATAGAGGATTATTGACTTTTCTTGCTGCTTATTTAATAACTATGATCTGTCCCCACAAGTTAAAAATTCTGAAAAAATATTACTTACAAGAAAGAGGAGGACACAGAGCAGTCTCTGCTAAAGAAGGAATCGCTCTGCAGAAGTAGTTAGTCAAAATACATCTGTTAAAACAGGAAAAAAATCAACAGCAAAGTTACTTAAACATGTACACCACATTCAAATTCGAGGAAAAAACGTTATTTTTGGACCGTAACTATGGTAAGGGTACATTAGATCCTCTGCTACACTGCTAATAATGAATAAGAAATCTGGAGGCAGAAAGTGAAGTGTTCATCAGAGTTTTAACTCACTGTGTGATACCCACAGCTATCCCTGGGCACGTGCCTTGGCTGTTCCTTGTCTCCCTGGGCAGACCCAGGGCAGGAGAGGCAGATCCACCGTAGTGCCTGGTGTCCTCCAGGGAAATTCTCCATTTCAAGTTGTTCCAGGTGCCTTTGAACCACCTTTGTCCCATCAAGAGATGAAAACCAGCCGTGGGTTTGAGGGGGCAGTAGGTCAAAAGCATCCCCTTTCTTCAGAACTGAGCAAAGATTAGTCCACAAAGAAATCACCATCTTGGATTTTAACAGGAAAATGCTCTGCTCTGCTTTCACAAAAGGCTACTCAAAGTGTTGTATGTTAACTTCAATAAAGATGCATTATCATGGAAACATTAAGGTTGGAAAAGACCTCTCAGATCAAGTCAAATCATTACCCCAGCCTTTCCTTTTGCCACTTATGGCCACATCTTAACAAAGGCAAACATTGAAACACCAAAAATCCCTGAGTAATAAAAACCCAAAATACTAAGGAACCAAACAAATCAGTAGAACTCAAATAGGGGAAAAACAAAAGGAAGAAGTTTCACTTAGGTGCCCCAAGGTCTTTCTGATCTATGATCTTTATTTGAGAGCTCTCACAATATAAACATAATAGAATTTGGGAAACACAATCACCCATATGAAAATCTGGTGAGTACACGACACAAAGCCTTGCTGTAAGACATAATAATCCGTATCATATGCGAGATTTATTCCGAGCATTCATTATTACACCTCTGAACATAAACATAAAACAGATATGAAAGACAACAGGCAGGACAATTCACTCATATGGATCACCCAGAACACATCTGACATGATCTCTTGTGTCAGATGGCCAAGCACATCTTCCTTAGAAGATCTTATGCATCCATCAGCATAAAAGAGACATTTCTGCCTCTGGTGTTGCACGCTGGTATCACAGGGCCGCTGTAAAATAGGTTCAGGGGGCTCATGAATCTGCCTCAGCCACCAAAGATAAACAAATCTGGAACTCATTAGTCTTCACACGGCAGTGTTTTGGCACACAGAGGAAAAGGAGTTATCAAGACTAAATTCAGAAAGGTTGATATATGTATCTACATCTCAAAATGTCTGTTAAACTGCCAACATGCTTCACATAGTCCCTGTGTGGTTTGTATTTTTTCCTGCATTGTTTAAGCTGTCAAATGTTAATGTGTTTCTGGCTTAATTTATTACACTGATATGACAAGTTATGAGCAAATGTATTCTTGTTTACTACTGTTAATATTTTGGTTATACTCATTAAGAGCAGTTTTAAGATTAGTCTTTTTTGTTATTTTGCATAGTGGAAAAGAAGCAAAAGTCTTCAGTGAGGACTGCATTCCACTGCTGCTTGCAGCACAGTCTTCAAACTGGAGTGCTCCAATTAACTATTAAATCATCACCACAGATCAGAACAAATCCTAATAAAAGGATGTCCCAGAGCCTGCCTGATGGATGAACTGCCCTGCAGCTTATGAGATCTCACCTGGATGTGAGAGATGGACATTTCCACTAAGTGGAATTCCAGAATGTTGTCCTAAACAGGTAGAGTGCTTTCCTTCACTAACAGGAAGCCAAGATAGATATAATTTTCTTTAATTCTAGCAGGGTCCCTCTCTCCAACTTGGGATGGCACAAACTATTTCCCAACCTGTCTTCTTCAGGGTCCAGTAGCTTTTTGTCATATTTAAGCTTCTTTAGCTCTTGAGTTTCTGAAATGAAAGCCAGTTTCATTG
This sequence comes from Aegithalos caudatus, assembly GCA_013389925.1. Classification (NCBI taxonomy): domain Eukaryota; kingdom Metazoa; phylum Chordata; class Aves; order Passeriformes; family Aegithalidae; genus Aegithalos; species Aegithalos caudatus. The sequence goes on along the minus strand of WEIU01007906.1, from coordinate 970,352 downwards.
GAAAGGGGATGGAGCAGTCATGGTACAAGTGCCATGCTCTGGTGAAAATGTGACAGAAACAACTGCCTGGGGTGCATTGCACATGGACAGTGCATTCCCTAAGAACACCTGGAGATGAGCTACAACCATCTTTATACATAAAAAGCACTTTGATGAGCATGAACAATGTCAGGCTGTTACTCCCACAGCATGATGCAATATGACACAGCTCAGTCCCAAACCCTATTGTGACACAAATTTAGAAGCAGACTTGGATGAAGATATGGAATTCTGGCACAGGAATTATTTTAATATTCTGAAGTTTGTTTTCATTCTGATTTGGAAGGAGAAGAAGGAAATCTAGAAGGTTGGAAAAATTATCAGGCAATTTGGATAAGTCTCCAATTAAAATTCCACTTGGTTGCATAATACAGAGACAGGAACTTGGAAGTCCCAGATGAATGGGAGTCTCAGTGCTCAGGAGCCAATGCTCCTGGCTTTCCATGCATGCACAGAGCCCAGAGCTGCAGCAATCTGCTCAATGGGCTGTCAAGTTGCCCATCAGCTGAAACTCCAACGCCTCTTCCACTTTGCATTCAACCAGCTACAAATCCTGTTCAGATCACAAGACAGTGTCCAAGTTGCTTTCTGGGAAATCCACATCTGTCTGGGCAGGAACAAGATCCTTGACAAATATGACCTCCCTAATTTGAGGGCATTCCTGTTTATGTCCAGAAACAAAACTATAAAATTTCATTATAATTGTTAGTGATTAAAGCACATCCAAGACAACAGGAGAATTTCTGTTACCTTCAGTTGCCTTTGGGCCTGGAGACTACATCTACAACACCTTGCAGCATTTACTGCATATTGCAAAATTCATTGCAATAAATTGCCTAGAGAGCCTTAGCTCAGAAGTGTTTGCTTATCTGGCAGGGTTTTTTAGTAGTCAAGTTGAGATTTTTCTCTTTCAGTAGCTGAATGAGGCAGATGGTTTGATTCAGCGTGGCTACAGAAAAAGAGCCAAGGCAATTCTGGGGCTATGTGTGCAAAACCTTCACATCAGGGCTCAAGAACAGAGCTGCTGCAACATTCAGTGATGAAGAATGTGGCAAAGAGCAAGCATCAAGCAATTATTGGAATGACTTCTGCAGAGGCAGCTCACCTGGAGTTACTGGCCTGGTGGGTTCTGTGCATCCTCACGTGGTTCATGGGGGTACAGAGGGGAGGGTTCTGAACTTGGCCACTTCTTCTCTTGCATCATCAGGAATGTGCTTAATTGTGAGGCCTTTAATCACATGTAATGCCTTGTGGTTGAATGCCTTCAGAATATCTCTGAATATACTTATCCCTAGCACAGCAAGAATGGCATAGCAGGATTTTTTATAGCATTTCCTCAGGTAAAGAACAGCAGATGAACTCCAGACCTTGCTCCTGTCCATATGTGACACAGGAATAATGAGGACATAGTTTTGATTGAAGGGACTTATTTTTCCACAGGCTGTGGCCCCCTTTTGGAAAGACACAATCAAGAACTCCATTCTGACCTATTGTTACTCTCCTTCATCTTCCACTTTTCTAGCACTGCCTATATATTTCATTACATTTCACTATATCAGCGATCCTAGATATACTTTTCTTATCACTTATCAGATGCATATAATATGTATATATTTATTTATTTAAAATTTTCTGGCATGCAGTCTAAAATAGAAATTTCTTGTTGCTACAAGCCAGTCCAGGCACACTGAGAAAACATGCCAATTGACAAAGGTAATTTATATTTTGTTTGCAATAGATACACAAATTTGATCTCTTTCAGATATTTTTGCCATGAAACAAAGAGGTTTCCCGATGTTCAGGTAACCCTGATTTCCAGATTAGGAGGGTGAGACAATCAGACTACAGATCTTTGCTTGCTTAACCTTGGGAGGTGCCACTCCTCAATATTTTACATAAATACTTGGTACAGCTTTCATTCATTTTCACTTCACCACCATTGTGTGAGCTGGCCTACAATGCTGATATTCCTTCTGCCTTAGCATGCTTTCTCCCTTGATTTTTTTTTGTTATGCTTCCTGACATTTTTATTTTCTGTGTCATACCCCACTCCACTACATATCAGGAGCAAAGCAATAAAATTACTCACACAAAGCCCCTGCAAGAAACCCATTGCTTTCATCAGTGAGCTCCCCTCATGTTTGATTGTTCAGATCTGAATAGCTGGAATATGTTTTAAGGCATAAAAGCACATTGTTTCATATGCTCAGGGAAGTTGGTGATGATGGGTAGATCTCAGCCTGTGTTGGAAATGCAGTACCTCTCTAACAAGTTGTCAATCTCAATTAAGACATCAACATGTCGAATTAGGAAGGTACTGCTGCACAGCCTATTGTTGAACTGTGTGTCAGGTGAAATAAGCACTAATTATACACTTAGCCAAATATGTCTGTTCAATATTACTTCAAAACTAAGGTCACTGAGTTATTGTGAAGTGGTAGTTTACACTATTTTGGATCCCACCAAATGGCAGGTGGCCATACAAATATGCAACTCAGCATGTTCTGCTTGGTCCCCACAGCTGTGCTGCCAATCAGTTAAGGATGGCTGCAAGTAAATGCTAATTAGCTTCTGTTGATCTGCATATTCCAGCAGCCTCCCAGGATTCCCATTTTGATATGCAAGATTGCCAGTTGGGTATGTGATTGAATTAAGAACCAGAAAAGATTTTATCTTCCATGCAGGAAAATGTGGGTCTGAATCCCCAGTAGAGGCTGTTATCCCTCTGATTTATGTTTGGCAGTGCCTGTCATTGGAGTGGTAGCAAAGGCTCAGTGCTAGAGGGTGCTACCTCCCTTCTTTTGGAGGAGAAAGCCTCTCCTTGTTAAGAGCAAACACTCACCATCTGGGGCTCGACCCACTCCTGGCTTTTACATTTGCAAGGCTTCCACATGTCTGCTTCTCCATGCAGGGTCCAGCAGATGCTCCTCTGTAGGTTGACTGGCCCTCAAAAAATAAATAGGAATTAAAAAAAAAAAAGAAAAGAGAGAGAGAGAGAGAGGGAGGAAAGGAAATGGAAGAGCAGAGAGATTTTTGGATGATAAGTTTGGGGTTTTGCATCAGTAGGGTTGCAAGGGGCAAAATAAAAT